>JARLTB010000221.1:6520000-7065000 GCA_030141615.1 Unio pictorum
TCTCCTAGGCTATCGGTACTCTTACTTCTTCTAGCACTATATGGTATACAATATGGCTGAAATGCGTAATCAAGGTATACAGTGGATTCTAAATTATCTACTGTGCGTCTAAAATGGAAAGCAATAATGATTAGTATAAATTAGTGTTTGTTTAATTCATTTTGAACGCGTTCATCTTTCTAATTGGAGGGTATCAGTGGTAAATATCAGTTTTTCTTTATATTTCTTTTTATTTTCTCTCCTGTATGTTGTCCATGACTGATCCGGTGGCTTAGCGGTTAATTAGAGTGTTCGCTTCGGATGTAGGAGGTCGCTGGTTCGAACCCCGGCTGAGTCATACTAAAGACTTATAAAATGGTACTAGGAGGTACCTTGCTTGTCTCTCAGCTAAAGAGGTCAGTATTAGGACTGGTCGGCCTTGTATCAGGATAATGTGACTGGGTGGGACATGATGCAACGTGTCGGCGACATGGTGCCCCAGTGATAGACCAATTTGTTGATTTATTGATTGATTTATTGATTGATTGTTTTTTAACAATGCACCAGCACGTCTAGGATATTTAGCTCCATACAATAGGTTGTATGTATACACGTTTAAAAATGATAAAATGTTTAATAAAGACCAGCGATATAAAAAAAACAAATAGTTCATAGTTAAACGGTAAGATGGTGACATTAAAATATGCAGCTTCCAGATTAACGGGAGATGTAAATGGTGCATCTTAACGAGGACAGTTGAAAAGATGTTGAAAAAAGGGGCGGTATTTACATTAGATAAATATTGCTCTAGTGATGGAATACAAGTTGTAGTTTACAATAAAGGTTTACTTCCCTCAGGAAATCTAAAATACTAGTTATAGGGGCATTTTGTTTATACGGTGGGGCAACAAGCCTCCTCCGTGACATTTTGTTCAACAATCCATTTGACATCTGTAAATGTCTTTAAAACTACAGTGATACTTTGGACTGTACAATCAGGTATTATTCCCTTATGGAAATTTTATATATGGCAAAGATGCTAAAACTACATAATGTTGCATCATTCAATTAGCACAGCAATGTGGATAAAGACAGCTGTTACAGCAATCAATGATCAAATCTAAATAATCCCTAATTCCCAAAGTTAATGAAGATAAAGACAAAACATAAACGTCGTGAATGCCTTTGGTAAATTCGTTATTACTTAGCACAGCAAAAACTGTATTTTGTGATTATACCTAGAACGTTCCTTGTACTGCGACCAGGAATCTTCTATTAAGCGATTATCAATTCCTCCATATGGAAATTTGCAGTTTTCACAAATGTTGTCTTTATTATATGTTGTGTCTGCGGACAAGGCTAGATCATGTTTAGCAACTGACATTTAAACCCGAAGCCTTTTAACCCTTTTCAAGGTCCTTTAAACAAGTTGTCTTCATAGTCTTTGATGGTGTTCTACCTACCATTTTGTCCTATCAAATATGTCTGCTTTCTTCTTGTCTGTATTTCTTTATGTTTTGAAAATTTGTTTTCATTCCATTTGCTCCAAAGTTCCTTTTGTATTTGTATTGTTATGTTTTGCTTTTAATAAGCAGAGACGGCGAATCGGACAACTTTTTAGAAGCGTCTATTTGGTAAACCAAGGCTTGCTCCAAATCGTAAAAAAGCGTATATTTGGCAAACCAAGGCTTCCTCCAAAATCGTAAAAAAAAGTTTTCTTTGGGGACGCAAGGTCGTTGTGGCACCCCCTCTACTGCAAAGGGGTTAAAAATCTTTTTTACGATTTCACAAACATACTAATTGATCAATCCGATACGATATCTTGATCTAGGGTCATTCAAATTTATCGTTACAAATCCATGTGGGATTGACTGAGAGCGACTAAAGAGATTTTTAAAGTGACCATGACCCACGTCTCCACTGCACCAGGTCTGATGAATATTTCGTAGCGTATGTGTGTCAACTCCGTTGAATACAGCAAGAATATTGCAGTTCTGATCACTTTTGGTATTTGAGTGTATCGTTGAGTGACATATATCACATCGATATTTGTATGCCTACCTCTAAAAAATATCCTAGCGGGATTATTTTGATTGTCTAGCATCACATTATCATATACGACTAAATTGTTAATGCTTACATCAATATCAGCAATGCTCGGTGCTTCCTCGATATCGGTTATAAACTCAATAATATCTGTATCGATTTCCGATTTTGCTTTCTCGTTAAAATCCTTTAACACCTCGTAACATCGCTGATCGTCTACACTCGGGGCTACTAAATACAACTTGTCCCATTTCATCCATCTCGTTATCAAATTAAGTAGCAGTTGTGTCTTGCCACTTCCAGATGGTCCGATTACAATCATACGAATAGAATTTGGTAGCTCTGCATGATGTTTAACAGGTTCTCGTTTTTTTGTCACCGAAAAATCAATTACATTCATGTTATTATAAATAAATTATGGATCTATATTGTGTGAAATGTAAGAAGCGTACTAGCACAGATGACATGACGACGATTACAACTAAAAATAACAGATCAGCAATAACTGGTAAGTGTGAACAATGTGGTACAAAAATATTTTGATTTGTTTCTATGAAATCTGCAGATGTTTTAATAAAAATATCGAGGAAGTGATATTGCAGCCAAGTTAGTAAAACTCCCAGGAACACCATGGGCGAAATATCCGGGAGAAAAACACTTTCCAGGGTATAGTTATTGTGGGCCCGGTACCAGACTCGATATCAGACTCGATGATCAAAACCAACCCCGACTCGGTGAAAACCCAATAAACGCTATTGATAAGGCGTGTCATGCTCATGATGTTGCTTATAAAAGTAGCAATCTGCAACATAGAGATATCGCAGATGTGAAATTAATCCATGCGTTGAATTCTATCACTGATAAATCCTTCAAAGAAAAATTGGCTTCCTGGTTGATAAATTCGGCGATGAAAAGTAAATTGATGTTGGGTGCCGGTAATTAATAACATCATGGAATCTATTTATTATTCTCCAAGAGGATACTGGAGGGGTAAATCAGCAATCAGTAGAATCGCTAGAGCCGCAAAGGTGAAAAATACCACTGCAGCGGATTGGTTATCCAAATAGGCGATATGGCAAATTTACCTACCACCGCCTAAACAAATTAACTACTCGCATTTTGATGTCAGCGCACCTAATGATGTTCATCAAGCTGATATATTATTTCTGCCGCATGATGGTGTTTACAAGTATGCGCTAACCGTAGTTGATGTTGCGTGTCGATACAAAGAAGCAGAACCATTAAAGACAAAAGCATCAACTGAAGTGGCTTCTGCGTTTGAAAGGATTTATCGAAAGGGTCCTCTGAATTGGCGAAATCTAAATCAATTACAAGTTGATCCTGGCAAGGAATATCAGGGTGCAGTGTTATCAACAATGAAGCATCATAATGTCACCATCAGACGAGGACATACTGCACTAAATCGCGATCAGGCAATTGTTGAACGATTTAATCGGACACTTGCTGATCGGTTATTTGGATATCAATACGCGAAGGAATTTATTCAGGATTAACGACCTCGTCAATGGCTTAAGAGATTACGAGGCGTAATTACCGCGCTGAATAATGAGATTACTCGAACAATTAATATGAACCTAATAACGCGATTAAAAAAAGTATATACTCGTAAAACATCAAAATGATTTTTCAAAACAACCAATACTAGGCAATGTCACTGTAAGATATTTATATGAACCAGGAGAGCTTGAAGGTGGCAAAAAACGAGATACTGATCCTATTTGGAGTGTCACTGTACATAACATATCTAGTATTACGAGATCTACGGGTAGACCGCCGGTCTATGGGTTGGATTCAACTGCTCCTCAGGGAGGATTTACTCGTGAACAACTACAAGTGATACCCGATGATGTCTTAAATAGCACCTCTTCGTCGGTTGTACACAAGAAAGCCAGCATCACATTATCTCTGGTATCACCAATACTGCTATATTTTCTTTCTGCGGTAAATTGGCGAGGATCCTTATCCGACCAACACCAAGTCATTATACAATTGCAACTAGCACAGTGATTATTCTGTTGTTGTTTCAGCGTAATTATAAATTCAGCATCAATGTCGAATTCTCTGTTATTTTTTTTGTCCTGTTGTTTATAACCAGAGAGTTTTTTTCTGATTATATCATCGCTGACAATATCACTTATGGTAGTGTCGATATAGTCTAAAACAACTCTTCGAAGTTGATTTATTCTTCGTAGTATGGACACCGTAAGATAAACTAAGTTCGACCACTCGATGCGATTATCTATGATCCAATCGATTGTATCGGATATAGTCAACCCCTGAGAAGAATGTATCGTCGCTTCGTATCCTAGCTTCCATGGGGATTTATCAGCACGCAATAGATCTTCGACAACACTGATATCAACTAACACAATATCATTTAACACGAGAATCTGTTTTTCACTTTGTCCAGGAATATCAACTTCGATATTGTGTCTTCGTGTATCCTTGGGTCTATAACACAGTGACACTGGAAGTGTTGCAAATTTTTCTTTATGCGTGTTAAATAACTTCATCTGAAGTGTGTCTCTGACT
The DNA here is from genome assembly GCA_030141615.1 of Unio pictorum. Classification (NCBI taxonomy): domain Eukaryota; kingdom Metazoa; phylum Mollusca; class Bivalvia; order Unionida; family Unionidae; genus Unio; species Unio pictorum. Next base: position 6,524,579 of record JARLTB010000221.1, read on the forward strand.
ATCTTTCTACTTGTCACTATCAAATCGTTTGGTCTCCAAGCTTACCAAAAATCATTTAATGGGGTTTCTGAAGTTATTTCACGTGCTATTTCACATTGGATTTTATCCGGTTGTAATCTGGTTAGTTTCTTGAACTCGCGTAATTCATTACCAAGTGTTCTATGATCAGTACTAATTTCTTCATAATAGTCTACAAAATTGTTTGCCAATCATGTGGAGACAAACCGACAAATGGTGGTGGTTGACCATAATCGCCACACATTATCACTTTTGTATTCGCTAGCAATAACCAGTCGAGAAACGTTTGTATATATCGCTGAAGCACAATCAGATGTCTGGCGGTCAGAATAAACTGTCATTGACAGCTCGTCAGATAAAACACTTCAATGATGCCATCAATAAAAGGGGTGTTCAACTCTCTCTCTCTCTCTCTTCTCTCTCTCTCTCTCTCTCTCTCTCTCTCTCTCTCTCTCTCTCTCTCTCTCTCTCTCTGCGGCCCAGATCAAAGAAATGATAAAATCAGGTGGTGTATTCCCACTTCTCGCTGCAATTGCAGCATTAATTTGCAGCTGATAAAAAAAGCCGCGTTAGGAGCTGCTGGAGCTCTTGGTGCAAAAGCAGTTCACAGTATTGCTCAATCGTATGAACCAAAAAACGGGCGTGGATACAAAACAAAGGGAAAGGGTCTAAGACTACCAGGAACTCCGTATTCATGGTACAGTGGAAATGGCCTGAGACTAGGAACAGTTTACTAACTCGAGAACCGAAGGTCCCATCGCAGATATGGCTGATGTCAAATTTTGATTTACTCGATGCTGCTAAAAACTTTCGATATAAACTTTAGAGGTGTCTTTATAAAAGATCAATTACCACAACAACTAAACAGCGTTGAAACCGGTATCATTAATCTCGATAACAGCAGCGGATCTGGAACTCACTGGATTGCATGCGCGATTGATCCGCGTGCACTTGTTTATTTCGATTCATATGGGTTAGCGCCGCCTAAAGAATTTACAAGTTATATAAACCATTTAAAAATTCCTATCTGGTATTCTACGCTACCAACACAGAAAATGAATGACCCACCAATATGCGGCATAGAAGTATTAAATGTACTCAACGCTATTTCATCATTGGGAAAACCACCACATAAAACCATACACGAATATACGAGTAATCTCTTTTTAGAGAGAAATTAAATAAAATAACATGATTGATATTTGGGGGAGATCTTTATCAAGCCTGCAAAAATCTAACACGGAAATATCTGCAACCGGTGATGTAAAAAAAATAATCGAAGATGTAATAGCTGAGATGTTAAATCTCGCAAGTGTTGATCCAAATGAAAGAGTTGTATTTCAAGATCGTCAGGGTAAATTGAAAACTAGTAATGTTTCCCTTGATGATATTTTAGTTAAACAACGCGACGCAGAAGAAGGTACTATCGCGTTGTTTTCTGATCAGGGTAAAGTCAAACCGGGTGTACTTGTTTCAACTATTGTGAATAGAATTAACACTTTAGAACCATAAAAAACTACTCGATGAATACGACGACCGTATAATTAAATTCGATCAGTTTTCTGAATTAAAAAGAAATATAATTGACAATATTGACAAACCTCTACTAGATTTCTTTGAAAATCCACCGGTGACCACACCGAAACTCACGAAGATAAAAACCTTATTGGATAATTGTCAAAGTTGCGATCCGAGTATGACGCTCATGTATCTTAATTTACTACGTTATGCAAAAACTTTAACAGGACCGATGACTCCATTGATACATTTTTTGGTAAAAAAAATTCTAAACCCGATGATGTTAAAATAGATCTCGCTGATATTATCACAAAAATTCGATGAAATAACAGCGATTAATCGGCGAATAGAAGTTGTTAACGAAGATATTAAAACGACCAACGATGTCATCAGGGATGATCTACCGAGGATGATAGAAAAAAAATCCCTCACGAACAAAAAAATATCATAAATAACGTGTACGCGATTCAACATGGATCATTTACGTGGACACCATCCACTAACATATTAAATATCAGCGTGGCCGTCAAAGGTATTTATCGATTAACACTAATGTCGCCGACTCTATTTAATATTTCATCAACGAATTCATCTGGGGTCAACAATATGATATCAACGATCATCGACAAGGAAACAACTGAACAATTCACAATAACATCCACTGATAATAATTTGGCTAGGGTTTCAGTAACATGGCATGTGGAATTCGTAGCGTATTTAAGTAAACAACTAAATTGAATTCTGTTGTAATAAATAAAATGCCATCACAGCAGTATCGCTATGATCAGGTCAGAGAATTTCAAACTAAACTCAAAACACTCACTGAGGAGTATCAAGTAAAAATAAAACAATACCGACGAAGAATCTCCGCAGTTGATGTCACCGTGTACTCGATATCAGGTGTAATCACCGGAGAAGGTTAAATACTATCCTCGGTGACAATGATTGCCCCGATAGTTGTTCCAAATTGTATATCAGCGACGACAACAATCGCGGAAATAATTTCAATAATAACAAAAAAATATCATCATGTAGCCAGCGCAAACTACAGGATTAGGTACTTAAATTCCATGTTGTGTCAACCGCGTACTCGCAATTTTCCTCGATGATATCGTCCTCCCTTGATGACACATGAATATCAGATAGTGAGTTTTCTTCGATGGTCCTGTTTATCATTCCGCGATGTCAAACTTAGAAAAACAAAACGAATATAATGACAACATCGCAAGAACTACTTCAACGAATAGTGGAAAATACAACCCCAATGAAAACCACCATGATCTCAATAACCTCAACCAACCCTGAATTCAGTGTGAATTTCCCTACTGCGATTCCGGTGAAGGAGATAGCGCTGGCAAAATTACGAGTATACCACAGTTGGCCTAATATTAGATCAACACCATTTGGCTGTCAGCGACCAAATAATTCCCTGGTGTTTGCGAGTAAAAATAAACAAGACGGACGTCCAGACTGGAACGTTGTTTCCTTACCATCTGGGTCTTACCAAATCGAACAGATCAATAATAAATTACAGCGTAGAATAAAATCTATTGCGGGAAAAGAATCAAAAATAGCCATAACAGTTCATGAACCAACACTATCATCCGCGATTGAGATAAATTCATCCGGATATGCCGTAGACATCTATCAAAGCTCTCTAAGAACCGTACTAGGATGGCCTGAAATAACACCACTATCTGAACCAACGAAGTCTGATTATACAACGGATAAACAATCATACCATGAAATTACCACATCATATAAAAAACACCTCCTCGATATAAAAAATTCAACACTGCAGGGTAGTTATTTTAATTTTGTTGATCAGGATTTTGCCTTTTGGTGATTTTAGTCTGGACAGACTCCAAAGTCAATTACATATATAAATATTTACCATGATTCAATTATTGAATATTTTAGAGAAATCAATCAAAAACACAGTAAACAACTACAGCGACTACAACAGGTTTTCCATGAGTCTAATCGGAGTGAAATCTTTATACGAATTTAAATATTAAATCAACTTGTTTCCGACATGGAATATATCAACAAGCCAGTAATTCAAATAATTATTGATCATAATGATGACAAAATTAATAACTCTAAACAGATTCTTTTAATTGTATACAATATAATAGAAGCTGATCTACCGAATTTCAAGTTTACTATGTATAACGCAAACGAATTAAAAAAATCCGTTAATGATCTTATCAATGAAAAGTTTACTATGATACTTACCGCATGGAGACAACAACACGGGAGTTCAACCATCCTCAAATATAATAATGACCCAGATGGTGGTGGTAGGCACATTGCTCCTCAAAATGTAAATATATCCTCGGTGATTGCAGTAAGTTTAGTATGTGATGCCGTAGACGGAAGTTATCATATAAATCTCGAAATATCACATCAAGCCCAGCAGGGATATATTTTATACTCATTTTCACCAACGGCTCCGCCCAGATTTCTAATAATTGAGGAACCAACAAATCCAGTGTGTATGCGATGTCATAATAACTCATTAACGAGAATGAGTTTTAAACTCACTGACCAATCCAATAAATTGATTGATTTACGAGTAGAGATTTTACAAATTAGTCTATATGTAAAATCGTAAACGATTTTCATGGAAATTCTTTGAATTTCACTAAAGGATTTTAAAGGTTTATTTACTCTGGAGACTCTGTCTCTGTGGAGACTCTGTCTCCGTAGTAGTCTTTTTTTGTGTGAAATACTTTCGGTTTGCTGAAAGACCTAATTTGACAAATTGAGCTCTAAATCGTTAAGGCTCAATTTGGCAAAAGGAGACTTAAAATTATTTGCTTAAAATCTAACTAAATTAGAGATGTAGGATTCGCCCTCGTTGCTGCTCTCCAGGTTGCGAAACGTTCAATAATCTATGTCTACGCAGAGCGTGAAATGGAATTTCATACTTCCTTTCAGCAGCTTTCAGTGAAAGTCCAGAATGAGTTGCTTCAATAACCACTTTTAGATCTATAATATCCTTGATCATTTGTCCTTCTTTAAGTTCGCACCATCTGCAAAAACATATATAATAATTTTAGGCATATGAACTGTTAGTTAAAAAGTGTACAACATTTCAACAGCTATAGGGCAACAAGCCCCCTATGTTTGGAGGCGTTTTACCCCTATCGTTCAGCACTGACAATTTACCAATAGGCGGCATTAACAACAACTGTGAATCATGAAAGATGATACATAATGCATCTCACTGCTATGTTGTTTTATAACAACATACGGTTTTCTTTAGGTAGTTTTAGTCGAAAATACTGCAAACAAACGGACTGAGTTATTTTACTGGAATATACCATAAAAAGCATGCGTGCTGCTGCATCCAACAGTGGCGCCCATTCACAAGGCCTGTGTAACCTGGGCAATCTTGCTGTATGAAGATCTGGCCGTTTTCTGACGCAGTGCGTCAGGATGGCGTGGGGACATGTTTACCCCATAGAGGCATTTCGCCAATCTCTCCCTCCCTCCCTCTGTCTGTCTGTCTGTTTGTCTGTCTGTCTGTATGAACAACACAAACACAATATGTGAAAGAAAATATAAATTTATGAAATAAATTATTAATGAAAAATAATGATGTATCAACACAATAACTCATGCGTTCAACCCACAATTACACTCACAACCATTCACAATACATGAATAAATTAAATATTAATACACAATAAAACACAGATACAAATGAATCTCTTGGACTATACACAGATCCAAAGAACCTTTACAAAAGTTATATTAATGCAAGTATAAATTATGATAATAAACACAAACATCAAACTATACTATCGCACGTATGGATTGCGACAACTAGCACGAACATATACATGTATTTAATCAAGATGCTAACTTTTATTGAGATTCATGCAATGCCTTGAAATACTATTGTGATTTGAAGTAACCATGTAAATACAACAATATATTCAATTGTACTACAATTGCAACACACACATGTGTCTCGACCCTGTATAACCGTACGATTCACCAACAGTTGAATCGCCGCCCAGTTTCCCCGAAGACCTAGGGTTGACTCAATACTTTTATCGGTCACTTGCCCTTCACGGATCCACCACAGTTATACGTACAGACAGCATACAACATCTACTAGAACTAACGTTCCTCAATACTCTAGATGTCACCCCGGATGTTTACAACTCTAGACAGTTCCGACACTCGGACTTCTAGATTTCCGGATATTTACACGTCACGACAGATGTAGACGGACAGACAATCTGACAGACAGACAGTCAGATACTTCGATTCGATTGCACAATAAATCATCTACAATTTCAGCTATGATCTCAGAGATGTTATCAGCCGACGTTATCAGAGATGTTCTCAGATGCGTTATCAGAGACGTTATCAGACGCGTTATCAGATGCGTTATCAGAGATGCTATCAGAGATGCTATCAGATGCGTTATCAGATGCGTTATCAGACGTTATCAGATGCGTTATCAGAGACGTTATCAGATGCGTTATCAGAGACGTTATTAGATGCGTTATCAGACGTTATCAGATGCGTTATCAGATGCGTTATCAGCTACAATAAAGAAACCAAACTAATAATAGTTTTTTTCTACAACAATCTACAACTTAGATTACGCTATTGCATTTAAAGTCTAATAGTGACTAGTAATTCCAAATATTCCACGTTTAAAATCTGCATTGCAATAAAGGCATCATTATATGAAATGATAAACTGAATAAAATGCACAATAAAACGAAATATAAATTTAACACTCACCCCTTTGGCTGGAGATTGAAAGACGAGCTATCTATCCTGTGATTAGATACTTTAGGTCCCGTAATATTTATCAGTAATATTCTGCCTTATATACCCTCAAATAGGTAAGCAGAAATCACGGCAAGATTACCGTGCACTACGTGAAACTAATGTTCCGGATTTCATGTAATTCAAAATCAGGCACATGCAAATCGTTACACGCCGCTTACCTTGGGAAAAACCACTTATTCACCCCAGGGAATGCATGTACGACGAAACAAAAAAAATGGTGAGATTAGTCTGTAAATCAAGAAGAAAATAAATTCAATTTTCGCATAATTCTGTGACATATATATATATATATATATATATATATATATATATATATATATATATATATATATATATATATATATATATATATATATATATATTCTAATTCAAGACGCATAATTATAAGTTAGACTTAATGACATAATATTATACATAAGACAAACTGATCATATTATTTTCGTGCATTCGAAATATGAAATCGAAGCCTCTCTTTCGACTTAATTTGTTTTTTACGTCAAGTGAACATTGGTTAATGTGGGAATCTCTTATATCTGGGCGGTTACACAGCATGTGTCAGTTTGAAAGTAAAATTATAATGTTGGCCAATAAATCCAACGTTAATCGCGTGTGAATAAAATGCACTAAAATCAATTAAATAATTAGCACATAAAGAACTCTGAGACCGTAAGGGAAAAATTATATTTTTTATTCAAAATCTTACAGTGTCTCATTTTCACAAATTATAACACCATCTTATGCAGATGGGTTTATTATATAATATATTTTATATATAAAAAATGGTAGACTTATTCAGGATCAGCATATACTTTCTATTGAATGTTTGCTTCCGTTCTTATGCCTTTATTTTACAGTTTAGCGTAAACAAGACAAATGAAGCCTTCGGCGGATGAACTGTTTCTTCTTTCTTCACGTACGTGTAAGATTTGTGTATTGTCTCTAAGAGCCATTACGTTTTCTCTGTCTTATCGGTTACATAGCTAATCGTTTGAATATTGTTCAGACATATATCTTAGTCAAATTTTCAACAGTACTGCTTTACCTTAATGCTCATCAAAGCAACTTAGTTTTTATTATTAAATTTTTCTAGTTCCTCAACTGTGATTGGTTCCGGTCCGGTTATGTGCGTTTTCTTTTCCGTATTAATTGTAGCAAGAAAAGTAATGCCATAACTTGATTTCCTTACGACGGGGAGAGATAAATTAATTGTATAGGGATTTTCGTCATTACATTCAATTTTGATTTAATTCAATGAGTTTTTCTACTTTGCGCTAGATGTTTATGGCTTACAGATTTAATGATTTATTATTAATGCCATAAAATCATCCACAGTGTCATATGATACCAGCATATATCTTGATTACTCATTGATATTCCACGCGTTGTTATGAAGAAGGCACCTGGTGACTGTTTCATATGTTTTTTATAGCTGAAGATAAATGGTTTGAACGAAAAATAAGAAGAAATGAGATGAAAAGGTATACATACGAAACGCTCTCCTAACAAACGAAGAAAGACCCATATCTGTTGACACATCATGCGACGACAGATATAGATCTGTGCAGCGTGGTATAAACATGAAGACGAGTACATACGGTAACTATTTTCTTCAGGCTCATTCTTTTCTCTTCTTTTAAAGGTCGTATGACATCAAAATTAAATGCCACGACAAATTGTAGGTTTGCTTTTTATTGTTATGTTATTATCATTAATTTTACAACCATTGTTGCAAACTTTCAAATAAGAAATTCAAGTCAACAGCTTTCATTATATTCTTCATATCGATTCAACGAATATTGTACATATAAAAGACAACAATAGTGATATAAAATGAATGCGTACATTTTTCTTTCTGCACGATACTTTTCCATATATCTGTATGTATAATGCTACAAATAACCACACTGGACAAAAGTCAAATTTTTTTCATGAAATAGTTGCCCACATTTTCTTAATTACGTTAACAAAATTTATTGTTTACCTGGTCGTTAGATTTCCAAGTTACATTCAGTTTTGTAATTTTTTCCTATATAAAAAGAAATGTAAAATACGGCTTAACGTGACAGAAGTGTAAAATACGGCTTAACGTGACAGAAATGTAAAATGCGTCTTAGCGTGACATAGATATGTAAAATGCGACTCAACGTGACATAAATATAAAATCCGACTGAACGTGTCATGAAATGTAAAATGCTGCTTAACCTGACAGAAATCTAAAATGGGACTTCACGTGACAGAAATGTAAAATGCGACTTAACGTGACATGAAATGTAAAATGCGACTTAACGTGACATATATATGTAACATGAGACTTAACGTGACATGAAATGTAAAATGCAGCTTAACGTGACATAAATGTAAAATGCAGGTTAACGTGACATAGAGATGTAAAATGCGGCTTAACGTGACAGAAATGTAAAATGCGGCTGAAGGTGACCATTACTAGCATTTGGTTTTAAGAAAGAATATAAGAAATACTTAATGTTTTCCCTATTATTTTTATTGTGGTTTTTTTTTTGCATCGCATGGCTGATTGCGGCTATAAGTCTTCTTTCATATAAAATGATATGCATTACCCTTTATCGCCGAGATGGCATATTAAGTAACAATAAAGCTTCATGTTTATTTGTAAGCGTCAGATATAGGCAGAAAGGGCTTTACTCGAGACAATGTAGGTTATATCATGGAAGTTACTTTTGCTTCACTTTGTTGCTTATAACAGCATTGCAATACATAGGCATTGTTCCGAATATAGTTTACGTTTAGTACAAACGTTGAATAAATGTGACAGATGTTTATTAACATTTTCATTGCTTATTCATGCTCAGTACAAATATCACCCATCCACATCCCGCCACACAGATCCTCTTGGGCCAACATCATATCTGGGTCTATGCACTCTGCAATTGGACCGACTTAGAAGCTAATAAAGTATTTATGAAAGTAAATTTGAAAGAATGAGAAATATATTTGACATTACAACAGCATTGTTAATGATTTGACCTAAATAGACAACTGTCAGTATCTGCATAAATATTCGTTTATTTTTGGTCTTTATATTCACTTAGAAGTGGATCAGACATTAATTATAATGAAATGAATAGTTATCTTTGTCGACGTTGGCAGGTTTCCACCTCAGAGGTGTATTCTAGTTTCAAATATAAACAAATGATTTGGTAAAGTTCACTGCAATAACAATACAAATAGTTCAGTGAATACCAAGCTTTAATGATTGTTTTGATATTTAAATAGAGATGATATGACAATGTGATTCTGATACTTTTACTGCGAGAATATATATATATATATATATATATATATATATATATATATATATATATATATATATATATATATAGAGAGAGAGAGAGAGAGAGAGAGAGAGAGAGAGAGTTTAGCGTCGTTTTAGCAGTATCCTGATTAAAACTAATGACCAATACCTAAGTAGCTTAAAAGGAAAATTTGTACCATTAGACGAAAAGTACATATAATGCAAAGAGTTTCATTAACTGTGTACATAAAAAAGAAGAAAGAAGAGAGCGAAGCCATAAAATACAATTGCAAATTGAATGCCATTTCAACATAATGTTACACCTTATAAACATCAGTAAAATGCAGCTGCACGAGGAATATTGCATTAGCTGTAATGTAGTATTTTAATGTGCATATATTGTGTTCTTAATATAGCTTTTCTTCCCAAGAGAATAATAATTCCCGATTTGTTTAAAAGATGAACAAGTAATAAAAACCAGTAATACAAAAAACAGAACAATATGTTGTGGAAATGTATCTGCGTCCTGTGTAAAGATGTTGGCATTTGACTGTTGTTACTTCTGGTTTATTTTGACATCTCTTAACAAATTCAAATTATTAAACAAAAGCAATTTCGAGGCGATGAAAAATCAACGCAGTTTAGGAAAATGTATTTTTATTTTATTGTATAGCAACATTGAAAAAACACATAATTTCTGTATGCATAGAACGAAATCTATCAGCTCGTTGCAAGAAACCAATATTGCAAGTTCCCTTTAGGTGATGTAATTGATTTCATTCCCCATTTAACTGAATTTTCATTTTCGTTACCACTTATATGTTATTTTGGCCGTATAGTTAGTTTGTTATGGCGTGACACAAAACAAAATCTCACAGAACTACCGAAAACATGGCGGTGTCATTAGAAAAAAGAAGATTAAAATATTCTGACATAAAATCAATAATTATGTGTTCATCCACGACTTCCCACAACACCATTCTATTAGTCATTCAGATCATACAATCTAGTACATCCCGGAAACTAACATGTACTGGATTTATTACATCACGAAAATAACGTTTAACCAAAACTTGATCGTTAGAGTAAATTGTTATGTCTTTCAGCTGACTATGTTAGTTATGCATACAACTGTTAACATCACAGCAGTATGTAAAACAGCAGTTCCGAAAACCAACGAGAAACTATAGCTGCAAAAGTGATTTTATTGAAATGATTGTTTCCGGATCCAAAGTGGTAAGTTACTAATGAGCTTTTTGTTGAAGAAAAATCTTGTACAGAAAGCATGTTTCAACCACCTCTTCTTGGACGAAAAACGAATTTGTTTGTGTTAAAGTGAAATGAATGTGTTCGGATCTGCTTTATCCCCCTCCGCTACCGTTCGTGTTTGCGTGTTCAGATCAGCCAGGGGTTTATAAATATATTTTGCATTCGTATCTACCACCAGCATCTGCTGTGCCAGCAGCGGACGATATTGTGTGTTCCTATCCGACATTTGTTCAAATCTGCCATGAACGTGTTTGTGTGCTCAGAACCGCCTTCGCTTTGTCCTCCGCCGTCACATTTGTTGTGTTGTGTTCGGAATTACCACCGTTGATTTTTATACAATGACTCATGTAATGAGTTAATGGGTTTAAAAAGTAGTTCATTACTGATGCAAAGCGAACCTAGTTTCATGATGAATTAATCGTAAAGGATACTGAGCCGTCTGTGGTCTTGAACGTTTTTTTCTTTTGTGCTGTGAGCAACACTTTATCAGGCCCTCGTCGCATCACCTTACTAAGGACCAAAACCACGGAAATATCAATGTTTAAGGTATAGGTGTTAATGATGGCGTCTTCGAGGTTATTGCTATGTTCAACGACGACCGTTAGTGACGTACCATGTCTGATTCATCTTCTGAATCTCTATGTTTAAGATTGTGATAGTCTGAGTAGGTCTCTATACACAAAGCACAATGTCTGTGAACGAGGTCTGAGGTATACCTAATTTTAACGATACTATTTTCGGAGAGTTGTTTTTGTCGTTGTCCTGCGTGAGTAGCATTGCCTTCGCGTCAGTATGCCGGCTTTGGTGACTGAGTTCAATGACAATATCCATGATATTTATGAACACGATGACGATAGTTAGCTTCGTCGGGTATATAATCCAAGTATTGAAGTAAGTAAGACAAGAACGCAAACATATAATAATAAAAAATACAAATAAATTACTTTAGAAACGCACTTCGCAACATAGGATCACCTAATTTACTATTTTGAAATACAACACAATATACATTAATCACCCTCGGGTATCATTGTACACCAAAAACTAAACCCGGGTACAAGTATTTAATACATGTACAAAGATGGGTTTATACAATTCTGTGACAGATATATTCCTTTTGAACTCATAGCGTTTCACCAGTATCTGGTAGATGATGGCTGGAGACTACTTCCTGTCTTTGATTGCTTTGAGGCTAACGAACGAGGTGACGTCCCACACGCGGTCGCACGTCATTTACTCGCTATGGGCATCTCTACAACTTGATACTAGCTGAAAATGTTTTCAGCATGTATAGTCCTCACACGAAGACATTCAGACACCATTTTGTGTTTAAAGTTCACCGAGGTCTCATTCCTCTCAGTTACGTCAACACCTGAATTCCAACGGACTGAATTACTGTCAGGAAATTTGGAGATGGTTTTCTAAAACACGCTTCGTGGAAGGGTAGTTGTAGTAGGAAAATTAGGCATTCAACGTCCTGGGATTGAAACAAATTTCGATATTGATATCGTAACCGCGTATTGGTTTCTGAGGTATTCATCCCATATCGAATAAATACGCTCCTAACTGAGGTGGGAGATTGGCGCTGTCTAAAACTTTCCACGTGATATTTACTTTATGCTTGTTTAAATCCCCTTAAAACTTTATTTTTGAAGGGCTTACCGAATTTGAAGAAGCAAGAGATAATGAGTATCAGACTATGGTGGCTATGATGGTAGCACTGGAGAAAACGAAACACGGCACATAAAGGGAAAATAATAGCAGATTACCGCACTAAGGCATGGAGGGAGGCGGCAACACAAATTATATTTTAGTAAGGATGTAGCTTCGCACGAGATGAGTTCAAGAATAGACGATTACTATGATATGCTTAATAATATGTTTATCTTAAATCTTTCTGTGTTTCGATTTCATAATTCCTCTGTAAATTAAACACTACGTTATGTAGCTCAATGGTAAAAATGATGCAACGTAAGGAAGGTGTCGGTGTTTCCGTTTTTGCGCCAAATGTGGAACGAAGACTTGCTACTACCAGAATCCAGTAGTACTTTTCTCACAGTTACAAATGCATATCGCTTCAAAACATGTGATTAATAAATAGCAAGTTTAAATCATTTATTAAGCAAAGAATAACTGACTCTCAACCTGTACCAGAATCTGAACATGGATTTTAATTGTTAATTGTTGTATATCATTAAATAAGATAACTCGCTCGAGGATACCACGCTCCACTTCGACTCATGTAAGTAGAGTTCGACCGTACAGTACAATTCTCAGATATAGCTCGTTCAGAAATTGTGTTTATTTCGGCAGAAAATTGGAGTTAGTTTTTTTAAGACCTCCAACAAAAAAGGCATGTTTTATGATTTCAAATTTCATAACTTCATCGAAAACTTATCGCGCGGATGGCACAACATGATCATGCCGGCTGAAGGTTATACCATTACCGATTTTGTCGTTCAAATTATCGGTATATTGCTGATAAGGGACTCGTGGCCGCTAACATTAAAATCGAGCGAAAATACTCGACAGTACTTACAAGGCTCACTCTGGCCTGTAATTCCTCAAATCACGAGTGAGACTATCTGGTGCATATCACCAACATCAATAGTCTGGTCATCTACTACTGTTCGATCGCTCGGAGGTCAGTCCTCGGTGAGTTCCGCTTTCAACGTGATTTACTACACATCAATTAACGTGCTTATGTCTTCGCTTATGTAACTTCGGCCTATTCTGTTTATTTACTATCTGGTCACAAGTACTTACACGATTTCCGAAATCATAATATGGCATACTGACCAGTCTGAAAACCCAGTGGATAACAACATGAGTTGTAAATCATCGGTCTTTCAAGAATAATCGGTCTATCAAGAATCATCGCCGTATCAAGAATAATCGGTGTATCAAGAATAATCGGTGTATCAAGAATCATCGCTGTATCAAGAATAATCGGTGTATCAAGAATAACCGGTGTATCAAGAATAATCGGTCTATCAAGAATAATCGGTCTATCAAGAATAATCGGTCTATCAAGAATCATCGCTGATAACACTTGTGCAGCCTAAATATCTTCACATGCCGGATTTTCAGATTGTGTAATGTCAACATATTCAACATTATCTGTCATTGATACTTTTTCGTTTTTTTTTGTAGCGAAGATTGTGTTATTGGATAAGTCGACTGGAGAATGAATTATCAGCTATACAACACAAGTGCTCTGGCTCATTTCTCCAGAACAAAAACATGTTTTCAATACAGATATTAAAAATAGAACGTACAACGAGACCAAATATAGGTGATCTGGTAGAAATTCAACTTTTTGTCACAGCAAATCAGTCTCCAGAGATTTGAGGTGGATCTAGTTGTGTATGACATTGATGGTCATTCAATGTCAACTAATTACCTTGTAACTGTATGTTAGGTTATACACACTTCAATTACCAATCAACATATAGTCTTCTCTATTCCACAGTATCAGTCATTGCTTAAATATTACTACAATAGCTAATTCGTACAGACAGCGATGAAATATTATCGTAATGTTTCCACAATATGTATCAGATTCATACGTGCAATTAAAACATGATATTGGTGGCGATGTTATGTACCTTTTACAGAGCTATATGTGTTTGAACATTGATGCTATTGTGTTCAACAGAATGGGTGCTTAACTACAACCAGTTGATTACTAAAAGTTGACTTAACAATAAACAATATTAACTTCAACAAAAAGATTATTTTAACAGAATAAAGAATCTTTAACAGTTATAACACAGAATGAATACCATGATGTACGTGTACATTTTGGTAATTGTTAACGTAACTTTAACACGTTTACAATCATATCGCTACGATGTCTTCAGTGAGTCTATAGTTGTGTTTATCTCTGGGTTAACTTGCTTGCTGCAGACACGTAACATCATGTTCCATCCAGTCACATTATCCTTATACCTGGCCGAACCGAATATTCTTATTGATGCCCTTACACTTACTCGTACCATTATATTTTCAACACGTTCCAACAGTTATTGCCTCTTTGACTTTTATGGATCTCATGCTATGCCTTCAAGTCCTTGTTCGTACATTGTAATGCATGTTTACTGATTCTACTCTGAAATATATATTTTCTGAAACTGTTATACGACCTCTTAATTATTATTTTTTCTTACCCCCTTGACGTTTGTCGTGGAATTCATATACAACACTCGTGACTTCTATTTCATTTCAATAAAATACATCGTTTTTGTATATTGCTGTCTATATTAGCATCTCACTCTTTACTGGCTTCGTCGTTCACATCAGATCGTAATAGACATTTGATCTGGGTTTCTTCATTCTTCATTGATGCTACCATCCATGGAGTAGAGAGGTGCATTTCTGATGTGAAATTATGGATGACATGTAACAAGCTGCAGATGAATGATGATACAACTGAAGCTATTCTGATCATAACACAAAGACTTTCTCATTCACATCCTTTATCTCAGACAATAAGTATCAGCAACACCAACATTAAATTCTCACAGTCAGTACGAAATCTAGGCGTTACTCTAGACAGTACTCTCACATTGCACCAACATGTCATGAACATATGCAAGGCCACATATCTTGAATTGAGACACATTAGTTCCATTCCTAAATATCTTTCAGCTGATGCCACTAAAACACTTGTGTGTCCATTAGTACTTTCAAGACTGAACTACTGTCACTCAATTATGTCTGGTTCGTCTCAATATATACTCCAGGAACCTCAAAATGTTCAAAGCACAGCTGCTTGGATCATCTTTAGAGTAGATTGATTAAAGAACACCTCTTGCTGCTCTTATCATATACTGGCTATCTATTGGATCCAGAATCAAACACAACATTTGTTCTCTGTGCTATGTTTCATTGTTCCCACGATGAAAACGAAGTAATATGGACAATGTTCGTGTGCATACCAGGGCCCAGCAACGTCGAATGATTTCCCCAGTGAAATTAGACACAAAGACACAGTTATCCCTGTCTTTAATGCCCTTAAAACTCGCCTTTTTTTACTGCAAGAACGAACTTAAAGACCTAATACTGTTTCCTACCTTGCAATATTTTCTGAAGTGTTTCTTCTTCTACTTTCATGGTGTTTTGTTTTTTGTTTATTTGTAGACATATCATTATCGATGTAAAGCGCTTAGAGCTTCTAAAAATTAGGCGCTATACAATGTCCATGTTATTATTATTATTATCATTATTATTATTATTATTATTATTATTATTAGTAGTAGTAGTAGTAGTAGTAGTAGTAGTAGTATCATTATTATTATTATTGTTTTTCTTTTTTCTTCTTCTTCTTTATCTTCTTCTACGTTCAAAATATAGAAAATAGACATTGAATTTATTTGCATTTTGATATACGTTCGATTATTTTTATGATAAATCTAAGACGATGTCAGATGATGATGTGGTTACAACAGTCAGTCCAATTGACACACCGGCTTAAGATGTATGCTGTGTTACGATTATATTGTATACAATTGTACAACATAAAGAAACACATTCTTCAGTTTAGTAAAATCAACAAATAATTTTGTGCCTAGAATACAAAGTGAAATCTGAAAATACACTTATAATTGTATTAATTTCAATTTATTTTAAATATCTTAGCCCAAATGTATAGTATGTTCTGAACGAATGCTAATATCTGAACGTGCCGATTAATCACTATTCTTTGATTTGTTGTCTTAACAATTTTCTTGCATGCGTTGATTTACCACAATATGTGATCCATAACGTCTTTGAATTGTTTCTCAAAAATGTCAATGTAGCGTGTTATCCAAAACTTAAATATGCACTTTGAAATATTAAGAAATGATTTGAAAATATTATTTCTCTTTAATCATAACTGAATGTAACAATGTACTCCGAGCATCGATTCCAAATGGATTTATACTAAAATTGACTGGATTATTATTCAATTAGTCCCGCATCTACATACTACTATCTGACCGACGACACAACATTATTGGTCATTAAAAAGACGTTAAACTTGTGGAACCTTATATCCACATATAAACGGTTAACATTATAATGTATTTTGAATTCTTATCTCTAACAACCGTGAATCTGTCAAACATTTTCCAAATTTTTGCTTAACGATCCGTATAGATGTAATCGCAGATATTGACAGTATCGATGTGAGTATCATAATTGTTTAGAAAAGATGCAATCATGTTCATTAAACGTTGAAGAGTACTGAGCCAGTCTTTACTTACAAAACTGCATCACATTAAATTATTCAATAAATCTAGGGTCACTAATGCCAACATTTTTGACCAGTAACTTTAGTTTTTTTTAAAGCAAATAATGCATCGTTGATATTACTTTATTAATTGGGGTATAACTATTCGAATCAATATCAATGGATGTATCAGGTCTGAGTCTAGGACAGAGATGTATCCCATTCAGAACCTGTTGTGCCCTATATTTATTTATTATAATGATATGAACGTATTTGATCAAGTTGAAAGCTTAGAAAATTCTAGAAATTAACATTTGGCTCATATGCAGCTTCTTCTCCTGTGTCCCATTTTTAATATGAGGTTGTTTACTAGAAACATTACTCATTGTTTTATTTGAATGTTGCGGGTTAATCAATCGTATTGCTGTTGTCAGTATTTTATGTAGCAAGAATTATTTATGCAAAATATTATTCACCTGAAATGTTAGGTGTTCATCTGTAATATTCTTGGACTTGAATTAATCTGAATAGTTATTTCAGACAAGGCCATGCTTTAAATGATATCATTATGATACATTAACACTGTTATAATATCATACTAGCGTATTCGAAGCTACGGACATTCAATATTACAATGATTCGAATCGCCGTTGGAAGTTAGCTGGAACGTTATACATTTGAACTTGGGATAATAAGCGTGTGACTACATAGTATGTATTTCACAGTGACGTAATTTCGTTTACATTTTACTAAGTATTTTATAAAACAGTAGGTTTTCGCTCTTTTTTGTTACGCAGGTCATTAAATCTACGCAGAAACACTAACAGCGGTGGCAAGTGAATATATGTAATCTATACAGTTACGTAGGCGGTTGTATTCTACAAGTAGTTTTCTCCACTTAATGATTTCATCTTGCAGATGTAGTTTCTCTTCAATTACCAGAGTGAGGTTCTTGCAATGAACCATTCACTGTTAAGCACTTTATGATCGAGTGTTTCGACCTGCAACCTGCGCGTGATAAGTACTATAATGTACATGACATAAAGGAACTTTTTGATACTATACATATCACTTAGCAGCAAAGAGGGTGAACAGACCAAACAAAAATAAAGCCTCTATGGAGACCAAAACTATTTCAGACAAACCGAAACTATTTCAGACAAAACGAAACTATTTCAAACCGAAACTATTTCAAACCGAAACTATTTCACACAAAAAAAGCTGCTACAGAGACAGAGTAAATAGACCCGGCGCCGATGGTGCTGCGGAGACACATTGTTTTCAACCGAATATCTGATCAAGTCCGATACGATATCTTGATCTAGGGTCATGCAAATTTATCGTTATAAATCCATGTGGGATTGACTGTGCGTGACTAAAGAAATTTCAAAAGAGATTATAATCCATGTCTCCACTGCACCAGGTCAGGTGAATATTTTGTAGTGTATGTGTGTCAACTCCATTAAATACAGCAAGAATATTTCAGTTACCTCTAGCAGCAGAGAGTCTGAACAGACCACTTTTCAGACAAAATTTTGATTGAATCCTCAAAACGGAAAATAGAGCCTTCCTACGAAATCTCATATTTTAACCAAAAAAAGATAAGTCTCCATTTTAGCAAACGGAGACTTTACGATTTTTCAATCAATTTAGGTCGCAACGATGTGGTCATCAGACTCTCTGCTGCTACAAGTTAACAAAAATAATAAATGATTTTTTGTTGGTAAATATAAATCTATCGGCGATTTTTCCTTTTCTTATATCAGATAAATTATCTCGATAACTGGGATTGATTTCATGATATGATTGTACGTCCGTGGTTAAGTCGGTGGCGGATTTTTCCGGTGGTTTTTCAGGCCATCCTAACACTGTTCTTAACGAGCTGTTATATATATCTACAATGTATCCCTCTGTGCTTATTTCGATCGACGACGAGAGCGTCGGTTCATGAAGTTTAATAGCTATTTTTGATTCTTTTCCAGTGATTGATTTTATTCTACGCTGAATTTCAGCATCGATTTGCACAATTTGGTACGACCCAGTTGGTAACGAAACAGTTTCCCACACTGGAGTACCATCGGATTTATTCTTATACGAGAACACCAGTGCGTTATTGGGTTGCTGACCGCCAAATGCAACCGATCTGATATTAGGCCAGCTATGATATACTCGTAATTTTGCCAGCGCGATCTCACGCACTGGAATCGGAGAAGGGAAGTTCACACTAAATTCAGGGTTTGTTGATGTTATTGATATCATGCTTGTTCGTATCGGAGTGGTATTCTCCGCGATTCGTTGAAGCAGTTCGAGTGACATTATTGTTAACGCTGTCTTCAATTTCCAATTTCAACATCGCGGAATTATACAACTGGATCATCGTGGAAAATTCAACATCGGATATGAACGAATTATCTATCGACAGCGAGATCAACTTGGATAATTTCGAGTACGCGTCAAATACCACCCGGTACTGAGCTGTATAATCACTGAGTTTTTTCTGAGAACACGATGATAACTTTTTAGTTATCGCGGTGGCGACTGCCGCAATTGTTGTTGCCGCGGAGATAGCAATTGGAACTGCAATTGGAGCCATCATGGTCACCGTTGACAAAATAACCCCGGCGCTGGCCATCACACCGGACACCGAGTACACAGTTACATCGATGATTGTAATTCTTCTGCGGTATTTTTTTATTTTTTCGCGATAACGCTCAGAAAGTGATTTCAAGTTCGCGGAAAACTCTTTCACGGTATCATATTGATGCGATTGTGATACCGCTGACTCCGTCAAAGAGGCTATTATCGGTTCAATTGATTTCATTGACATTGTTGTTGACATTGTTATTTTAAACCCGCTAGTGTTTTCAATTATTTACCATCTTCCGGGTAGTAGACCAGGGGTATGTCTACTTCACCTACAAATTCTAAACACCAGGTTATTTCTTTTCTAATGGTGTTATCAACCCCTACAATCTCAAATTCTTCTGCACCCCCGATAATTACTGTCGCCGTGCCACCAAAGTAGGTTTTACCGCTCACGATGATATCAAATTGCTTGTTAGAGATTAACGTCATCCTGTAGATACCATAGGGCCACTCCCCGATATTGACTTTCAATTTAGCATTATAGTTTTTTATCCAATCAAAGGTCCCATGATCGACCATATACACGATATTTTTAATGCTTCCGTGTGGATCCGGAATCTTTACTTTTTTAAAATCTTCTTGTAGTGTACGAATATCGTCGTAAACGTCGAGATAGGTTTTTTTGATTTCGGTATCTTTCATTATAGTTCCATCGAGGCGTTTAAAAAATAAAACCAAAAGGAGGTTAAATTCAAGACCTTTTTGGATATTATAATGCCCTTTGAGTTGAGAATATGTCGTCGTGATATTGTAACTTTCAGAGCCCTCAAAGAAATTTTTAGCGATTTCGCTGATGCGTTTTTGTTCGTCAAGCGCGCGCTTAATTTCCGCGAGGGTTGGGCCTGTCAACGATGTGGGTCCAAAGAACTTATTAACAATTTCTCCGGCGAGTTTTTGTTCGTCAAGCGCGCGCTTAATTTCCGCGAGAGATATGTCCGCGCCAAGTGGGGTTCCAAAAAACTTAACAATGACGTCGTTGGCGGGTTTTTGTACCTCCTTGAGATTTTCTATTAGTTTAGAAATAAATTTATCCACGATGGTATTAAGTGTTGTTTGTTTCACCATAAACATATTAATATCTTTGAGAGTCATTGTAGATGTAGCTGGGACACCAAATAAACTATTAGCGATGTAGGCATTGTGATTATGCTTGCCGATAAACTCGCTAATTTCAGCGAGAGTCATGCCAGCCACAAGCGGGGTTCCAAAAAACTTAACAATGACGTCGTTAGTGGGTTTTTGTACCTTTTCAAGATTTTCTATTAGTTTAGAAATATCTGTGTAAATATCGAGATAATTTGCTTTGATTTCATCTTCATTCATCATCCTCCCCGCGTTCTTGTTAAAAAAGAATAGCGATAGATAGTTTTTAATTTCAGCGAGAGTCATGCCAACCACAAGCGGGGTTCCAAAGAATTTATGTATGACATTTTTGCGAAAACTATTATAAGCTCGTATATAATCATCCAGCTCACGGCCGCGGGTGGCAATCATGCTGTCGTGGGCGGTAATCATGCTGTCGTGGGCGATAATCCTGTCGGTGATCGTAGACACAAGTTCGCCTGGTTTAAGTTGTCCATTGTTGGAATACAGCGCAATAGAGTTTTCAGCGGCGTTGCGCTGCCGTATCAAAATGTCATTCACGGATATATTACTGCTTTTCAATTTACCCTGGCGATCTTGAAATACAACTATTTCGTTCGGGTCAACACTTGTTAAATTTAACGTCTCAGCGATTTCATCTTCAATTATTTTTTTTACATCCTCGATAGAATCCGCAGATGTTTCCGCGGTGGGTTTCGACATTGACAGAGATTGTCCCCAAATATTAATCATTATTGTTAGCGCAGCTCGTGTTTTCAATTTATTGATTCTCTAAAATTACCTTGTAATTTCCCACTCGTGTATTTATTTACAACCAGATGAGGTGGTTTCTGTGACGATGAAATCTCCGCGAGGACATTTAATACTTCACGGCCGCATATCGGTGGATCA
The DNA here is from genome assembly GCA_030141615.1 of Unio pictorum. NCBI lineage: Eukaryota > Metazoa > Mollusca > Bivalvia > Unionida > Unionidae > Unio > Unio pictorum. Next base: position 6,546,331 of record JARLTB010000221.1, read on the forward strand.
TTTAATTGTTGTGTTGTCAGCGTGGATTAAAAAATTGGAAACTCTTTGAGTTTCATCGAAGAATTTATATACCGCATAAACTCGTTCGGTGGGGCTAACCCATATGAATCGAAATAGACAATTCCACGTAGATCAATCGCGTATGCAACCCAGTGAGTTCCCGATCCGTTACTGTTATCAAAATTGATGATACCGGTTTCAACGCGTTTAGGTTTTCTCGGTAATTGATCTCTCATAAAAACCCCTCTGAAGTTTTTTATCGCTAGTTTTTTAGCAGCATCAATTAAATTAAAATTGGACATAGGGAGAATTGGGCTTTCAACTAATAAACCATTCCTGGTATTCTTCTTAGACCCTTTCCGCTGTACCATGAATACGGGGTTCCTGGTAGGTACAACCACTTTCCCTTTTTTATATCCTTTCCCAGTTGCCTTTTTTAACGCCATCCCTGCCGCGGTCCCAACGGCTCCCAACGCAGCCGCTTTTGCCACCGCTGGGGCAGCCGCTGCAATCAATGCTGGTATTGCAGCTAACAATGGAAACATATCACCTGATTTTATCATGTTGGCGACTGCAGCTTTCGAAAATACAATTTGAATCCCTCGCTGTTTCTTTAGCGCATCATTGAAATGTTTTATTTGACGATCCGTCAGTGATATTTTATGTGTACCGCCGGACATCTGCGCTGGTTTCAACGTTATTGTTGTTCCACATTCTTTAGCGGATTTTGATCGCAATTTCTTGACTTGACCATCAGTCAGCTTGACACTAACAACATTATATGTCATTTTATTGTAAAACACATTTATGCTTTCAATTGATCTAATTGGAAACTTTTCAAGTTTCATTTACATATTTTCCACTGGTGCATCAACGATTCTCATTCGTCCACCAACACCTTCAAGTAGCATTGATTTGTCGCTGAGAATAACAGCAACCGCTCTATAATCAACACCACCAGGGGCTATACGAGCTCGAAAATGTGTGTCAACAACGGATTGCCTTATTAAATCAAAATGTTCCAGCGAAAAGTAATAAATCGGATATAGTTTTTTAAAATCAAGTTGCGATATTTGTAAACCAGTATCAACATTTTGATCACGACCCATATATGACAGCATCCGATGATACACACGTGCTATATGGTTGTTTTCGTAATTAATCTGTATATCCTCAGATGGTTCTTGTTGTCCGTTTATTCTCCGTGAAACCTCACTTACCCCTAACCGATCAAATATCATATGACTGTGTTCTTGGGAGCGTAATCGATTCTGATTCTGCAGCGCTATAAATATATGACGTGGAGCTGAAACGCCTTGTTTTGATGCCAAATGCCATGTAAATGTACCATTAACATTATCCTCTTTGCCATCAGTCGTTGTTGTTAGCCAACTTAGCAATGATTTACCGCCTGTGTCCATAAATGAGAGTAGTCGCTCTTCTGTGGTAATTGATGGGGTCATTACTGGCATCCACAATGCTAATTTAGTTAAAACAACTTTACCATCAGCGGCACCAGTACGCCAAATTGCATCATTGTCATTGCCTTTTCGCACTAACGCGATTGTGTGTTTGGCTCCATAGATGACTTTTCTGACATTTCTGCAGAATCCAAATATGTGATGGAGTGGAATCGCACATGAAAAATATCGTTGTGGTCTTTGCAACGTTGTTACTCGTGTTGCAAACCCTAGATTGAAATTACCATTAACGTCTCTGAGAATGTCAAACGCAGCTCCGGGTCTGGTTCGACGTTCTGGATTAGCTGCTTCTTGTTGATCGGCTTCTGCATTATCTCTTGCTGTTAACACTTTAATGTATTGAAGGTGGTCAGCGTTATCAGAGGTATCCTTTGCAAACATCATAGATGGACCAGCCGATCTTGTATAATCATCGGAGTATCTTGATAGCCCGATTATTGTTGTTGCAACATCAACTTCACGGTCTATTGATTCAATTTCTTTTCCATCAATGAGATATCTTGCACTTTCAAATAGCGCCATTATGCCATTGTTGACGAAACCAACTCGGATATTTGGATCATCTGCATATGGTGGATCATTATGATCAGCATCGTTTGTTACGAGTTTTCCTTCTACTTCGATAAATGCTTCACATGGCAAAAAGTATTTACTGGTATCTTGAACTTGTAGTTCAATTCGCGATCGTAGGTTGGGTTGTATTGCATGATAGGAGTAGTATTGATAATCGCGGACGGAATCGTCCTTGCCCACTTTGGCTTCCATATTAAGAGCGGGATCAGCTGTTCGTTTAAACATTTTATTAACATACTAGTGTTTTCAATTGTGAAACTCTTTATAATCATCGTCGTTTTTGTTTTCGTTTCAAACCACTTCCTGCTATCGCGTTCATGATAGCGCTATCTGTTACCGGTGAAGTCGTCAATGGCGACGGAGTCACCGAAGCAGCTAACGACGCTAGCCTTTGTTCCACTGCGTTATTTATTGCTTTGCTGATTTTTGCAGGCATCACTGTAGTTGATGGCAGCACCGTTGGTTTCTTTCGCACCAATGATGCTATTTTATCTTTCGCGGCAGAAAATGCCTTTCCGGCAGGATTTTCAACAGCGCTGATTCCCTTATCACGAATAATATCAATGGCCTTCATTGATAATTGTTTAGCTAACGGCGTCACTTTTGGGGCCATTCTTGTAAATAGCCCCGCAATGGTATTGCCGAAACCATCTCCGTAATATGCTCTATTAACAGGCAATCGTGAGTTCACCACGTAGACGCTTACGGGTTTATCATGGTTGTAGTGTATAATCATCTTGTTATAAAACTAGTAGTTTTTTAATTAGTGATCAATCGCTGTAATAACCATGGGCGTCTCTTAGATTTTCAACTAATTCAGCAATGAGTTCTCGATATACATTAATGTCCATGATACCGCCGGCAAATAATCGTCTACAGATATCAGCTGCTTCATTAATTATCTCGACGGAGTTGTTTCCGGCTCGCTTCCCTCCGATGAGAACTTCCAGCCGTGATATATCACTGAGAATGTTACCAGGACAAGTAACGCTAGTGTTTTCAACTATGCCGCTGCCTAAATATCCATCTCCAGTTGACTCTTCTTTACCAAAAAATCCAGTTGGATACTTTTTACCTACTCTACTCAATACATCGTCTTTAAAACTCTCAAAATCATTGCGGATACTTTCTGTGATTCTAAATTTATCATGGTTTGCCAGGTATACTTTTTTTATCCAATTCTCGTCGTTTTTTATATACTCTTTATACACTTTGTTTACAGCCATTTCTCTTTGATCGAGTGAAAAATTCCGCGCGGTAAAGTTAATTAAATCATTGTCATCTTTAAAATTTTTAATTTTGCTGTATGCATAGTATGTAAATATACTTTGCGGTGAATAAATTTTTTCTATAGTAACGTCTCCTTCCTCTTCTTCTGGTTTTCTTGCAGTAGCACCTAGTTCTTCTAGTACTCGCTCTTTTTTTTGTTGTTGCCGTGAAGTAGTTACTATATCTACTGGAAGTGTTTCTAAAGACTTTTGTTTGTTCGGTCTCTGCTGCAATTTTTTCAAGCACACCAAGAACAGGCACTTCTCGTCGCTTGCCTTCCTCAGGAATATCTCCAAATATTGCTCGTTCAGTTGCTGTTTTTATATCTTTGGTCGCACTTGTTATCGGAGTAAACAGTTGTTTACTTGGCACAGAAAAGTCAGTCTGCGCTTGTTGTCGTTGTTGAAGTTTCTCACGAAGTCTGTCTCGAACCGGTATAAACTTTTTAATTGCTGCTAGCCGCTCTCGGGCTAATTTAGTTTAAGCGATTTACCTACCATATAGTGTTTGTGAACTGAATTTTCAAATGTGAAACTATCACAATTAAAAGATGAGTTATTAAATAATGTACCATCAAGCTAACGTATCCATCTCCGACAAGGTTAAACTGTACGACGCTATCCGCGAGTGTTTCAGAAACAACATTGCTGGGGGTTTCAAAATTGTAATATCTGAGAACGGCGATGAACGATTTTTTTTAACGACGCGGCAACAACAACAACTACGTGAAAATGGAGGCGTCGCGGTGATTACTTGCTACCACAACCAGATCATCCAGTACGCACATAACTGCATGAGCAAGCCCAAACTGCTGAGTATCCTTTTAGGAGAAAATCATATGTGAGTGTTAGAAAAAACGCTAAAATTTTTTTATTTTTTACTGAACATTACTGAAGGCTTATTTTTTATAGTAACGCTCACGTGGTTAGGATACTGGTTTTTCCTCGTTTAATATTTTCCTAATATTACGAACCTTAGAACTAATTTCAGCTCGTTTTTGATACTCTTGGCCGAGCTTTTGACGTATTGCTTCAACGGTGCTAAATAGCGTTATAAATACATCAATATCGTTACCGTACAAACAAGCATAGATAGACTTTTGAATTCCTTTCACGAGTCTGTACATCTTAGGTAAAACATAACGACCCTTACTAGACTGATACTCAATGTCTTCATATTCCGAGGCAATCCTGTCACAGTCGAGATCTTTAGATAATACTATCCCTCGATTCTGCAAATTTGAGATTTCAGCAATTATAGAATTTACATCTTTGATATCCATTATTTATATTTTTATAAAAATATAGATATAATACATTTTACCTTTAATTATTAAAAAAAATTGGGGGTCGTTTTTGACCCGTTTTTTTTTATGGACAGTACAATGCCGTATATCTTCACTCGAGTGTTGTGACAGATTTTAGGCATACATATACTTAATTAAGTTAATTAATGGACGGTACAATGCCGTATATATCTCCGCTCGAGTGTTGCGGCAGATTGTAGGCATACATATACTTATTTAAGTTAATTATTCAATGAAACGATGATGGAATTTGTGATGCGATAGTGGGCGTGCCATGCAAGCCCAAGGGAACACCGAAGCATACATCTCCGAAAGGGAGGTCTAAGGTGACAAACATCATCTTAGACCGGCCAGAAGATATGCTTGGGGGGCATCACAACAAACCCCAAAGCATAGATCTTCGAAAGGGAGGCCTAACGTGGCAAACACCATCTTAGACCGCCCAGAAGATATGCTTGGGGGACATCACAACATATACTTAATTAACTTAATTATGGACGGCAAGCCATATATATCTCCGCTCGAGTGTTGCGGCAGATTGTAGGCATATACATATACTTAATTAACTTAATTAAGGATGGATTATAATTCAATGGAACGATGATGGAATTTGTGATGTAATGATGTGGGCGGCACAATGCCTATATAATCTCCGCTCGAGTGTTGCGGCAGATTGTAGTCATACATATACTTAATTAAGGATGGATTATAATTCAATGAAACGATGATGGAATTTGCGATGTAATGATGTGGGACGGCACAATGTCTATATAATCTCCGCTCGAGTGTTGCGGCAGATTGTAGTCATACATATACTTAATTAACTTAATTAAGGATATATTATAATTCAATGAAACGATGATGGAATTTGTGATGTAATGATGTGGGACGGCAAAAGACAGCACAAACATGAAACGACGGGGCATATTTTCTACGGCCAATCCAACCAATCAAAAGCAACCAAACTAAATTAACCCGGTTGCATGATTGACAAAAGACAACCACACGCCCGTGTTAATGGCGTTGGTTAGTTTTGATTGGTCGGATTTGGCTTTCGAAAGCCCCAAGCTTATTACGAACCAAAACGTATATAAGGCGACTAATACAGCAGCGTTGATTCACGGGTGTGTTATTTTATTTCCTTGAATCACTTATTAATACTGTTTCACAACATTTAAAACAGACAAATATTTGAATAAAACACTAAACAAAATAATACGGTTGTTAGATAACAGTGTATATTTTCCATGTTCTAATTCTCTAGACAAAATGCATTATCGATTAAATCACAAAGAGCTGTATACAGAGGAATTTTAACCACGCCCACCTACTTCAATGAATGGGAAACACTAGTGTTTCTCAATGCTCGTTTCGGCTGAGCGAACATAGGTAATACGCTGGATTATAAAGAACCGCGTTTGTACTAAAAGTGTATTATAGATGGGGTAAATAAATACAACTGTTTAAATTGCAGTTTTAGCCAAGCGACAATAAAAGGTTTTAGAATTGATAAAAATACAACTCTACCTACTCCATTACAGTCCCGTGCGCGCGCCTAGTTAATTATACCTCTCTACAGGTGTAGCAGACGGCACACTTCCTTTGACGTCATAATACAAGGGAACTTAGTGAGTAGTGTTATGAGTGACGGCGGATTTATCCATAAAGGATTTATCTCCCTTGAATCGTTTCAGATGTATACGAATTTTACTTTAAGACCATTTTTTTCGACAGAGTTAATTTAGTAATATTTTCTGCAACAAATCGTATTGAAGACCTACAAATGTCAAAGTATCTACTAGCTTTATTTATCTATTGAAATATTTTCTCCTCTTTGGTTTCTAAATCAAACGATTTGACCCCCCTAGGGCGTTTTGAGTGCCTACCAGCGTTGCTTTTTTAAAGGTTATCGCGCTGCGAGATGGATTGAAGATTCCCAAGACAATTATCAGTCTTCACACCATTTATGTGATCAATCACAAATCCGTCTTCGATTAATCAGTAAAATGCTTCATAGATGGCTCTGTGATAGAGATACTTCTTCCTCCCAGCTGTAAACATCAAATATCCCATATTATTTACCCATCCAACCGGTTCTCTTAGTCTGCGGTTCCTGACAACACCATCACTGGAGGCTTCGTAATTAACAAGCACTGGATGAGGTCTGAAATCTTGGCTCATTTGTATAATAATACTATTTGTCTAATTTATATCTGCTTTAATTATAAACCTCTTGATATAATCTTGAGGGTTTTTTATGATTTTGTCATCGTTAGGGTCAATGACTGCATTTTTTATTCGTTTGTCATAATAGCGTTTTAGTTCCCTGTATCGTTTGCCGCCGCAACTGAGACATAATTGTGATTTTCCCCTTACCCCAGCCCCACATTGGAGGCATGGGAAAGGACCGAAAGAACCGTTGCGAACGCTTTGTAAATGATACCCACAGAATTCGCTTCTGCATGATTTGTTACACGGGGTTGTTGATCCAATCATTAGTCACTTGCAGTGATTCATTATACTATATTTTTCTATTTAAATACTTGTTTTAATTATAACATGGAGGAGTTCAAGAGATTATCGAAAATTAAGCCTTGGAAAAATACTAAATTCAATCTCGATAGAGTCTCTGATACACCAAAACGTCTAATCGGTGATAGAACTATACTAAGTAAAATCAGGGAGTGTTTTAATGAATTCTACCGAGACGGTGCAGCATACTGTTGGTCGACATTTCGAATTATTGATGAAGATGTCAATGTACCCAACATCGATGCTACTATGAACGATGAAAGAGCAGCTGAGATAATGTCACACCTTGGCTGGAAATTCAAGAGTAAATTGCAAAGCAATTCCCAACAGAAGTATGTTTTCAGAATAAAATTCATTATCGAAGTCGAAGATAAATGGATTATCAGGGATAAATTTGAACCAATCCTCAAGGATAAAAAAACTGCCATTGTAAGTAGAGATTCCAAACCAGGAATTCTAACTAGAATTGACAAACCATGCTACGAGAGATCTTATCCTGTAACAGCAATTGTTTATGGGATATATCCGTTAAATGATAAACCCGATATTGCAAAACAAGCTCGTATGAAATATTCTAGTTCACTGAATTGTGTAGCAACACGGGTAATGGAACACTTCACAAATGCATCCCGAGGAAATAAACTAACTGATCTGCGACGTAGGAAAATAACCGAATGGGAACTGACAGTGAAACAGCACGGTGCAAAAATTTCTGATATAGCTAAATTAGAAGCATCATTAAAATTCCCAATATCAGTAACGACAATAACCGGAGAAGTATTATACGAACCGAAATATCAATCGCGAGGAGCTCCAGTTAAAATTATTGATCATAACAAACACGCGTGGACGGCTGCAGTAACAATATTTCCACGAGACAGAACCGTGAGATATATCCCCAAGGAGTTCGTCCGGGATGTTTTTTATAATGAGAAATTATTCGATGCTATTCACACGCTGTGTAAGGATGATCCTGTGTCAGTGTGGTTACTTAGAAGTGATGAAGATCTCGAAATAGGATTTGATCAATTTGTAAGACCAAATGGTGAATTATATCGCGTTGAAGAATTAGATAACAGAATGAGAAAAATCGCTAATGATTTTTCACCGGAGAGTTTCTATGAAAAACTATTAACGGATAGCTTCACAATTCCATCAGTGGTAGCTCATTTCGCAAGAGAAAAAACCTCATGGCGTCCAACACGAAGTGATTTTCTCGAGGACGTTAAATTGAGTTGCATCGGATTTGGTCATGGAGGACTGTGGAATACAAAATACTCACGTGATGGCATGATTTCAATTGATATATCCGCGTGTTATCCTGGAAGTATCCTCGGGTATGGAGAATGCAGTAACTTTTTAAACGATTTGGACACCCCACACATGAAATGACTCGTGTTGCGATTAATGGGCCATTACCTGATTTTGATTTAACCGGATTCGCTCGTGTGATATCATTTGAACTCGCTACAGGGTTACATCCGTGTAGTTATGTTTGGCTTGGTAGACATATATCTGAAAAGGCCTGGATGCCAATAGTGTTACTACGATATATGATTGATTGTGGTATGCTAATATTGTTGATTGTTTCCGAAGCTATTATATGCTATCGAGCTCAGAAAGAAGTTTGGCTACCACAACCCGATCTAGATCGTATAATTAGGAACAGCGAAAACAGTTTCCAGATTTCAATGAAGAACAAATTATGAATTGGTCTAAGAAGTTATTTGAAATTAAAAAGGAACAAGTAAAAGATTTTAGACGAAGAATAATCGGTAAATTTACCCAGGGTGGAAGATACGACAATGCAAAATATTCTTCGCGGTTGATCATAGACATCGCTGAATACGATTTTATTGTAACGGATTTAACGAAACAGGGAAAACTTGTAAATCGTAAAGACGCTTTCCTATCCGATGGAAGACGATTAGGTACAATTGTTACCTATTGTGATGGATATATTAAACAATATACGCACTTGAGAAGTTCTATGATAGCTTATGCTTCTATCAATTTATTTTCGATGATAAATAGATTTCCTAATACTGCAGTTAGAGTAGCCACTGATTCTATGTATAACTACGAGAAATACAAATCAGATGTAGCTAAATTCACAGATCCGGAGGCAAATTGGGGATGTTGGAGATTTAAAAAGGAGACGCTACATGAGTATTGTGAATCGGCAGATGTTACCATGGATGAAAAGTACTTAAAGTGTGATGAGATTCAATCCGAATTTTCTAATGCACCACCGGTATCTGATCCAATATGTAGATACAAGACAGTTTATTTAAACGGTTGTGGTGGGTCAGGAAAGACAACACGAGTAATTAATTTATTTAATAATAAAATCAACATGAATGTGTTAACGCCAACTCACAAACTTGCCAGAGACATAAAACAACGAGATGTAAAAAATTCTGGTACTTATCACAGCTTCTTCCGATGGAGCGGTTTATAAATGGACCCCTGAAAGAATGGGACAGAAATTTATTCCACCGGTGATATTATGGGATGAAATATGCACGGTACCGTTACAAGTATTAAAAACATTTCTTGAATGGTTCTCAACGAAAAATACAAAAATTATCATGTGCGGCGATCAAGGCCAACCACCACCATTTGTCGGTGAACCTCCTCATGAATGGTTAAAATTATACGTTGATCATTACGAAGAGATGAACGATGACCTTAGATCGTTAGATTAAGTATTACGTGAGTTTAAACAACTAATCAGATTACAACCGGATAGAATCCAATGTGAAATAGCACGTGAAATAATTTCAGAAACTCCCATTAATGATTTTTGGGAGTTGTGGAGACCAAATGATTTGATAATAGCAAGTAGAAAAATAGTCAGAGATAAACTTCAGATGAAATTATTTGAATTACATAAACGTAAATTTGCAACACTTCCAGTACCGTTGTGTTATAGACCTTCGGATACACGAAAGCAGAATATTTTCGTTGACATTCCTGGACAACGTGAAAAGCAGAATTTAGTATTAAATGATATTGTGCTGGTTGATATCAGCGTCGTCGAAGATGCATTGCGTGCTGATAAATCCCCATGGACGTTAGGTTATGCAGTAACAATACAATCTTCACAGGGGTTAACTATCACAGACACAATTATTTGGATAGTAGATAATCGCATTGAGTGGTCGAATTTAGTTTATCTTGCAGTATCCAGAGTACGAAGAATAGATCAACTTCGAAGAATCGTTTTAGATGATGATGACACTACAATAAGTGATATTGTCAGCGTTGATAGAGTCAAGGACATAATCAGAAAAAAACTCTCTGGTTATAAACAACAAGATAAACAAAATAATAGAAAATTTGACATTGATGCTGAATTAATAATTTCGCTGAAGCAACAACAGAATAATCACTGCGCGAGTTGCAATTGTATAATGCGTTGGAGTTGGTCGGATAAAGATCCTCGCCAATTTACCGTAGACAGAAAGAATAGCAGCGTAGGTCATACCAACGATAACGTTATGCTGACTTGTCTTGAGTGCAACAGACGCCTGGGTGCCAGCACAATGCCTCTGGGGGGTGCTAGTTAAGACCACGCGGTGTTAATTGAGTATCCTCGGGAATTACCTGTAGTTGTTGTCGAGTACATCCTCGCTGAGGAGCAGTTGAATCCAGTTTATAGATTGCTGGTCTACCAGTTGATCGTGTTATACTAGATATTTTATGTACGGTGACACTTCAAATAGGATCAGTAGCTCTTTTTTTACCACCCTCAAGCTCTCCTGGTTCGTATAAATACCTTACAGTGACATTACTACCAAGAATTTGTTCTCGGAAATCTTTTTGTGGTTGTACGGGTATATACTTCTTTTTAATAGCGTTGCTAGGTTTCATGTTGATTGTTCTAGTAATCTCATTATTGATTGCGGTAACTACACCTGGTAATCTCTTAACCCATTCACGGGATCTTTTATCCTGAATAAACTCCTTCGCGTATTGATATCCAAATAACCGCTCAGCAAGTGTCTGATTAAATCGTTCAACAATTGCCTGATCGCGATGTAACGCAGTATGTCCTCGTCGTAACGTGGTATTATGATGTTTCATCGTTGTTAAAACAGCACCTTGAAATTCCTTGCCAGGATCGACTTGTAATAGATTTGGCCAGCGTAGTGGGCCTCGTCGATAAATCTTTTCAAATGCAGAAGCAACTTCAGGTGATGATTTTGTTTTTAGCGGTTCTGCTTGTTTATATCGACTCGCAACGTCAACTACGGTTAGCGCGTATTTGTAACCGTTGTCATGTGGTAAAAACAATAAATCAGCTTGATGAACTTCATTGGGTACAGTAACATCAAAATGCGAGAAATTGATTTGTTTAAGACGCGGTAGATAAATTTGCCATATAGCCTGTTTGGATAACCAATTAGCCGCAGTAGCCTTTTTCACTTTTGCGGCGCTGGCGAGTTTACTGATTGCTGCTTTACCCTTCCAGTATCCTCTCGGAGAATAATAAATAGATTCCATGTTGTTATTAATTACCAGCACCGAAAAATCAATTGGCCTTTCATAGCCGATTTTACCAACCACGAAGCCAATTTTTCTTTGAAAGATTTATCAGGAATAGCATTTAACGCATGAATTAATTTCACATCTGCGAGATGCCTGTGTTGCAGATTGCTGCTTTTATATGCAACATCATGAGCATGACACGCCTTATCAATAGCATTTATCGGATACTCGCCGGGTCCGGGCTGATTTTGATCATCAAGTCTGATATCTAATCGTGTTCCGGGGCCACAGTAGCTATATCCTGGAATGTGCTTTTCTCCGGGGTACTTTGCCCATGGGGTTCCAGGGAACTTTGCCAATTTGGCTGCGATATCACCTCCTCGTTTTTTTTTAAAAACATCTCCGGATTTCATAGAAACAAATCTAAATTTTTTTGTACCACATGTTGCACATCTACCAGTAAGTGCTGATCTATTATTTTTAGTTGTGATCGTCGTCACATCATTTGTGTTAGTACGCGTTTTACACTTCACACAATATAGATCCATAATTTATGTATAGAGATATGGATATAATTGATTTTTCTGCGACTAAAACAAAAGAACCAGTTAAGCATCATGCAGCGCTACCAAACTCTATCCGCGCAATTATAATCGGGCCATCTGGATCCGGCAAGACGCAATTGTTGCTCAATTTAATAGTGAGATGGATGAAGTGGGATAAGTTGTATTTAGTTGCTCCTAGCGTAGATGATCAACGATGCTATGAAGTGTAAAAGGATTTTAACGAGAATGCATCAGAAATTAAGGGTGAGAACGCTATTGATTTTATAACTGATATTGACGAGGCACCATCCGTGGATGACCTTGATGGGAGCATTAACAATTTAGTCGTATACGACGATGTGATGTTAGACAATCAACAAAACCCAGCTATAATATTTTCCCGAGGCAGGCATAAAAACACCGACGTGATATATGTGACTCAACGATACACTCAGATTCCAAAAGTGATCAGAGATAACTGCAATATTCTTGCTGTATTCAACGGAGTAGATACTCATACTCTTAGCAATATTTGGCAGACATGGTGTTCCGATATGGACTTCAATCAATTTAAAAATTTCTTTAGTAACGCTCAGTCAACCCCGCATGGATTTATAACAATAAATTTACATGATCCTCGGACACGATATCGTATCGGACTCGATCAAATATTCGGTTGAAATCATTTATTATTTTTGTTAACTTGTAGCAGCAGAGAGTCTGATGACCACATCGTTGCGACCTAAATTGATTGAAAAATCGTAAAGTCTCCGTTTGCTAAAATGGAGACTTATTTTTTTTGGTTAAAATATGAGATTTCGTAGGAAGGCTCTATTTTCCGTTTTGAGGATTCAATCAAAATTTTGTCTGAAAAGTGGTCTGTTCAGACTCTCTGCTGCTCCTCTGATCACTTTTGGTATATGTGTATATCTCTGAGTGACATATCACATCAGTATTTTTATGTCTACCTCTGGAAAATATTATATCGGGATTATTTTGATTGTCTAGCATCACATCATCATATACGACTAAATTGCCAATGCTTCCATCAATAACATCAATGTTCGGTGCTTCCTCGATATCGGTTATAAACTCAATAATATCTGTATCGATTTCCGATTTTGGTTTCTCGTTAAAATCCTTTCACACCTCGTAACATCGCTGATCGTCTACACTCGGGGTTACTAAATTTAATTTATCCGTTTTCATTCATCTCGTTATTAAATTAGGTAACAATTGTGTCTTGCCACGTCCAAATGGTCCAATTAAAATAATACGAATAGAATTTGGTAGCGCTGAAAGATGCTAACTTGTTCTCTTCTTTTTGTCGCCGAAAAATCAATTACATTCATGTTATTATAAATAAATTATGGATCTATATTGTGTGCGACAATGTTGCAAGGACAGTGTAGTTGTTTCTCATGCGCGATTCCACTATCTCATATTTTCGGATTTTGTAGAAATGTTAGAAAATTTAACTATGGAGCGAAACATACAGTAGTCCTCGTGCGAAAGGGTACCGATAATGATGCAATCTGGCGTGATGTTGGTGTTACTGATGGTAAAGTAATCATAACAAAACTCTTCCTGTGGATGCCAGTAATGACCCCATCAATCACCGCAGAGGAACAATTACTATCATTTGTGGATCATGGAGGAAAATCATTGCTATCATGGCTAACAACAACGACGGATACCATAGAGTCTACTGTTAATGGTGTATTTACCTGGCACATGGCATCAAAACAAGGCGTTGCTGCACCCCGACATATATTTGTTGCGTTACATTATAGGGCGCGATTCAATTCTCAGGAGCGCAGCCATATGATATCTGATCAACTCTTAATGGCCAACAGGAACCATCTGAAGATATATTACTTAATTACGGACAAAACCAAATAGCACGCGCGTATCATCGCCTGCTGACATTTATGGGACGCGATAATAATGTGGATACTGGTCTGCAAATATCCAATTGGATTTGAGAAAGCGATATCCCATCTACTACAGTACTTCTCGTTGGAACATCTTAACTTAACCAGACAATCCGTAGGTGACATACACTTTCGAGCTCGTGTAAACCCTCCTGGTGGTACTAATTTCAGAGCAATTGCTGTCATTCTCGGTGACAAATCAATGCAACTCGAAGGTGTTGGTGGACGAATGAGAGTAGTTGATGCACCAGTAGAAAATATTTAGACAATTAGATCAATTTCGTATTAAATAAAATGTCATATAGTCATGTTAATATCACGTTGACTCCTGGTCAGATTATAAAATGTCAATCGGATTCAGCTAAAATTTGTGGAACTGCGATATCGCTAAAACACAATCAGATGTCTGGTGGTCAGAATAAACTATCAATGACAGTTCGTCAGATCAAGCATTTCAATGATGCTATTAAGGATAAAAAAGGCGTTCAAGTCACTCTCTCTACGGCCGCGATCAAAGACATGATAAAATCAGGTGGTATATTTCTACTTCTCGCTGCGTTACCAGGTCTAATTACAGCCGCGATGCCAGCGGTGGCGAAAGCAGCTGAGTTAGGAGCCGTTGGTACAGCGGCATGGATGGCACTAAAGAAAGCGACTGGAAAAGGATGCAAAAAAAGGAACGATCAGGAAAGGGTCTAAGACTGCCAGGAATTCCTCATTCATGGTACAGCGGAAACGGCCTGAGAATACCAGGGACAATTTAACAACAATATCGCAGATATCGCCGATGTCAAATTTTGATTTAGTCGATGCCGCTAAAAAAACTAGCTTATAAAAAATTCAGAGGTGTTTTTATGCGAGATCAATTACCACAACAACCAAACAACGCTGAAACCGGTATCATTAATATCGATAACAGCACCTGACCTGGAACTCACTGGATTGCATACGCGATTGATCCACGTGCAATTGTTTATTATAATAGGTTAGCACCGCCTAAAGAGTTTATGCGTTATATACATCAATTAAACAACGCTACCAACACAGAAAATGACCGACCCACCAATATGCGGTCTAGAAGTATTGAATGTCCTCGACGCTATTTCATCATCAACTAAACCACCCCATAAAACCGTACTCGAATATGCGAGTAATCGCATTTTAGAGAGATCTTAGAGTATAATGATTGATATTTGGGAAAGATCTCTATCAAGCCTAAGAAATCCCACCACGGAAATATCTTCAGCCGGTGACGTAAAACAAATAATCGAAGATGAAATATCCGAGATGCTAAACCTCGCAAGTGTGGATCCCAATAAAATTGTCGTATTTCAAGACAAACAGGGAAAATTGAAAATGAGTAATGTTTCCCGGAATGATATTCTTGTTAAAATGAATGGAGTAACCGAAAATTCCCTAGCTGTGTTTGATTCTACTGGTAAAATACAACCAAGAATTCTTTTACCTACGGTGATAGATAGTATTAACAATCGAGTAAAAAAATCCAGTAACTCAATGACAGGTCCCCTCGACATTACCTCGAATAAAATAACCACACTTGGCGATCCAACAATGGATACTGATGCTGTGACAAAAAAATATGTAGATGACGTAGATAATAAACTATCGACGTTACAAGCTGAGCATAACACCACAGATGATAAACTAACAACGCTAGAGCTAAGTATGGTGTTCATGTAGAAGAGTTTACAAACCTCCGTAAGAAGTTTAGAAAAATGGATGATTGTTTTGGAGAACCAATAGTAGTCTCAATGAAACTTTCTGATATTAAAACAAATATCGATACGATTAAAAAACACATGACGATATCATTGCTGATTTTCCTGCTATCGCGACCCGGCTTGATAAAATCAAAATACCGCATAAACAATATATTAATACCGTGTACTCGACACATCAAGGATCTTTCGACTGGACACTTCAAAACAATATCATTAATATTACCGCTGAATTCAGAGGTATATATAGATTGACCGTGCTTTCAGGAATACAGTTTAATGTGTCATCGAATACATCTACGGGAATTAATACTGCAAGTACAATACTAGATAAGGGTGCCAATGGAACATTCACAATAACCTCAGTCAGTAGTGATTTAGTTCGGGTATCAATGACATACTACAAAGAATTTGTAATTGATTTAAGTAAATAGTATAATGAATGTCCAACAGTATCGATATGATCAAGTCCGTGAGTTTCAAACTAAACTAAAAACTCTTATTGACGAGTACCAGGTAAATATAATAAAATATCCACGAAGAATTACCATTGTTGATGTTACAGTGTACTCGGTATCGGGTGTAATTACCGGAGCCGGTATAATACTATCTTCGGTGACAATGATTGCTCCGATAACTTCCAATTTGTATATCAGCGGCTACAACAATCGCTAGAGTAATAACAATAACAACAAAAAAATATCATCATATAGCCAGCGTAAACTACAAGACTACATAGTTAAATTTCATACGGT
The DNA here is from genome assembly GCA_030141615.1 of Unio pictorum. Classification (NCBI taxonomy): domain Eukaryota; kingdom Metazoa; phylum Mollusca; class Bivalvia; order Unionida; family Unionidae; genus Unio; species Unio pictorum. The sequence continues at coordinate 6,562,959 of JARLTB010000221.1, forward strand.
GTCCAACGCGTACTCGCAATTATCCTCAATGATATCGTCCTCCCTCGATGACACATTAATATCCGATAGTGAGTTTTCCGCGATGGTACGTGTTTACGATTCCGTGATGTCAAAATTAAAAAAAAAGACAATGAATATAACGGCTACATCGCAATAACTACGTCAACGAATAGTGGAAAATACCACCCCGGTGAAAACCACCATGATATCAATAACCTCAACCAATCCTGAATTCAGTGTGAATTTCCCAACTGCGATTCCGGTGAAGGAGATAGCGCTGGCACAATTACTAGTATACCACTGTTGGCCAAATATTAGATCAACCATTCGGTGGTCAACAACGAAATAATTCCCTGCTGTTTGCGAGTAAGAATAATGCAGATGGGACTTCAGACTGGAACGTTGTTTCCTTACCATCTGGGTCTTACCTTATCGAACAGATCAATAACGAATTACAACGCAGAATAAAATCCATTACTGGAAAAGAATCAAAAATCGCTATAACAGTTCATGAACCAACACTATCATCCGCGATTGAGATAAACTCATCCGGGTATGCCGTAGATATCTACCAGAGCTCAATCAGAACAATACTAGGATGGCCTGAAAACCCACCTCAGGCATCTTATCAAATACTCGAACCTAAAAGTCTGATTATGTCACGGATGTACAATCATATCATGAAATCATCCCATCATATCGAGATGATTTATCTGATATAAGAAATGCAAAATTAACCGATAGATTTACATTTCTTAATAACAATAACATGCAACGGGATTTTGTATTCGAAAAAATAAATCATTTATTACGATTACATTTACGTTAAATTATATCATTAATTATTTTAGCGAGATTAATCAATTACATAAAACACAACTAGAACGACTACGACGGAGTTTCCAGGAGCATCTCTCTGATATAGCGAGTTCACGCAGTGAGATTATAAAATATGTTAGGATATTAAATCAGCTTGTATCAGATATGGAATATATCAACAAACGAATAGTTCAAGTAATAATTAATGATAAGAACGGAGATAAACAAGAATTTCTAACTGCATATAATATACCCATCATTTCTCCGAAACAAACCCCCATTTTGCCTAGTTCATTTAAATGTGACACGATTTGCTCTGGTATCGTATGGAGGTCCGTTTTGTCCGTAGATCGAGGAACAGACTTGTGGTCAGCGCTCGAGTCTTAAGCTATCGAATTTAATGACTAGACTGGATCGGTTCTTAAAGAGGGCGATGCGAGTTTGTGTTAAAGCTAAAGAGTGTTAAAGCCGTCGACCAATGTTTGGTTAATTATTATGGTCGTCTACTAACGCGCCTCCTGGTGAGCGACAGAAAGTCTGAGAGCTAATGCCGTCTTGTTAATATTTGTGGTTATCTACTATAGCGCCTCCTGGTGACCAACGGAGATGTAATAGCTGTGATGTTGATATTAACGGACCTCATTAATCAACCTTGACCGCCAATGATCGGAATCGGTTTATTTTCATTTTGAAAGGAACAATTTTGAACAATGCAGTTATCCGAAGCAACTTAACACATAATAATGCATGTTCGGACCAGAAAAATGTATGCAACAATGCGAAATATGCATATAGACGATATGCAATTGTCCGAAATTGATATCCGTTGAAAACAATGGTAACAAATCGGGATCGGCACAAAATTATGCAATAAGGCGGAATATGCAGTTATACGAAATGCATATATCTGGAGCCGACTGTTTATGATATACATGTAGTGTTACGTACTTCTGTTTTATATAATTTGCTATGATCACATGTTTTGAACAAATTGTGCAGTACAGATTTGCCGGAGTAGTGTTAGCTGCATCAGCAAGTGAGGAATTTACATTAAAAGACATTCCACTAGAGCACTGAGGCACAGGCATTGTTGAAAAACAATAGTTGTGGATTTCTGAAATGCCAGTAATGGGCACGGGGGTCTAGAAAATTTGCGCTGGTGGCATTAGCTTTCTAGCACGCAGTAGGAACACAGTTTGCGTGACAAATTATTTGGGAACCTCAATGTCCTTATTAAGATCTATTATTATATTGAAGAAACGGTTATATTAAAAAATACAGGTCCATAAATATAAGGGAGTATTTATTTTAAAGTACATTTAATCAACTTGCACAATGTTTACTTATTATCACTTGGAGACCTGTTAGTTATTTATTTCCTTATGAAAATCTGACATGTTATTGATGACTTAAAAACCATGATGCCAATAAAATATATCAAGGATGCCATCTCTCAGAATCTTTGTATATATTGTAGACGAAAATCGAGCTAAAAACATAAATTGTGGAGAAACTGAGATAATAAATGTGTCGTTCCACAAAGTTTGAGGATGCACAAGAGCAGCATAAAGATATGTTATTATGCGGTTAAAACCAGACTCCAAAACTGTTGATGTCTATGATGTTTATATATCGTCTGTACCCTCTCATTTTACAGTATTCATATTACGCAGTTAATAGTGCTTTAGCTTGTTTTAGTGTTATAGGATACTAGAGTCAATATAAAAAATGTAATTAATACTAATTATTTCAATTAATATTTAAATAACACAGTTATAAAATAGTTGCCATGATTCAGTAACTTTTCGTTTTAGAGACTCAGTTTTCCTTTCAATTATATCACTTTGTAAGCTGTTTGTACAATTCATATAGCTTTGCGTTTCACAACAGTAACACTTGCAAAGATGATGTTTCCTGCAGATTCATATTTACAATTAGATGCATTTGCTATTATTACTGTGGACAACACATTCAACACCACAGTCATATTTTGTTCAACAGGTCATTTATTTGTGGATTACATTATTATCTGAGGTATTATAATTAAGGTGCGACGCTTGGAAGATCACGCTAGCAATTAACAAAACAACGACTGATTCCGGAGAGAGAGAGAGAGAGAGAGAGAGAGAGAGAGAGAGAGAGAGAGAGAGAGAGTTAAAAGATGTTGCGAGTAAGAGAGAAGGATAAAGCTGGTGGTAATTCCATCTGATAAAAATCAGTCAGTCTACTACATAACTTTTACCTGGCCTGATCTCTAATAAGATCACGTTTTTGCATGGTGTAAAGAGCCCCAAGTGGCCGAGTGGTCTAAAGCGCTTTCCGTTACGGATCACTGCCATCTCACCTCTTTTTGCGTGTGTTCGAGTCTAAGCTAAATTAGTTAAATGAGAAAGCTTGCCAGTAGCTTCTCGTGGGTCGGGGGTTCTTTCCGGGGGTTTTCCCTGGTTCTTACTCCACCAATAATACTGGCCGCCATGTATAGCCTATCGTGTGCTGAAAAATGAAAAAATGGCGTTAAACGCCACAACAACAACAACAGCATGGTGTACATCAGTGGTAGCTATTCATTCATGTATTATTAACGGACAATACGTCTTCTGAATGCTGTCTTAATGGTAATAGGATGTCCTTATTCAGAATTTGTTTTAAAGAGTTTGATAGGAGTACAAATGACAATATACTATCTTTTACACTAGCACATGGGACAAAATGTATAGATTCAAACAAATTTAGTTTCGGGGGTCAACTATAATATACATTCTGGAGAGAAGCTGCATGAATGGACGTTCAAACGGGAACAGAAAAACAAAATCATAGCTACAACACTGCACCATTCCACAAGTTATTTTGCCATTAAAGATAAGCCGTAACAGGAGAAGAATCGTTGTAATTCAATGATGAAAGTATTGATAAACAATAAATGTAAATTATATATATATATATATATATATATATATATATATATATATATATATATATATATATATATATATATATTAACGACGTTCTTGGGAAGCGATAGAAGGACGATATAGTAAGACGATATATGTATGCACCAGACCAAGAATATATATATATATATATATATATATATATATATATATATATATATATATATATATATATATATATATATATATATATTATTTATTTACACAAAGAGTATAACTTAAACTGGGTTGTAGCTGTACTATTGGTGTATTGAATACAGTATAGGATGACAAGAAGCTTGTTTTTTTTTTAACGGCGCCCAAGCGCTTTTAGGCAATTTAGCGCAATACAATAGGTTTAATGCATACTTGTTTAAATATACTCAAAGATTTAATATCGATCAGAGATTATCAAAAAACCAAATAGTTCAATAGCTCAAGGAGATGAAATAATATTCATATTTTTAAAAAACGGTTTTCTTCTGTCGGGGAATCCAAAATACAAGTGATATTTATAGTATCAAATCGTTTCTTCATGTCATGCACATTATAATATTTGTCTCAGATTTTTTCCCATCGTGTAACGTATAAAGCACTTCTGGTTGTTTAAGGAGCCAAGGTGGTGTTTCCGAGACAAACGTTTTCTGAACTGTAGAGAGATCAATTTTGATACTGTCAAAGCTGGATGATATTCTGATGCCAAATGAAGGTATGGCATATGCATTGCTGTCGTATAGCGTTTTATATTTGGGTTGAACAACAGTCACAAATGCAGAGTTCAAAGGTTTTGATCTTAATTTGATAGCGTACTGTGCAGAAAGCATTTGTCTACTATGGGATACAGGTTATTCATTCGCTTCCACAAAAAGGCTTTCACACGGAGATGTCTTAAATGCTCCCAGAGGGTGTCTTATTCCATGACGAAGCATTCGTCAAGCATTTTCATCCTAGCTGTCCTAGCTGAACCACAAACAACGCAAACGTAGTTTAGTTTGGAGCGGATAAATGTTCTATACAAATCGAGAATGACCTTTTCATCAGCATCACAGTTAGTGTGCGCAACTACTGTAAGTAGATCAAAAGCTATCAAGCATTAAACTTTCAAATCCTTGATGTGTGGAAAAAAGTTTTCTGTCGAAGATAATACACAACAACTGGAATAAGTGGTCCGTCCAGCGTGAGTTTAGGGTCATTATGATGGCTTCGCAACTGACATAAATGCATGCAATCTGTTTTCGATTTTGAAAATTTGAAACCGTTAATACTTGTCCAATTTTTTTACCTCCTTGATTTTTTGTTGGAGTTGCCTTTCAATTGAATGCATGTGCATTGATCGATAACAAATTAAAAAAAATCATATACGTATAATGAGCAATTCACACCGGGACCTAAACACTTGGTGATGCTATTGATTTTTATATTAAATAGCGTCACAGATAAAATCTGCCCTGGGGCACACCCATCTGTTGCTGGTGCATATCGTAGAGGGTAGAGTACGCTCGTACTTTGAATTCTCTGTCGGAGAGAACATTTAATATGAAAGAAAGCACACGGCCTTTTAGACCCAGATCGTGCAGGTCATTTAGTAACCAGTACTTCCGTGTTGTGTCAGAGGTCTTTTCTAATTTAACGAAGACTGCTACTAAACGTTCATTCTTGATCAATGCATCGCGAATACATGTTTCTAGTCTAACCAGATGATCGTTGGTACCACGACCAGAACGGAAATCGCTTTGGAAAGGAGATATTAAATTGTTACTATCCAAGTACCTTAGAAGCCGAAAATTAATCATTCGATCCATTCTTTCGCACGCACAGTTTGTCAGTGTATTGGGCAGATAGCTGTTAGGATCTTCGATATCTTTACCTGGTTTGGGAATTGGTATTACTGTTGCATCTTTCCAATTCTTAGGTACATTACCAGTAATCCATAAATCATTACTAAGTTCCAGAAGAGATGCTAGTGATGATTCTTGGAGGTGTTTCAAGAACTGGTAATGTACTTCATCAGGCCCAGCGGACGTGTCATGGGCCTTAACTAAAGCCTCCTTAAGCTCCAATGGTGAAAAACAGTTGGTTATAGTTTTCAGAGCTGTTGGATGTGAATTTTAAACGTGACTTTTCTTTTTGAGTTTTTAATCTTAGGAAAACTTCTCAATAATTAGATGATGCTGGTTTTTTTGAGAAACTATCTGCTATGTCACGTGTCGAACTAAAATAGTTATTGTTTGTTTTAAGATGTCGAATAGAATTGTTTTTTCTCTTTCCATATTTTTTTCGAATAGTGTCCCAAACTTTTTTCATTGAAGAAAGAGCTTTTAAAGAAGAAATATTTTTATTTATTTAAAGGGATGACTCTGTGAGTGGCTCTATTGTTGACAACAACAGAGAGTCCTCCTGAGGCCTGTCAGCGTTTTGAAAGTACGTGTTAAACAGGGAAACGTTTTTAAATGTAATTGTATCTGTCTCTTTCATGAATGTTTCTTGTAGTACTGCAGGGTCGTGTTCATTTAAATGAAGAATAATATCATTGTAGTTAGCGTTAAGTCCTCGACAGTTCCATTGTATGATGGTGTTCTTCATTATAAAGTTATGCTGGATATTCTGGAGCTAGGTTAGACTATTCGCGGAGGAAATTTGTGTTGTTATTTGTCTGGAGGAAGTACGGGAGTATATTTGGTTTTAGTAAGTTTGGAGAAACGTTCAGTACATGGAGCAGTTTCTTCTTTATCAATGCTTGCAAAGTCTCCAAACTTGTTGAAAAGTGTAATGGGGTCATTTGACCCCTTTTGCTGCTTATTTATTTGTGCTTTGTGTTTATTTGTTGATGATGTTGGTGGTGGATTGTTATTGAATGTAGTTTGGGTTGATGTGTTTTTCTGTGGTTTGTAATTCGGGGTATTGGCACTGGATGTTGAATCGTGTTGATCCGTCTGTGTTCGTGCGTCCTTCGTGATGTTCGGATTGTGTTTCACAACAGTTGAGAATGATGGGCCAGGAAGAGATGTTTTTGCCTGGACAATGCTTTAGCCGCTGGGCTGTGACACCTGCAGTGACACCTCCATGTTTCATCTGCTCTACGATTTCGGTGTCGGTGACTCCAGCCCCGTCACGACAGCTCATTACGCCTTTGGACGAATTCAGTGTAGTCTGGGCGAATGAGGTCACTGAAATATCGAGAAAGGTTTTCATTTTCATGATATTATCTGTTTGACCCTACCGCTCACACGCAACAAGAAGGTCATCCGATTTTAGTTTTTATACACTTGCAGGTGTGCCAATTTACCCCGAAATGGGTTTTTCAATACCAAATGGAGACAGGGCAGCAAGTTGTCGTGAGTCATCCTTAGATGAAATAATTCCACGCCACATGGTTTTTCATCAGAGTCAGACAGTGGTTTGGTACTTTTGTTGTTGGTGTTTATTTTGAAATTTTTTTGATTATTAATTAAAATTTCAGCACACATGCTCCACACCCACCATGGAGCCAAACGAGTGGACACTATTCAAGTGCCAGGGATACGCATGCTGTACAATTACCTGGGATTGACCCATACAGTTTCTTTCCATAGTCGATAAAATTACCTCCCGATTAACCCGTTGAGTCACCGCCTTCAAGGAGGGCTTCTGTAACTTGGGAAAGTGAAAGCTAACGGGATAGAATAAAGGGCCAACGGTGGTATCACATGAGATACAAGAGAGATAGAGAAGGTGAGCAAGTAAATAAAGACCACATAGGGGTCCGCGTGACCAGCCGATTGCTTCGCTCTGACTAGGATGTTTTTGAAGTTGTTTGGTTTCTCTTAGGGTAATATAGGTTTGTTCTGCGGATTAAGTTAGTTCGTCAGATAATTCTATCATGGGTCTTTGTTTCTCGATGATTTTAATTAGATTGGGGTTGTCTGGATGGTAGGTCAAAATAAATGGTCTCTTTTCTTCCTTTTACTTCTCTCGATATTTTAAAAGGTCATTTCAGTTTGTTTGTTTAGCCCTTTGGCTTGCCTCTGCAATCCGGCCTTGTGACAAAGCTTCTGTAAATTAAATATTTAGATAACTCTTCAAATAGTTTTAGGTATTGTTTCATCGTCGGAGCAAATTCTGCGTATCCTCAGTGCTTGACTATATGGAATGTTCCTAACGCAGTTGTTTGGATGACAGCTGGTTGGGAGTAGATAATGGTGTTTGTCGGTTGGTTTCTAGAAGACAGATAGGCAGACAGATATACAGATAGATATGCAGTTTTCAAAGGAATGAGCTTTTTCATAATCCATAACACAGACAAGTCAAACAAACAAAACAGAAAAGTCGACGTGTTTGCACAACTTTAAATGTGTTGTTTCATCTAGTTTATTCCAACTTGTGGATGCTGTAGCGATACATTGCAGCTAACGCTGTATCACTGACCAAAATTGTTTGATTGCTAACCTCAATTTGTATATTTACATGCAAAATAAAGGTTTGTTAATTAACCTTGTTGATTTCATTATGTCATACAAACGTAGTTTAATCTATATGTATGCATTTGGTTATTATATGAAGCAAACCATAAGCTTCGGCAATGGCTCTATGACATAGTTTGTTGCATTTTGTGATAGTCTTTCGATGTAAAATACACTTATTTTGTGTGGAGGCGTATTCGAGTCATATGTGCTTATCACCATGACAGCCATTTAGCTTGCTTCCGTTGCATCCGACTAATCCCATCAAAGAGCTGCTTGTTATCTTGGAACTGAATTAATCATTTTTTACATTTTACGGTTGGAGCCATTATAACTATTTATCTCTTTAGGAAACGGACGTACATTAAGAAGCTGAAATTAAGTACCAGATGATTATAAATAATTAGTTATTTAGTGATCTTTTCCCAGAGTAAATAATATTTTTTCGCATCACACCTAAAATAAGCCGACAACAGGCACGACATACCTGGCTTTTGAAGCATCATATTTATTTCGACCTGATACATAAACCAGATTGAGTAAAAGGTTTACCAAGTAAATAAATGTCTATTAGATGATCTCTTAGATATAAAAAGCTTGTTTCTTAGGCCTATCGTTTAACATTTCAAGTAAACAAATATCATAAGGATCACTATTTGCTAAATCATTATTGATGGTGTAAAGCGCTTAGAGCTTCGAAAGAATAGGTGCTATACAAAGTCCTCATTATTATTATTATTATTATTATTATATATATATATATATATATATATATATATATATATATATATATATATATATATATATATATATATATATATATATATAGAACGCTATTACGGATCACATATTAACACATAAGTTATCGTTCTCGACTTTGAAATCTACAAACCGGTTTCAGAATGTGGATCTCAAACTCAAACCTCCCCAAGGGCCGCATGAGGTCATTTTCAATGGCCCGCGGGTAGCACCAACTTTGTTATATCTCATGACACTTTGTAACGCCAATGATTTTGCGGGCCACATGATTGGCAGCCGCGTGTTTTGATATCTTGGTTTGGAATATCACTTGTGACTCTCCGCAGGATACTGCGACTACAATGCAAAGTGACGAAGCATAATGAGAATAAAGACTCGAACTAATGTACTTTAAACACTATCAACGCATTAGTTTAAATTGATATTGAGTGCTTTCTACTGTATAACTGCAAATTATTTGCCTGTAGTGCCAAACTGGGTCAAGAGCTGGAGCGGGTCTGGACTTTTTCCCAAAGGGCACAAAAGAAAAGAAAATTTATTCCTAGTGTACAAAATACCCCAATAAAAAAAGTACATTAGAATTAAACAAGGGTCAAATTTTAAGTCATAAGTGACTGCTCGTTTGTGTTTGTATGAGTTCGTTTTATTTGGGTTGTTTCAGCCTTGGGTGGCCGGAAACCCAAGAAGCCCTCTCCGACCTATATAGTTTGGACGGAAATGAAATATCTTACTTTGTCTTCACCACCACCAATACAACAAACACCTCATAATAAACTGTACAACCGACAAAAATGAGTTGTGATAGTAAAACAACAGGTGAATATAAGCCGCAAATAAGAAATGAAAAAGCAAAGAAAGTATTTTATAAAAATCATAATTGAATTAAGAAAAACGGAAGATTAAGTCAACTTTGAATATGACTTTTCATATTCACTCTCATACCTCCATTGTAATTAGGTTCTCCTATTTTTATTGTAATCATGAAAATAAAGTATGTACCCATATGTTTCAATTACCATAAGACAATATGACAGTATCGTCTTAAAATGTTAACACTTATACATCACAATTTTTTTATGAACCGTCTGCGTCTTATGTTTTATTCCACACCTGACTCAAGGAAACCACAATTATGATAACATTGTCAAAAATAGACTTATTTCGTTGAAATAATTTAAACTTTTCAAACATTGTGTTTACACAGTCATGTTTCTTTCCATATTAAGTGAACGGATTGGTTAATACGATGTATCAGTAGATACGACTTGAACGTGTGTTGATTGCAGCTGTCTCGCACGTGTTACTGTGCTTTGTTGGAATGAATTAATTTTCTGAATTAAAGGAGTGAGCTTTCTCTTATATGTTGGTTGGCTCTGTATGTGCCCTGTATTAATAGTTTAGCCTAGTGAGAAGTTTTCATGGTATTCAAAATATCTAAAAATGTACATAGCATACATATGGATGAATCTAGTTCTGATCTCTAAGAGGTATGTTGGGTTCCAAATCATGGCGTGGTGTTATAAGTAATAAAGTAATGTACCTGATTTGGAAATTAGTAAGACATTGATTGCATTAATATAATTAATTCGTTGTTTTAATTAGAATATATTTATTTTATCAGTTAGTTATATTAGCCTTGGATTATCTGCGTGTTATATCAGTATGTTAGGTTATTTGTCTCATCACTGGGCTGAAATCAATTAGTTTTGCATTTTGTTCTTTTTTCATCCTTTGCAAATCCATTACGCTTGCAAATTTGATGCAAGATGTATTTTTCTATCAATCGTTATCTCAAACAGAGATGGATACAGTGCAATGTAAACATTGCGCCTACAAATTTGCTCCTAATGTATGTATTGATCAATTTTATCATTTAAACACGGTCACTTTTAATTTGTAGGTTATACATTATTTGTTTTGTAGAGAACAATCGTCTCCTTCTAACACAGTTATTAATCAAATGACTATAGAGAATGGAAAGCCTTAGCCACTGTCAGCCAACTTGATATTTATATCTAAATTATATATAAACTTATACAAAAATCAATTTGTGCTCTCAGATATTAGAAGAGGTCATTATTCGTTGACGATTCTTAATGGAGAACAGACATTAGTGACTTTGTCTTTATGACACATTTTCTACAACAACATGTATATTATGACTCTGGATACAAACCGTTACTGGTGGTGTTGATAGTGGAAGTGATTTTATTATAATTTGTTAAAATATTCGTGCTATTTAAATCAGATAAAGAAAGAGGAATGACTACATTCGAATTGGACGCCAAAACAACAACAAATCTCGACAGACTGTAAAGGGCTAAAATAATCGATCTTAATTCCATGTAGAAATATAACGAAACCTCACATTGATTCGCAAACATTTTGCATGCAAATGTCATTGGTGACCCTTTCAGAACAAAATTGTCTGCTAACTTATTGATTTTAGATGTAACTGTAAACCACACACGTGAACTACCAATTTCCCTCTATTAGACAGAATCCTCTGTATAATGATACATCCGGAACCTTCTCTGAAAACAAAACTGCTTTCTTGGTAGTAATAAAGTATGCATGTGCTTGTTGGCATAACTGAATGTATACATGTTGAGAGAAGGCTCTTTCCTTTTCCTTTCTTTAAGTTGTGTTAAATTCGATTTACAGATGGAAAAGCGTATGCCAAATTGACATGAATTTTTGAAACAAATGAGAAAGCAAACTGTAAATATCACACGTGAAATACTATTCACACTTGAGGATGCAATAAATCTTGTCACTTCTCCGACAGTGTATTATATGTTTTGTTTGAATAAAAAGTTTGCAGAAATTATTAAAATGTTAAGGACACTTTTTCTAAATCGATTACGTTATATTGGTGAAACGTGCCATTGATCAACTAAATTACGCCTTAGAGTCTGTATAGGCGGATGAGTTACAAGTCAGTCTATAAATGCTATTATTTCAATATCCATGTCGCGTATTTTAAAGCCGATGGTTCAATTCACAGTTGTATGTTAAGTGTTTTCTAGGTCGATTTGTTTCTCTATAAAGTAAGGTTGCCATTAATGAAATAAAATCAGTGCTGATTATTTTATCCAAAAGTACTATGTATCTAATGTGGAATTTAGGTTGATGAGTATTCAATCAAACTAGACATATACAATTTTTAAACAATTTCTGATGAACAATACCACAGCTCCCTCTGGACCTGTCCTCCAGCAGACACTGCTACAAAGGTGGTTCATTTAGTGCTGAGCCGATTGGATCAAACGTTTTTGACCAAGGTCACACCGAAATAGCATACCGGGATAATACTATGTTATTATTTAAAACTGCATAGGCCTAATGGAGACACCAACACGCTATCCACTGATTAGTGTGGCTCCTGTCTCCATTAGTTTCCTCTTACAAGCTCGAAACCACATGATGCTTGATATGCCTTATCGATGAATCAGTTTTATGGTTATCCAAAATACGTAACAATGGTTAATATGTGAGAAAACTTGAAGGCATGTATGAACATAGCATTTTCTTAAATTGTAATAAAAACACAGCAAACTGTTAATCTAATAAGTTCTTTCAATGTATTAGAATATTGCAAATGTCCTCAACAAAAGGTACTTGATATATCGTTCCTCAGACTTGAATCTCGAATTTCGTATCTTCTCATGACGATAACAGTTTCGTTCAATGAAACGATTTCTAATATGGATGCGCGTCACTTTTCTTTTCAAACTGGTTAATGCTCTAAGTGCCGGTGACTAGAACGTTTCCTGCTTGCGGTGGACCCCACGTATTACTGTGTTTAGGGAGAATGAAGGAGTTTCTAAATTGACGGAGTGAGCTTTTACATACCGTTTGATTGGTTCGATGTATGCCGCTAATGTTAAGATATTGAATAATAGCCATGATGTTTGCCCTTCAAGCAGAAGAAAGGATGGGCAGTCCTTTTACTGAAACGTTCTTTTTGAAAAACAAGTTTACTACAGAAATAAAAATATAAGGTCAATAACGCGGAACCCAAGCCTCTAACTGACTGAAAGTTCCTCTAATTGGGTTACGTCAATTTTATTACTTTATATTTGTTCATTTTTTTAAAAATTTGTATGCATGATTTTTTTTATCCACCCGGACGTTTAATTGGGGCATCACCCTTTCTGTTGCTGTTTAGGTCTGAGTGATTTAATCTGTATTATATCAATAAGGGCGCCAGCTATTGATTCTTATACAGCCAGAATTGCTCGAGAGCGACTAGGTGCACTAGAGGCAATTAAGAAATATTTTCCTGTCCCTGAGTCTGTGAAACGAAATTAACAAGAAAGTCAAGAGTCTTATGTGAAGTCGCCAAAGGTTCAGAACAACTATTTAAACAAATTACGAAGAATACTGAAAGTGTTGCAGAATCTACTGAAGGTCTTCTTCCTAGGTAAGAACAAGCCGCTAGAGCAACTGAAAAAAAAATTCTGATAGAACTTAGAAAACAAAAACGATTCTGCGAGAACGTCCAGGTGCAATAGCTGCTGATCAGCCTATTTATAGTAAAAGAAGAAATACTTGATGAAATCTATAAAGCTTATGCTGAAATAAGTGAATACTATAAAAATAGATCCTGAATCGAAAACCAAAGTAAGGAACGAACATATTAAACGGATTAAAACATTTACAGACAGTGTTTTAGAGATCTTAAAGAAAGTGTTAAAGATGAAAATTTGCCTCGTATTGCAGTAATTTTGTTTCGAAATTACGAACGTTGAACACCTGAGTATGTTGGTGTAAATAATGATTAGTTTTAAAATAAAATTGGATCTCTCTAATATATTACAAAGAGCAAACAATGTATATTTACACATGACGTGCACCCTGCGTGTTCGGGGTTGTAGAATTGGCCCAACGTGCCTCACCACGTATAGTATAAGGCGACTAAGTAGAGACAACCTGTTTGCCGTGGGTTGCGAACCGTGTCGGAAGAGGAAAGGATCCTGGTAGTTGAGCATAGGCTTTTCCGATGCAATACACTGCTTTGGCCTCTACTTCTCTTAGACGGTTGGTCGGGTGGGCCTGGTCTCTACAAATCAGCTGGTCACGCCGAGTCTTAGGAGGTCTTTATTTACTTGCTCACTTTCTGTATCTTTCTTTTATCTCTTTTGATACCACCGTTGCCCCTATATTATATCCCTTTAGCTTTCACTTTCCCAAGTTCTACAAGGCTTCCTAGAATGCGGTGGCTTAACGGGTCAATTGGGAGGTAAATTTACCTACCCTTGAAGGAATCTTCACGAGTTAATCCGAGGTAATTGTATCTACTGAGTCTAGCATTTGTGTATACCTGGCACTTGAAAAGTGTCCTCTTGTTGGGATCCATAGTGGGCGGGGAGCAAGGGTGCTGAAACGTTTATATAAAATCATGGAAAATTAAAATATAAATCAAAACAAATAAACGAAACCACTCTTTGACTCTGACGAAGAACCACGTGGTATGGAGTCATTCCCACACTTCATGGTTATAAAGTCAACAAATGCTGCAAAACCAATTACAACACTATCACCATTTGTAATTGAGAAAACTTTAATGGGGTTGATCGGCACACCAAAAAGTGTCAAAAATTGAAATCGGGTTGTCTTCTTGTTGAATGTGAGCGAAAGGGTCAAATGGAAAATATCAAAAAGATGAGAACATTCTTCGACATTCCAGTGACCGCATTCGCTCACACTTCCTTGAATACGTCCAAAGGCGTGATGCGGTGTCGTGACTTGGCTGGAGTCAACGACACATATATCATTGAAGGGATGAAACATGAAGGTGTCACTGCAGTGCTTAGAATACGTATTAAACGTAGTAACAATCTGCAGGACACCAACACATTTGTACTCACCTTTAATAAACCAACAGTGCCCAAAGTGGTCAAGGTCGGGTTTTTGCATGTAAAGGTCGAGATCTAGATACCAAAACCCCTTCAAGGCTGTAAGTGTCACAAACACGGCCATCACGAAGACAGATGTTCCAAAGTCAAAGTATGTTGCCAATGCGGTAACCACTCTCATCATGAAGCTGATTGTCGAGCAACTCCGCACTGTGTCAACTGTGGCAAGGATCATCACGCCAATTCCAAGGATTGTAATACTTGGAAACAGGAGAAGGAAATTCAGAGGGTAAAGGTTACATCCAAAATTCCCTACCCGAAGGCCAGAAAACTTGTCCAGGCAAAAACAGCCCTTCCAGGCCCGAACTTCTCAGCTGTCGTGAAACACAATCCGAACATCACAAAGAACGCACATGCACAAACGGATCAACCCTATTCAAAGACAATTAGTGCCAATATACTTACCAACCACAGAAAAACACAACATTAACCCAAACTACATTCAATAACAACACACCAGCAAACTCACCAAGAAATAAACACAAAGCACTAACAAAAAAGCAGCAAAAGGGATCAGATGACCCCATTAAACTTTACAATAATTACAGAGACTTTCATAGCATGGATGCAGAAGAAACTGCTGCATGTTCTCAAGGTTGCTCCAAACTTAGTAAAACCAATTATACTCCCGTACTTCCTCCAGACAAATAACAACACAAATTTTCTCCGCGAAGAGTCAAACCTTGCTCCAGAATATCCAGCTTAACTTTATAATGAAGAACACCATCATACAATGGAACTGTCGAGGACATAAAGCTAGCTACAATGATATTTTTCTGTTTTTAAATGAACACGATCCTGCAGTACTATGTTTACAGGAAACAATCCTGAAAGAGACAAATATAGTTACAGTTAAAAACTTTTCCCTGTTCAACACGTACTTTTAAAACGTTGACAGGGACTCTGGAGAAGTCTCTGTTGTTGTGAACAATAGAGCCCCTCAAAGAGTTACCCCTTTAAATACTAATTTACAAGCTATTGCTGTAAGCGTCACTCTACATCGAGTGATTACATTTTACTCCATTTACTTACCACCAAACACCAACCTTGTATCAAACTAATTAGACAATCTTGTCCAACAAATTCCCGCCCCCTTTGTTTTACTCGGGGATTTTAATGCCCATAACATTCTATGGGGATCAAATCACATAAACGACAGAGGCCATAAAGTAGAAGATTTCATTTCTAGACACGATACATGTCTATATAGCACTAAATCACCGACATATTTACACACAGGAACGGGGACGTACACGTGCATAGATTTGATAAAGTGCTCTCCTTCGCTGCTTTTGAACTATGAATGGAAGGACACTGATGACCTTCACAGCAGTGATCATATTCCTATCAACCTTGCAAATAACTCAAAATTTAATGACGCCATTCCACAATGGAATATAAAGAAGGCCGACTGGACTACATTTGAAACACTTTGTAAACCTAGACTAAAAAATGATACATTATTCAACGCTTTTAATCCAACACAGGATTTTACTTCAATTTTAATTGCAGTTGCAGAAGAATGTATTCCTAAGTCCTCACCGAACAGTAAGGAACCGCAAAAACCTTGGGCAACCAAGGAATGCAAAGAAGCCATTAGAAAACGCCGAGAAGCATTAAACCAATTCAACAATCGTCCAACGCCGGAAAATTTAAACAAGTATCGCGTTACCCGGGCTAAATCTCGACGCACAATCAAAGAATATAAACGTGCATCCTAAAAAAATATATATTTCCAGGAAACATTCATGAAATAGATAAAATTACATTTAAAAACGTTTCTCTGTTTATCACGTACTTTCAAAACGCTGACAGGCCTCAGGAGGAGTCTCCGTTGTTGCGAACAATAGAGCCACTCACAGAGTCATCCCTTTAAATAAATAAAAATATTTCTTCTTTAAAATCTCGTTCATTAATGAAACAAGTTTAGGACACTATTGGGAAAATAAATGGAAAGAGGAGAAACAATTATATTCGACACCTGCAAACAAACAAGAACAATTTTAGTTCAAAACTTGACATAGCAAATATTCTTGCAGATAGTTTCTCAAAAGACTCCTCCTCATCTAATTATTCAGAAGCCTTTCGAAGATTAAAAACTCAAAAATAAACTCACGTTTACAATTCACATCGAACAATTCTGAAATCTATAACCAGCTGTTTTCACTATTGGAGCGTAGGGAGTCTTTAGATATGGCCCATGACACATCCGCTGGACCTGATGAAGTACATTACCAGTTCTTGAAACACCTCCCAGAATCGTCTCTAACATCTCTTTTGAAAATCTTTAATGATTTCTGGATTTCTGGCAATGCACCTAAGAGATGGAAAGAAGCAACAGTAAATATATCAACGATCCTAACAGATTTCGGTCCATTACACTGACTAACTGTGTGTGCAAAAGAATGGAACGAATGATTAATTCTCGGCTTGTATGGTACTTAGAAAGTAACAATTTAATATCTCCTTTGCAAAGTGGCTTCCGTTCTGGTCGTAGTGCCAACGATTATCCGGTTAGACTGGAAACATGTATTCGCGATTCATTTATGGAGAAGGAACCATTTGTGGCAGTTTTCTGTGATTTAGAAACGGCCTATGATACAACATGGAAGTATGGGATACGAAATAACCTGCACGATCTCGTTATAAAAGGCCGTCCTCCCTATATCTTATCAAATTTTCTCTCATACAGAGAATTGAAAGTGGGCTCTACCCTCTCAAATATGCAAGTGCAAGAGATGAGTGTGCCCCAGGGCAGTATTTTATCTGTGACACTTTTTAATATCAAAATCAATAGCATCGCCAAGTCTTTGGCTACCGTTGTGGATTGATCATTATACATTGATTATTTTTTTAATTTGTTATCGAGCAAAGCAAATGAATGCATACAATTGAAAGACTATTGCAACATAATATCAGCAAGATCCAAAATTGGGCCGATACTAATGGTTTCACATTTTCAAGATCAAAAACAGTATGCATGCATTCCTGTCAGTTGCGACGACATCATGATGAGCCTAA
Source organism: Unio pictorum (assembly GCA_030141615.1). Taxonomy (NCBI): domain Eukaryota; kingdom Metazoa; phylum Mollusca; class Bivalvia; order Unionida; family Unionidae; genus Unio; species Unio pictorum. The sequence goes on from JARLTB010000221.1 coordinate 6,580,848, forward strand.
ATTTAAGTTGGACGGAACACCTATTCTAGTTGTTGGAGAAACAAAGTTTCTGAGTATTTTCTTCGACGGAAAACTGACTTTCATTCTACACATCAAGAATTTGAAAGAGTAATGTTTGAAATCTTTAGCTCTACTTAAAGTCGTTGCGTACACTGACTGGGGTGCTGATAAAAAGGTTATCTTAAATTTATATAAAACATTTATACACTCCAAACCAGACCATGGTTGCGTTGTTTATGGTTCAGTTTGAAAGTCATATTCGCAAATGCTTGACCCAGTTCAACATCAGGGAATAAGATTCTCTCTGGGAACATCATTTAAGACATCTCCATGTGAAAGCCTTCTCGCGGAAGCGAATGAACCACCTTTATCACATCGTAGAGAAATGCTTTATGCACAATACGCTCTCACATTAAGATTAAATCCTCTAAACCCTGCATTTTCGGCTGTTTTTCAACCAATATACACAACATTATAGGAAAAGAAACCCGACGCCATACTTTCATTTGGTGTCACATTTTCATCCAGCCTTGACAATAACAAAATTGATCTTTCTATAATTCAGAAAACGATTTTGTCGGAAACACCACCCTGGCTCCTAAAACAGCCAACATTACTTTCTACGTTACATGATGGTAGAAAATCTGAGACAAACCCTTCCATCTTCCAAAACTCTTATCATGAACTCCTCACAGAATTGTAAAACTACACTAAAATTTATACTGATGGATAAAAGGATTAGAAAAACGTGGCTGCAGCCTTCTTTAGTAGCAAACACTTGCCAAATGATGCGTCCATGTTTTCAGCCGAATTCAAATCAAAATACCTTGCTCTGAACTTTATAGAAACGATACGTTTTTTAAACAGCGTTATCTTAAGTACAAAACTCTTACCGAAAAACCCCACATTTAATTATTCTATTAATAATAACTCTGATATTAAGCTCATTAAGCTCGTCTGACATATAAAATGAAATAAAAAACATATGCAAGTAAATCAAGTCAAGGAGCACTCAGTTGTGGACACGGTCAAGTAAGGCATGCAATGTTACATTACAATAGCATCAAATGCAACTTTTAAAAGCTAATAAAGACACAATTAAAATAAATATACATAATACTCGCACATACATTAATTTTATTATAGGATCCTAATAATATTATTCAACAACAACGTTACAGAAAAAGTATTTCAGATCGATAAGTTAGTTGCCCAGCATGCCGCATATGACGTTACATATGACTTTCTATGAGGTTATTTTGTCATTACATTTGTTGAAAGATTCAAATGCCAAAAGTGTTAACTGAATGTATGTTGAACGTTCAATTAGCCATTGAAAATAACGTCAAGAAATCAGTCCAGCGAAATCGCTAAGGATACCTTGAGTATAAATTTCTTGTTGTTTTGTTTTAAATGTTGTAAAGTAGAGATAGCGCACATGATTTTGAGTTATTGTTTCTTTTTTGTTTCTTTCCTGGTATCAACATTCACCAAACCCTTAAGATGTTATGAAACTTTAACCTACGCAGACCTTCAACAGCCAACATGAGATTCGAATAAAGGATAAACTAAGAAAGAAAACAAAAATCCATCAATACATTGGTGTTCTCTATATTGCATTGTCATATATGTGTCCTGGCACTCTTAGTGACTGAGTAATGCTAATGTAATGAGAGAGACTTGATATACTACTCCATAATGCGGCAGAAGATCAAGGTATATGATTTTAGTTCTAATGATTACCCGTAACAGGCCACACTGACAGATAACTGCAAGAGTTCATTCGATGGCCGAGTGCGGTCTATGTAGATATATTTTCATTACAAGAGTATATACGAAACATTTGGCTTATGTTTCTGCGTCATATGATGCGATCTTTAACCCATCTAAGTTGCTGTAAGTTACATAGGCATTTTACAATGGATTTTAAAAATGTGTAAGTATTTGCAATTGTGTGTTCAAATGGCTTGCAAAAATGCGACATCAAATTGAATACAGAAAGCTAGAATGTCTAATAGTAACCATGACTGGTAACAAGGAGTATTAGATAGACTGAAGTAACCCACACAATAATATACTTGATGTCAGCTTTGGATCAAGACATGCATTATGAACTTTAGAGGATGGAAACATCTGTGTATGAAAAGGTTTCCATTAATGTAAACATTCAAGATTAAATAAGGATAACTGTACAAGTAGCGTCATTTATTAATAATGCCAATAAATATTGTTTAGCATTGGATGCTGAAAGTTTTAGTCGCATAATAAAACTATTATTTACTGAGGCTCAAAAACATTCGCTTTTAGTAGAAAAGAAATCATTGAATTAGTGTATAACTACTGATATGGTTTTTTAAATACCTTTGAATACATTAGTAATACCCATTTTATAATATGTCATTGCAGTTTTGGACTTCCAGCATTTTGAGTAGCAGTTGAAGAAGTGCATTTAAAATTCTGGCAAAAGAATATTTTCCGTCTAACAGTAACACACATGCTAACTTAATAAAATGCGCACGCATCTTGGCGATTGACACTCCAATTTTGTAGGCTATGGAAAATTGTGTCTTTATTTTTGAAAATATGCAATGTAAACAAAGAAAAGAACGACCATGTGTAAGGTTATGAAGTGAATTAATAATGCAGTATCTCTGTTCATAACGGCTTTGATTCTGAATCCCGATATGTGAGAAAATTCCAGTCGCTAGATTGGCCTAACCTTAAATTTGTTTTCATTAGCAAACAATGAAATACATTTTTTAAAAAGTAAATCAACGATATAATATTTAAGAAACGTCTGGTCCAAATAGTATAATTCGGCAAAGACATAAATTAGCCTACAAAACTGCCCTGTAAACGCAGCGGAAATCTGATCGGCACTTACACGAATGATACATTGCCATGATATTAGAGTGAATGCTCAAAGTGAATATGACAGCCGTCCATATGAACGACTGTGTTGTTATTCTGGTACCAGACTGTTCTGCTTTATTCTCTCGATAAAATAAAGATTGTCTTGTTTTTTTTTAAATACAGAAGATAATGTCTCAGTTCCAAGCGTCTGGTTCACATTGCTTTTTATTGCCGTGTATTTGGATTTTCATGTAAAACAAAATCAAACTAAAATTAAATCAAACAATAAACCACAACCACGAATGATTATACAGCAATACCCTTACAGTTATTTTGGCTCGTAGGATGTATTCATCCATATAGAACAAGCAAAGTTATGCTCTTAAAATTAAACCTATGCCAGAAAGGTATCTTTATAACATGTTTTGAAAATAAATTTTAAGCATGCATCGATAGAAGTCAGTTTAAAAAAGCTTTAAAAGTGTAAGGCAGCTTTCAAATTAAGCGAATGACTCATATATAATGTGATATTATGTGATAATAGTAATTACAAATAATCATAATTTCTGAAATATTTCATAATGATTAATATACGTAAAAGTTAAATTAAAATGAATTGAGACATAAACACGCCATTTTACATTTAAATTATGAATTTGCTGACCTATGTTCACTTTGTGTATCAAAATCAAAAGTAGTTGTAATACAACGTACCTCTTATATCTTAAATATTATTGGTTTATTACAGTTACACAGGTGCGAATATTTTGGGCTATTTAACTGCATTTCTGTTTCGACTAAAACAATTTTATTGTAATAGTGAATATTTGCCGTTAGCATACCATTATTTATCCTGATAATATCACATAGTTGTAAATAACTATTATATGTTTATATGAATTAATAACTTTAATAGGTTTGTATTATTATGCATAACAAGTAAAACATACAAAAACCAACATATCAGAGTAAGTAACGAAACTATAATCAAGGAAACCTACTTTAAAGATGTAGCGTAAACGATTAAGATTCTGGATAAATTATTTTATGTAATCGAAGGTTAAAGAACACTCCTGAATTTAATTCCAGGTCTACACATGCCTTTATCATTTGTATTTTGACACCATAAATGAGTCTCGTTGTTATAATTGGCAGCTCCAAATAATGTTAAACTCTATAGACAAACAATTAATCGCTACATTGTTTTGAACTGTCAAGCCAAGTTATTCAGAAATGAAGCACAACAGTAACTTTTCAGCGGGTTCGGCTTTGTCAGCAGGTTTTCAAATTGTTTGATTTAAACTTTGCATCAATCAGGTACTCACCATGCAGGTCATTCTTGTAATTTATCTTTGAATAATTAAATAGGTTCCTGTACACATTACTGAAGAATTAGTACATGTATTTAAATGAAATTTCTAATGACATCACCTTTCACGTTTCTCTATGTTTCAATAAGGCCCACCGGAATTTGCCATTTGGCTACAATGGGCAGAACAAATATTGAGACCGGTTATATATGATAATTAGCTATAAAGAGCTGACAATGACATCTTAATGCACTGTTTCGATTTTCTCTGCCATGTTAAATTAATTGTAGGATTGTGACAAAAGCGGAACTGCTTCATTACAGTGACATCTAATGAGAGAAAAAAACTCACAATTTGTGCGATGTTTTGACATTTAGTGAAGGTATAATACATGAAAGGTTTTCCAAATGGATCATGTAAATTTCCTACACACACTAAGGGGTCGATTTTATGTGCTTAAATGATCGTGCAAACTCGTGCGCACTCTATGCAGTCGGTTAAATCTGCGTATTTTACATATATCTTAAAGTTTAACTCCAATATCACAAAGTAATTTTAAAAAGGTTAAGATAAACGAAAGTTGCGACTTAAAGACACGATTAAAGCTAATGTAATGGATAGCAGTAAAATGAACAATAAGAATGGTAGAATAATGTTGTTTTTTGAAATCTGATAAAGTTTTAATTCAAGGTAACGTTAAACCATCATTTACACGCAAATATTTTTCTAAATATATAAAGAAATCTCAGTCAAATATCACGAATAAGATATTATACGTAAACACAGACTTGTCATTATGTTAAAATAATTTCAGAAGTTTTTACATATAATTTTTTTCTAACCAGGTAATATAAAGTTAAAATATATGCACATTAAACAAAATAATCACACACATGAAATTGTTCTCGCAATGCATGAAATTGATTGTTATGTATATTTAACTTATTGTTTGGTTTGTTTGTTTATATTTTGTTTCATTACATGCTTTTGTAATGTAACATTGTATACAGAACTTGACATTTTCAAAAACTGAGTTAATTTCTGTTTCACTGATTGATTTATTTTAAATGTTTTTATTTCATATTATGTACACAACTAATAATAGCTTTGTTATTTTATATGTGTATGAAAATAATATCAGGAGTTTTTCCGGTAGACAATATGGAGTAAATAATGTTGATTTGAGTCGGGGATTTGGAGTTTCCTAATATTAAACGTTATTGTGTTGTCAATAAATAAGTATTATTACACAATTCTAGAAGGTTATTTTCAATAAAGGTGGTCATTTTTGCAGACAGTGTTAATTGTGACATGAGGTAAAGACTAAACTTTAAATTATGAGGATTCGGTCAGTCGTGCTTTAACATTTACCACCTTCGAGTTGTGGCTTCATGCTGTCCAAGCAGGCACAGAGGGCACTGATTGGATGGGAGGCGCACGGCCCCAGGATCATCACGGCATCCTTCGGAACTAAGAAGAGGAAGATCAAGATGAACGTCGTCCAGTGCTATGCCCCAACGAACGACAGTGAAGAGGAGGACAAAGACCAGTTTTACAGCAGACTGCAGAAGATCCTCGAGACAAGGACGTCACCATCCTCATGGGGGATGTCAACGCCAAGATTGGGTCTGACAACACTGGATACGAACCAGTCATGGGCACCCACGCCCTGGGAGAGATGAATGAGAATGGAGAGAGATTTGCAGACCTGTGTGCACTCAACAGCCTGGTCATTGGAGGCAGCATCTTTCCTCACAAGCGGATCCACAAGAATACATGGGTATCGCCAGACAGCGCGACAGAGAACCAGATTGACCACGTTTGCATTAGCAAGAAGTTCAGAAGATCCCTGCAGGACGTTAGAGTGAGAAGAGGAGCAGACGTGGCGTCCGACCATCACCTGGTGGTGGCCAAACTGAAGCTGAAGCTGAAGAGAAACCAGATGGAAGCGTCAGACAGAAGAGTCAAGTACAACGTCAGCCTTCTGAAAGACCCCAAGAAAAGACAAGAGTTTGGTCTGACGCTGAAGAACAAGTTTGAAGTGCTTCAGGAACTTTTTCAAGAAGAAGAAGACAGTGTACTCAACAGTTGGCAGATAGTGAAAGAAACACTAAGAGCATCATGCCAAGAAGTAGTGGGGCCAAAGAAACACCAGTAGAAAGAGTGGATCACAGCAGAGACCTTGACCAAGATCGAAGACAGGAAGAGGAAGAAGGCAGTAGTCTACAACAGTAGAACCAGAGCAGCGAAGGTCAAGGCTCAAGAAGCTTATGCAGAAGCCCACAGAGTAGTGAAGAGAAACATCAAGAAGGACAAGAAAGAATACATAGATGGACTGGCAGCTGATACGGAGCAGGCAGAGTACAGCGGTAACATGAAACAGCTGTACGACATCACCAGACGACTCTCCGGGAATTTCAGCAAACCAGAAAGACCTGTCAAGGACAAGCAGGGGAATACCATCAACAGTTTAGACCAGCAGATGAACAGATGGGCAGAGCATTTTGAGGATCTCCTGAACAGGCCAGCACCCGCGAACCCCCCAGACATCGAACCAGCTAACGTGGATCTCCCGATCAATTGCGAGAAACCGACCAGAGACGAGATCAGGAAGGCCATCACCCTGATAAAGAGCGGAAAGGCGGATGGACCCGATGACATCCCAGCAGAGGCTCTAAAGGCAGACCTGGATGCGTCAGTGGAGATGCTGTACCCATTCTTTGAGAGGATTTGGGAGGAAGAAGATGTACCGGCAGACTGGAAGGAAGGTTACCTGATCAAGCTTCCCAAGAAAGGCGACCTCAGCAACTGTAACAACTACAGGGGCATCACACTCCTATCTGTGCCAGGGAAGGTCTTCAACCGAGTCCTCTTGGAAAGGATGAAGGCAACCGTGGACGCACAGCTGCGAGATGAGCAAGCAGGCTTCCGGCAGAACAGATCCTGCACGGACCAGATTGCGACGCTCCGCATCATAGTCGAACAGTCCCTAGAGTGGAACTCCCCGTTGTACATAAACTTCATCGACTATGAGAAGGCGTTCGACAGCGTGGATCGAGAAACCCTCTGGAAACTCCTTCGGCACTACGGCATCCCAGCCAAGATGGTCAACCTAATCAGGAACTCCTACGGCGGCATGTCCTGCAGAGTTATCCATGGAGGGCAGCTCACAGACAGCTTCCAGGTGCGAACTGGAGTCCGACAAGGATGCTTGTTATCACCGTTTCTCTTCCTCCTCGCCATCGACTGGATTATGAAGACGTCCACCAGCGAGCGCAGGAACGGAATTCAGTGGACTTTGTGGAGCCAGCTAGACGACTTGGATTTTGCCGACGACCTTGCACTCCTTTCACACAGCAAACAGCAGATGCAAGAAAAGACAAACGTTGTGGCAGCCACGTCTTCACAAGTTGGCCTCAACATCCACGAGGACAAGACCAAGATCCTTAAGATCAACTCCACAAGTACCGAACCAGTCACCCTGAATGGAAGTCCCCTGGAAGAAGTGCAGTCCTTCACCTACCTGGGTAGCATCATTGACCAGCAGGGCGGTACAGACGCAGACGTCAAGGCAAGAATCGGCAAAGCAAGAGCCGCCTTCATCCAGCTCAAGAATATCTGGACCTCCAAAGAGCTGTCCTTGACCACCAAGATCCGACTGTTCAACTCCAACGTGAAGTCAGTCTTACTGTATGGAGCAGAGACCTGGAGGATGACCAAGACCACCATCAGGAAAGTCCAGACCTTCATCAACAGCTGCCTCAGAAGGATTCTCCGGATCCGCTGGCCTGACACCATCAGCAATGCCAATCTTTGGGAAAGGACCTTCCAACTTCCCGCTGAAGAAGAAATCAGGAAGAAGAGATGGGGCTGGATAGGGCACACCCTACGAAAACCGCCAACCAGTATCACCAGGCAGGCGCTGAGGTGGAACCCACAATGCAAGCGGAAGAGAGGCCGTCCAAGAAACACCTGGCGACGCAACCTCCAGGCTGACACCACCAAGATGGGCTACACCTGGAATCAGCTAGAAAAAATGGCCCAGGACAGAGGACTCTGGAGATCTGTAGTTGGCGGCCCATACCCTGATAGGAGTGACGGGCAGTGAATGTGAATGAATCAATGAACCTTCGAGTTGTATTATGTTCTGGCCAGTTTCCTCCCTCGGGGTTGTAGAATTGGCCCGACGTGCCTCACTACGTGTCGTAAAACGACACTAAGCAGACGCAGCCTGTTTGCCGTTGGTAGCAACCCGTGTCGGGTGGTGTGAGGAATATCCTGGTAATTGAGCGGAGGCTTTTCCAATGCAATACACTGCTTTGGCCTCTAATTCTCTTAGACGAGTGCTCTAGATGGGCCCGGTCTCGACAAATCGGCTGGTCACGCAGTGCCCTATGAAGTCTTTATTTACGTGCTCACTTTCGTTATCTTTATTCCTGTATCTCGCTTGATTCCACCGTTGCCCCTACACTATCTCTTTAACTTTCACTTTTCCAAGTTTTAGAAGACTTCCTAGAAGGCGGTGGCTTAACGGGTCAATAGGGGGTAACTTTACCTGCTGAGTATAGCATCTGTGTATCTCTGGCACTTGAAAAGTGTCCACTCGTTGGGCTCCATGGTGGGCGGGGAGCATGGGTGCTGAATGTTTAACACACAATCACGGAAACCTGAAAATCAAATCAAAACAAACTTACGAAACCACTGTATGACTCTGATGACGAACCGAGTGGTGTTGAGTTATTTACACGTTTCGTGGTTATTCAATCAAAGGATGAATCAAAATTACTAGCAGCACAATCTCCGTTTGCTATTGCAAAAAAATATTGTGCGATCTGTTGTCACGCCAAAAATTGTTAACAAATTTAAATCGGGTTGCCTTCTTGTTGAGTGTGAGCGAAAGGGTCAAACATACAATATAAAGAAATTAAAACTTTCTTCGATATTCCAGTAATCTCATTCGCTCGCACTACACCGAATACGTCCAAAGGCGTAATGCCATGTCAAGTCTAAAAATACGGATCTTAGTATCTCCTACAATATAGTTTACTGTTGGTTACCTAGCCATATTGGGATTAAAGGTAATGAAGAAGGAGATCGCGCTGCTAAAATGGCTCTATCCGAAGAATCATCTGATTTTAAATTACGTTTACTGCTTTTAAACCTCGTATCAAATTGTACCTACGCAAGAAGTGAAAGGCATCATGGAATGATGCATTGAATAAAAAACTTCACGCCATCAAGACAACCAGGGAGAATTGACGCCTTATTACAGAACCATCCGTAGGGAGGAGGTAGTCATTCCAAGAATCAGAATTGGTCATAACATCCATTACCCACTCCCACATGCTAAAAGGTGAAGATCAACCATGACATGAAGGAATTTTTTGATACTATATATATCATTTGTATTTTAGATTTCCTGAAGGAAGCAAACCTATAACTTGTGTGCCATTATAAAGAGCATTTTAATCTAATGTAAATACCGCTCATTATTTTCATCATCTTTTCATCTGTACTGGTTAACATACACCATTAACATATCCCGTTGATTGGGAAGCTTTATATTTTACTGTTAATAACATCGTACCATTTTTACTATGAACTCTTTGGTTTTTGATATCGCCTGTCGATAATAACCCTTTGAGTATTTGTAACCATGTATACATACATAACACCTACTGTATGACGCTAAATAGACCAAACGTGCTGGTGCGCCGTTAAAAATCAATGAATCAATCAATCTTAGCTCATAAAGCTACTTTGTTACATGCTGTAGTCTTCTGGGTAAATATAATTTCAACCTTATACAACCCTTCCAAATTTCAATCTGGCACAACGTTTAGAATCAAGTTTCTGATTAGATTAATCGGAGGTCCGTATCTGCTAATACGTGTACGTATTGCAAGACGAAATGTTACGCTATTTCGGATTGCTACAATTTGAAGAATAGGCAACATACCCAAGATAGACCTTATTCATATGCTCTGTTATTTCGAGTAATGCAAAGGTCGTGGTCATGTATTGAAAGCACTGTATTAGTTGGGTCTAATAAACCTCAGTCGGATTTATTATGGAGAATTATGAACCATTCATATTGAAGGGTTCTATTCTATAACAGGGTAGTTCGGCCATTCGCCTCTCAATTAAAATATTAAGTGACACAGGATAGTCTCAGAATATTGTATTATAAGGTACACTGCATTTTTCTGAGACGTCTACGTCAATGAAAGTGTTCTTATTCAGGGAGTAGAGTGCATTGCTATTAGTGTTCCTCTCCATTGTGTACAATTGACATCATATTTACTCTCAGGATCAGTGACAGTCGGAATATGTTATTCTTTGCCAATTGAAAGCGTGCATTTGTTTACAAGCCAATGACCAAGCTAAAGATATGGTTGTAATTGATCAACCTGTAACTGACAAGTACTGTTTGCATCCGAAAGTCGTTCATATTGATAGAGATCTGTCTGATTTATACCGAGGTTGTGCAGTTACTAGATATATATGTCAAAAAACGCTCTTGAGAATGATGTTGATCAGATCAGGAAAGTATTCCGTTAGCTGACACGTGTATTGCTCAGGGTTTTGATGAAGTCACTTTCAGTCCTTGTTTGAATCAATGAAAAGGTATTGATCACAGCGATCCTCTTTTGACTACTAATTCTCTTCATTCTAATCAGGAAAGCTTAATATAAGCACTTGTCGTCGAGATGAACAAAGATCCTGAGATATTTTGTTTGTTGAAACGACCATTAGTGAAAATGAAGCCACATAAATACCTGTTTGATTTGGCAGTAAAATTGTATTCGTATGAGCAAAGAGAGACCTTGTGAGGTACATCCCGGTGAAAAGTGGTATGTAGACTATTAAATAGTAGTTTATAAATACTTACATCTTGTTAAGAGTCATATGAAGGGCATATCAAACCATATACCTAAGACTAATCTGTAACGTAGTCCTGCATTTAACGAACCATTTAACAAAATTATGTTCTACTGTGTCGGTCCCTTAACTTAGACCAAGTCAGGTAACCAATATGTTTGACGATAATATGTGCGTCAACAAGATTCCCAGAGGCAAATCGTTTGGTAAATATTACAATTTAAACAATTGTAAAAGCTTTTTATAAAGCTTAATGTTAATCAATTTTGTAAATCTGTACAGTCTTATCACCAGTAAAAACGAAGGTCTGAATTTTTTCAGGAAACTGTGTACGAATCATTATGCATCCAACAATTCAAATCTTCTACCTGAGTAGAGAATGGGGCGAAGGCATTCATTTACTATCGTTTGATGTTAGCGGCTCCATTCAAGAATGTTTAAGCTTCAGTCCCTTTGATCTAGGGTTTGGACATAATGTGCATGGACCACTGAAGTTGTTAAAAGAGAAAAATAATTGTAATGAAGATACCGAAACCAATCTTCTTGATTGTGCTTGCAATTTAAAGTTTAAGTTGCCAAAGGCTTGTAAGGTTGCAATAACTAATGCACACTCTAGTTAGTTTAATGACAAATTGAGGTATGAACAAATGCAAAGGAACCTGTTGATAGAGTTACGTTTTTTTTTTTCCCTCACCAAAATATCCTCTTCAAGCCAAGTTGTATGGTCCTGACACTGTTATTTAAATTAAATCATCATTACCACTGGTAAAGAAGTAAACAACTTTGCCATTTAATATGGTCACTGAGTATATTGAGCGAGATTGCCTTTTTAATAATTTGCAGTCCATTTAGTTGTAGGACTTATTTGTTACATTTTACTACGTTTGCTTTCTTTCACTCTTTACTGTTACGTATTTAGGAGCATATACTCGTATCTGGATGTAAAATACACAGCTTTTTCATTGCCTGCTTCCGTTCGTAATATTGTAATTTTACTTCAATCAAATGTCAAGTTAACTAGAGATCGTTTTTTATACTTGTCAGAATGCATTTCGTTCGTCTGTAATTCGGTTAAACAAAGAACATCTCCATAATAATCTTGTTATTTTCTGCACTGTTTGAACTATATGCGTCCTGACAGCGCTGTATTAAGGTTAATACAACCAATCCCATGCCTGCCATTTGCTTTGTATGATGCATAAACACATGAAACATTAGAAACTCAGGAACATCTATTGTACACACGTAAGCGAACATATGTATTGATTAACATTTCCTCAAATCTAACAGCAAGTACTACCACTATTTAAAACTTTAACTTTTCTAACGTAAACTTGCAAACTATTTTGACGACTTGAAGACTTTTGCCCTTTATGGATTTGTCAAAACATAGAATCTTCACTTGTCAGAAAATGGCCCATCTTGAAACGTGAGCCGTTTTATAAATATTATTAAAAGGACCTGACAAGTACTCATAGGGGTGATGTAAACGTAGATATATATGTTACTCTCTTTTTTCAATCTGGTTCAATCTCACTCTGTATTATAATCTATAAATACCTTGGTTTCTGTCGTGCAAATCCCGAGAGATTTAGCAACACAAATTGACACATTTCAGTAATGTTTTCCGTTGAACGTTGGTACAAACAAAAACACTAACATTTCGAGAGAATGACGTTGGGATATATTCTAAAAATCTTTATTTTATAAAATCTACCAAACGTTCGATAATGAAACTTTCAGTTCTAAGTCATACTTCGGCATATTTAATTGTACCTTATAGGCGAATATAGAATGTCAGAATGTGTATGCTTCTCTAGCTCGTACACTCTTTGGATTTTTTTACCGTATACATTGATCGAAAAGGTTTCAAAGTTATTGGAACTGTCATTTATGTTTTATACTTTTGTCGTTTTCTAATTGTACATCATTAAATACGCAATAAACGGAATCAAACGATTATCTATGTTCCTGTTGACGTTACAACAATTATTTCTTAGAATTCGTTTTACCGATGATTCTCTGAAATGATCCGAAAACGTAGTGTAAAGGAAAATGAAATTGGTTTCCAGCCAGGACATATTTTTTTCCAAAGTTTGAGCCTACAGAGTAATAGAAATCATAATGTGAAAACAAACAATGCATAGTAAGTGCATAACCCATGACAAATACATGGAATATGTGTTCATTAAAGAAAGAATATTTACATGTATATATTTGTCTGGTACGTGACCTTTTGACGCCGCCATATTGGCGCGAACGTTTTGGTTCAACAGTTTTGGCGCCGGCCGTTTAGGCCTGCCAATTTCCTACATGGTTTAAATACTGTGTAACTGGGATTAATTACTTGTCACATCGAGCCAACATACAATAACATCGCACTGACCATATGTATTGAAACCGATAGGATATGTTATCACAACAATTATAACTCCAGAGGAGTGACACTAATCCACGTTGTGAATTCACTGTAAATCACTGCTCGGCGGTGCGAAATATATATATATATATATATAAACTCTGACAAATATATCACACATAATTGTATGCACCCTTCACATGGAAAATCTACAGTCGAAGCTTGCCAAGGATACGTTTATGTACGAAAGATACCTCTACCTGTTCAACAAGTTCAGTGCAATCCATTAGATGAAGTTCTGGCGATGTGATTTGAAGAACGAATGCAAGATCCTAAAATGTAGCACATTTACGGCATTGAAGAATAGGCCTATTCATTGTTTCGAAGTTTGAATACTTCAAACAATTAAATTTTTGTATAGGCTTAAATTCATAAAAAAACAACGTTTTTCTTGCCAACTGTTACGTATTACTTTCATTGCGAAATGATTTGAACATTTCTTGAATACTTTGATAAACTGCATATTTTATGACTGCTTTAAAAACTAATTTTTGTGTGTGCCATTAATGTACTATTTCTATTGAGAAAATATTTCAAAACGCGCCAAAAACGGCGGCGCCAAAATGTCCTTGTTTGATATTTGTCTTAGCTATATTCGTCTGCTAATTTTATTTATCCTCCTTTGATATGTATTCTTGAACCTTAATATTCTAGTGGCACATATTTGACGTTAAGGAACTTCTTTAATGTTGCCTTCGTCAATACGGACTAAAATCAATTCCATGTTTAAATTTCAGTGATTGTTATAAAAGTCCGTATGAGAAACGCGCAAATTACTTAAATGACCTTTTCCTATGCCATACTCTGCTTTAGCCTCTACTTCTTCCAAACGGGTGGTTAGTCTCGGTCTGGGCAATTCAGCTGGTCACGCCGAGCCCAAGGAAGTCTTTATTTATTTGTTCACCCACTCTGTCTTTCTTGTATCTCTCTTGATACCACCGTTGCCCCTACATTCTATCCCTTTAGCTTTCACTTTCCCAAATTTTATAAGACTTTTTAGAAGGCGGTGGCTTAACGGGTCAAGCAAGTTAACAGACCCTAGAAGGAACCATCACGCGTTAATCCTAGATAATTATTTCTGCTGAGTATAGTATATATGTGTCCGTATCCCAGGTACTTAAAAATGTCCCCTCGTTGGCTTCGATGTTGGGCGGGGAGCATGGGTGCTGAAATGTAAACAAAGAATCATGGAAATTTAAACAAAACAAACAAGAACAAACGTACCAAACCACTGTCTGACTCTGATGGAATCATTTCCACGGTTAATCGTTGTTCAATCTAAGGGTGATTATCTGCATGATCTGGGTCTAAAAGGCCGTCTGCCTTCTTTTATATAAAATGTTCTCTGCGACATATAATTTAAAGATCCAACATTGGGCCAGTACTAACAGTTTCAAATTTTTAAAATTGAAAACAGTACGCATGCATTTCTGTAAGCTGCGAATACATTATAATGATTCTTAACTTACACTAGATGGAACATTTATTCCAGTTGTTGAAGAAACACCGTTTTGTGTGTATTATCTTCGACGGAAAGCTGACTTTTATTGCACTCATCAAGAATTTAAGAGCTAAATGCTTGAAATCTTAAGATCTATTTAAATTTATTGCGCATACTGACTGAAGTACTGATGTAAAAGTTCTCCTCAATTTGTAAAGAACATATATCAGCTACAAACTAGACTATGGATGCGTTGTTTATGGTTCTGCGAGAAAGTCATTTCTTAAAATGGTTAACCCAATTACTGATCAGGGAATAAGGCTCACTCTGGGAGCATGTATGACATCTCCATGTAAAAGCCTTATCGAGGATGCGACTGAACCACCTTTATCACATCGCAGAAATTGCTTTCTGCACAGTACGCTCTCAAATTAAAATCACACCGTCTAAACCCTGCATTTTCGGCTGTTTATCAACACAAATACGAAAGGTTATACGAGATGAAGCCAAATCATATAATTTTTTATCGCATCGTAAATTCATCCAGCCTTGACAGTAACACATATATTTTTTTTTTCAATTCAGACAAATATTGTCTCCGAAACAGCACTCGGACTCCTTAAACATTCCAAGTGCTTTTTGCGTTACACGATGGGAAGAAATCTGACAAAATCCAGTCTTACAGAACTCCTAACCGAATTTAGAAACTACACTAGAATTTGTACGGATAGATGAAAGGATGAGGAAAAGGCTGCCGCAGCCTTCGTTAGTGGCAAACACATAACTTAAGATCGTTTGGCAAATGATGGGTTTATTTTTTCAGCCAAAATCAGAGCTTTAGACTTGCTCTGAGATGTAATAATAAAAAGTATTTAAATAGCATTATCTTTTTAGTCTCACTATCAGGGCTTCAGTCAATACACAATAGAAAACTGAAGAACCCATTATTAATCAATCTTCTCATCCAAATATCTGAGCTTAGTGTCTTCTACAATGCAGTATGGTGTTGGGTACCTAGACATATTGGTAGTAAAAACTGTATATATCCCAAGAACCATCTGATTTTAAATTACCGTTTCCTGATTAAACTTCTTTTTAAAGACTACCTACGCCAAAAGTCACAGTTATCATGGGATGATGCAGTGAATAAAAAACTTCACGCCATCAGACCAACGCTAGGAGAACGGACTCCTTCCATCAGAACCATCCGTACGGAGAAGGTAGTCACTGGAATCATCAGAATTGGTCATACTTATAATACACACGCCTACATACTAAAAGGTGAAGATCCACCAGAGTGCGTTGCTTGCAATGAACCATTCACTGTTAAGCACTTTATGACAGTGTGTTCCGACCTGCAACCTACCCGTGTTAAGTATTACAATCTGCAGGACATGCTGCCACTTTTTGTTAGTATACATATCACTTGCATTTTAGTTTCCTGAAGAAAATAAACCTTTTTTGTAAACTAGAACGTATATGCCATCACCATGTTCATATTTATCTCCCCTTATTTTCAACATCTTTTCATCTATACTTATTAACATACACCATTTACATCTCCCGTTGATTGGGAATCTTCATATTTTACTGTTACTAACATCTTCCCATTTTACTTTGAACTATTTCGTTTTTGATATCGCTTGCCGATATTCATCCTTTCCTTTTTTTTAACATGTACCTATATAAGCCTATGGTATGGCGCTAAATAGCCTATATGTGCTGGTGCGTCGTTAAAAACTACATTAAATCAATCAATCAATCACTTACTGATATATGACAGTAGCGATGATAGTCTTACTTGGAACGTCACATGAAAGAAATCATCTGCATAGTTACTCAATAATTTACTTGAACGATTAAATATGTTCTCACTATGACAGGTGAACACACGATGGCAAACGAAACATGTATACATATGAATACACTACAAAGGCAATGCATGTGTTGTGCAAGAAACGATATTAATTAAAACCTCGGAATCTCGTTAGGACGAAGAGTTGGAGTATAAATTATGATTACAAATAACCTGGCCTATTAACTGAAAGAAATCTAAATTTTCAGAAGTGATTTAATTATCGACATTATATTGAGATCAGTAAAAGATCTCACAGTCTTTATATTTTGGTTTGTATGTACCCTCTGAGGAAAATCTTAATTTATTTCAAGAATTTATTGATTTAATTGATTTCGTCCATGAAAATTGGTCGTGTCACGGTGAATTATATATCGTGAGGGATTTTAATGCAGGATACGTTTAATTGTCATCATCATGCTATAAACGGTATGACATACAACGTGTCTAGAACTTTTCTGAAAACAATGAATCGATACGAACTGTTGTATACATCACAACATTGCAAAACTAGTCTTGACCATACAATTTTTGACAGTGTTAAGACTATGGTCTGAAACGAAGTAACATAAAAGGGAGACAACCAGCGCGAGTTGTAATATTACAAAAATAATGTATTTCACTAGATTGTAAATTACAAATTCAAATAGAACTTAAAGTAATGTGAATTAAATCAGAGAAGATGTATCATGCGTCCAAATGTACGCAAGTTCCATCTGAATTCGAGTACTCCAAATACCTTTCTGTGTTGACGGCCTTTAGTGTCAATATGTCAGTGGTCTGGATTGTGTTGATGTGCTGAATGTCTTGTGTATCACAATAACAAAATCCAAAATATCATGGACTGAATTTAGTATAATTCCAAATAAGTATGCAAGTCCAAGAATATTATTGATCACATTGTAATGCCAGTGAAAAATAACTTTTTAATCCCGAAACCAAAATAGGAACACAACAAGATGAGTTGTACTTGACCTCAAGTTAAGAATTATTAAGTCATACGATAAACAAGAGTTAATACCCACTACCTGACAATGGCCATTCGTTCCATATTTTAGAAAATACTCTAACAAATTATAAGGAATTTCCATTCTGAAAACTTCTAAGTCAGAATAAAGACTGTATCATAAATATAGATAAACATATTTAATATCAATTACGGCTTGAATACTTAATATGTATGATCTTAGAGAAATATTAGCTCTAGTCAAGTATACAATGTGACTGATCTTGAATAAAATCAACTTCAAAATATAATGTACATATCATCACGAATAACCAAAAAATAACACAAATTAAATACACATACAATTAAAAACGATGCCAGATTACCAATGATAATGCAATCAATACAAAAATTAAACAGGAAAGTTTGAAATACTGATGAACATAGGATATGTGTTCAGTAGAGGCTTTCTGCAAAGAAAAATGTTGATTGATATCGTACACTTAATGTACATAGTTCTAAATCATGAACAAGTGTCAAAAAATACTACATCGATGAACCTGTCTTTAGATTAAATTTTTTTTTATAAGAAATTTCCTCTGTCATAAAACAACTCAAAAGTAGAAATATAACAACCATGAGCAGTAATTATATAAAAAATGAAAATTCACCTTCCGTTGGGAGCGTAATTAACATAATTAATCACGAAGTAATATACCAATGTTAAATACTTTGCAAATGAAGAGTTTGGGTTAACGATGTCCATGCTTATATGGGAAGAAAACTCTATAAAAAAAACCTTGATAATTATATAGTACTTTTACGATTGCCATAATTAAGCTTGTACCTTATTAAAGCCACCATGATGTGTTCCTTAGCATGTGTTTGCCACGAGTCAAATTTAGGCTTTTGCTTTGGGGCAATTGATGCTTAGAAAGTTAGTTTAAGGTCTAAAATAAACTACAAGATGATCCTCTCTACAACATTTTGGCGGTCGTAATGCATGCAAACATTTTCATGTTTCAAAGATCTTAACCCGCTGTGTTCGCCCTTTTCGGAACTCTTTTTAAGCTCATCTGTAGTTGACGATGAATAGAGAATGTATAGTCGTTGATCTAAGGCAGATTTTATGTCACTGACGTAAAATAATATCATTCAAGGGATGTCACAATGCTGTTGATTTCAATACATGATAATATAATTAGTACTGCCCTGTTGCATATCCGTTTCCTAAATGGTGCTACCTAGATTAGTATAAAATGTCTATTTTGTAAATAATCATACATAAGTTTAAGCAGGTGGATGTTCAGACATCGGTTAATTAGGTGATTTGTTATAAGGTCCTTTCATGTAGTATCATAAACTTTTCTCGAGTCTTAAATGATATCAAATAGCTGTTCCTTTTTAGTGAAAATGTCCCTAATGAATACTTCAGTCCTGAAATAATGGTCTAGTTAGCCTCTGTGGGGTCTGAATCCGCAGTGAACGAATGATAGTTGTTAGTTTGATTCGAAACATCAGAAAGGTACCTCACTTATCAACCGTTCCATGATTTTGTAAATTTCGCTTGTTAATGATATAAAACTATCTTTGCTAACTATCGATTTGGTGTTTGTAAGATTTAAGCAATTGTGGCATTTTTCCATCTCGTGAAGACGGAGCAAATTATTTGCGTTTTAACGTTTTACTTAAAACGATTTACAGTGTATTGAAAGCTCGCTCATGTCCTACTTCAAAGGTTGGTGGTGGACATTCTCTTTTCCCGAAGAAATGGCATAAGCTTGACCGGGCGAGTATTCTAATCGTTTTATTGTGATCTTTTATGCAAAGGCAGATTTGAATTGGAGACACAATTTTCATAATTTTTCTTCTGCTCCATAAGAGTAATTCTCTTGTGACGTAGTTTTGGAGAATGTGTTTGTCAGTCTATCGGAGACTGATGATACAACTGTGACTATTTGGTCAGATTTCGGGAATTGTGTGATATAGCTGATTGTATGTTTACCAATGTTCGCTTACTATATTAAATATTGTTTTACCACAAGAATGCCAGATCAGCATAGCGAAAAATGATCTAAAAGGATAGGTACTGATGATGATCGAGGGCTTCGCTTCAGATTCAAGCTGGCAAAGGATCGTTGACGTATGTTAGGACATAAACGTTTATGCAGATTAACATCTTGGACTGGAAATGTTGAACAACAGGAATTTAACATGGACATAATATGTAGGCCTGTTTAGCGATAATGGACGTTTAATATATAAATATTACTAGTCATGTTTAGTGACAAGGTGAATTTGATATGAGGAATATTGGCGTTGATTAGCAACAAGGAGAATTTATCATTGGTTGGGTTTGTATAGTGACAATAGGAATGATGACGTCATGTTATTGGATGTTCGCAACAATATCATATGATGTTTACTGTCATTTCTTATCGCAAGATAGGCAATATATGATAGCCATTATAAGTGTTGAAATAACCTTGGAAATAACATATAAGACTTTGCGACTTAGTGGATGGTACTGGCTACTTTCCTACGTATCCACATTTTACAAATCTGCGACTCGAATCCATATGGACACAGGTGAGATAGCAATCGTCAGTAATGGCGAGAGCTAAAGACAACCCGACCACCCTGGACCCCATAACTTAGGATCACAACTTCTCATTTGTGCTAGATATATATATATATATATATATATATATATATATATATCCGCACCACAAAAGTTTCCAAATAATGTTATTTTCTTAACTTAAACGTTATGACCCTTAATTATAATTATGAAAGGATTTCAAACAACATGAAAAAAGCCTTTAGAAAAACATATCTGGTTAACCAAATATTCCTGCTAGGTAATATATTTAAATGAAATGAAAAACACAAGACAAATTTGTATAATGATATAGCAAAAACCTTCATACATTCTTACGTCAACAGGATATTTAATTTAAGGTTAAATAGTAGGTGTACTTTAATAACAAGAAAAAACAACATAAACTTTATCTGGAAGATTTGTTTTCTATCTACCCTATTCATATATTTTTTCACATTTGTAATAAAATGTGATTTTCAGGACCGTAGAAGGTTCCAGAACACAACCCTGCTTGCCGCCATTGGTTACTAGCAATGGCTCAGATATCTCTCCGTTGTACTGAACTCGTGTCTGCATGCCATCGTCGAAATACTGCACCATAAATATAAATGTTCTTGTGCATCCATACTTGGCCATTATCTTCCACAGGCCTTCTCTGCTGACAGAATCAAAGGCCTTTGTCAAGTCGAAGTTGATGGAGAAAATGTCGGTGATTTGCTCTTGGCAGTTCTCTTGTAGTCGCCCTGCAGTCAACACCACGATGATGATGCCAAGTTCTTTGTGGAATTCACAGTGCTTTCTGTGAATAGTCTCCGGTAAAGTTGTGTAGGTAGGTAGATCAGTAAGATTCTGGCGAGTATCTGTCCTACTATTGACTTTAAGGATATACATCTGGTTGTCGCAGACCTGGCGGTTCCCGTTGCGCTTATACGATTGGATTATGGAAGCGTCGTTGAATTCCTGTGATATCGTCTCTTGCTGCCACGTCAATCAAAACAGTTGCTGGAGACTGTGCCCCCTTCCGTGTAGACATCAATTCCGCTGGAGTTTAAACCAGTTGATTTGCCACTGGATGGCAGACGTATCGCTTTCTGCGTCTCGAGCGACGTTGGACGGTCATCAAGCTCTTCGTTCATGGGTAATTCTGGCAAACTACTGATGGCTTCATCATTGATGGATGAAGAATGTTATTGACGCTATCAAAGTGTTCAGCCCTTTGTTGAAGAATCCTCTCGTTTTCAATAATTAGTGTGTTCTCGTTTGAGCAGAGAATGTAGAGCCATACACTTATTGCTGGGCATTGTTGACGCACTTCATGCCATGCTGGTCTGCGCAGCACTGGATCTCATCCGCTTATTTGCTCAGCCATGTATTTCAAATATGACGGACTTTCTGCGGTACAGTGCTGCGTATGTTAATGTATATATCTTTCCTAGAGGTGGCCTTAGGGATGTTGAGGTAGGTTAGAAAAAGGCGGAGATAAATGGCATTTTTATGAGCAAAAACGAGACCTCTCGACCAATGAAATTGTAGTTCCAAAATGAAACCTTGTGGACGTTCTTAGTCTGGCCCATGAAACGCCTCCGGCTGATCATTTAGGGAATAATAAAACCTATTACAAGATCTTGAATTAATTGTATTGTCCAAATATCAAAATACTTTAGATATTGTCACGCGTCAAATGATAGGCGATTCCAATAGCATTTATTTAAGGCTAATCTGCAACTTATCCTGCATTTGACGAACCATTTAACGAAATTATGTACGACTGTGTTGGTCCCATAACTAAGAGAAAGTCAGGTCACCAATATGTTTGACAATATTTTTGCGACAACAAGATTCTCGGAGGCAAATAGTTTGGAGAATATTAAAGTTTAAACAATTTTGAAAGCATTGATAAAGTGTTTTGTTAATCACTTTTGGCCTTCCTAGATCTGTACTATCTGATCAACAGGAAAAGCTTAAGTCTGAACTTGTTCCGGAAGCTGTGTAGGAAGTAGAAGGCATCCACCAAATTGTGCCTATCACCCTGCGACCCAAGTGTCTTAATAATAATGCATGAAACTTTGAGAGATATGATTGGGTCATATTGTCATGCTACGGTTAAAGACTAGGATGAAGACATTCATTTACAATTGTTTGCAGCTATGGGATTAATTCAAGCATATTTAAGATTCAGTCCCTTTGAATTAGTCTTCGGACATGCTGTGTGTGGACCAGTGAAGTTGTTAAGAGAGAAAATGCTTTCGAATGCAACCTTCGCGATTGTGTTTGCAATTTCAGGTTTAAGTTGCCAAAGGCTTGTGAGATTGCAATAACTAATGCAAACTGTAGTTAGTTTAGGTACAAATTAGAACAAATGCACATGAGCTCTGTTTTCATTCTACTGATAGAGTCATGGTTCTCTTGCTCACACCAAACTTTCGATACACTGTTCAAAAAAGAAAGTACATGATTTAAGTTATATCATCAATAATCATGTGAGGAGAACAAACATAAAAAATGTTGAAATATAAATATTTTCGAAATATGAGCGAAATACTCTGGTTAATCATCAGGACCATTCAGGTGTAGAATTTAAACGAATGTGTTTGTTACATTTTACAACGCTTGCTTTCTTTCACTCTTTTATGTTACTCATTTAAGAGCATAGGAGGGTGTACAAGACACAGATTTCTCATTACCTGTTTCCGTTCCTAATATTGTAATTTAACTTCAATCTAATGTCAAGTAAACAAAAGATCGTGTTTAATACTTGACAGAATGCCTTTCATTCATGTCCTGTAATTTGGTTAAACGAAGATCTCCAGAATAATGCTGCTTTTTTCTGCACTTTTTGCAGTATATACTTCTTGACAGCGACGTATCACCAATCCCATGTGTGCCATTATCTTAGTATGATGCATAAACAAATGTAAAATTACAAACACAGGAACAGTAGAATATACTGTACACATATAAGCGAATATATGCATTGATTAACAATTCATCAAACTAAATGTAAACTCGCAAACTATTTAGAAGACTTAAAGACTTTTGCATTTTAGGGATTTGTCAAAACCTATAATCTTCATTTGTAAGAAGATGGCGAAACTGAAAACCTGATCCCTTTTATAATGTTATCGAAACAACCTTCTGACAAGTACTCATAGTGGTGAAGTAAGAGGTATCCATAAAATCTATATGCATTCTGTTATAAACATCATGTGTACCTATGTATCTTTCACTCTCTCTCTCTCTCTATCTATATATCTTACTTAAGACATTGTTTCCCGTTTCCAAAGACCTCAACACAACAGTCGTTGTTAAATGAAGGGTTCATATAAACGCACAGAATGCTTTTATATCGTTCTAATCATATAATGAGCGCACATCTCGAAACTCTAATTTCATACTTGCGTGGCTTTTGCTTATTTACGATATATGTGTACGACTCGTTAGTAATCTCTTCCAAGCTGGCGATTTGTACTTCATCCATGCACTTCAAGAGACAACCTGTACAACTGCCACAGAACAATACTCTTTTCTCAGAATGTTGGACATATATGGCTACAAATATCCAGGGATGATTGCCCTTCGTTATGAAATTGGGGAGATTAGATATGTTTGAAACTAAGTGATTCTACCAAAACGTATCGTGACCGCTATACAATATAACGTATTCTTCTAGACAAAAAGCTTGAAAAATAAATTCCTATCACCGACTCTACCTAATCAGCTAAAGATCTTTAATCACGAAATCAAGCTAAGCTATAAGCAGAGACGAAAATACAAATACAAATTCTCTACCGCATAAATCAATATATATATATTGGTTATTATGGGAAAATATGAGTTAAATTTATTTCACTTGCATTCTAATTTAATTTATTCGAATTAAAGAATTATGTTAATGTTATGAAACTGAAGCATTTTTTCGTAGGAGACAGGGTATATACCTTCCGCTTTCCGCTTTTAATTCTCTATCATCATCTCTATATACCTTGGTTTCTGTCGTGCAAATTCCGAGAGATTTAGCAACACAAATTGATAAATTTCAGTTGCGTTTGTACCAACTAAAGTACAGTTTGACATTTTGGACAGAAGGACGTTGGGATATATTCTAAAAATCGTACTTTTACAATCTAACAAAAGTTTGATTTTGAACTTTAAGTTCAAACTCATACTTCGGCATACTTAATTGTACCTTACAGACGAATATAGAATGTCACTATGTATGTTTCTCTAATATAATGTCACTATGTATGTTTCTCTAATAGAATGTCACTATGTATGCTTCTCTAATAGAATGTCACTATGTATGTTTCTCTAATAGAATGTCACTATGTATGCTTCTCTAATAGAATGTCACTATGTATGTTTCTCTAATAGAATGTCACTATGTATGCTTCTCTAATAGAATGTCACTATGTATGTTTCTCTAATAGAATGTCACTATGTATGCTTCTCTAATAGAATGTCACTATGTATGCTTCTCTAATAGAATGTCACTATGTATGTTTCTCTAGATCTTACACTCTTTGGATTTTTTAATATATTCATTGATCGGAAAGTTTTCAAAGTTATTGGAACTGTCATTTATGTTTTATATTCTATGCCTTTTTCTAATTGTACATCATTAAGTACGCATGAAACGCATCAAACGATTCTCTACTTTCCTGTCAAAGTTACAACAATTATTTCTTTGAATTTGTTTTACCTATGATTCTTTGAAATGATCGGAAACCTAGTGTCGGGAAAATGAAATTGGCTTTCAGCCACGACGAGATTTGACCCAAAAACGTTTCCAAAGTTTGAGCCACCAGAGTGATAGAAATCACAATTAGAAATCAAATAAACTATAGTATGTGAATAAGCCATGAAAAAAGACATTAAATATGTAGTCATTAACAAATGAATAATTACATGCATACATCTGTCCAGTACGAGACTTTTTGGCGTGATCTTTTTGGCTGACAGTTGTGGCACAGATCCGTTTTGGCGCCGGTCATTTAGGCATGCCATTTACCTACATGGTTTATATACTGGGTACGTAGGACTAATTACTTGTCAGAACGTGCCAATAAACAACAACATCACACTAATCAGCATTATTGAAACCGATAGGGTATGTTATCACGACTATTATAACTCCACGAGTGACATTAATCCGCGTTGCGAATTCATTGTAAAGCGCTGCTCGGCGTAGCTTAGGATATATATATATATATATATATATATATATATATATATATATATATATATATATATATATATACATTTATTATTTCTTGAATACTTTGATAAACTACGCTTATTATGATTGCTTTAAAAATAAATGTTGTATTGCCAACAATGTACTACTTTTATTGAGAAATAAGTTGATATTAATAAGCTCAAAACGGTGGCGCCAAAACGGCGGCACCAAAACGTCCTTCTTCGACATTTCTCTGAGCTATATTCGTCTCCTAATTTTATTTATCCTCGTTTGAATTGTATTCTTGAACCTTAAAACTCTAGTGGCACATAATTGACGTTAAGAAAAATGTCTTGTGTGTTGGTTTGGTCAATACGGATTAAAATTAATTTAAATGTCAGTGATTGTTATAAAAGACAGTATGAGAAAATTATTATTTAAATGTAGTAGGACCTTTAAGACCATGGAAGATGACAATCATAACAATTAGTGACTGAAAACTAAAGGGAGTTAAATCATAACAATTAGTGACTGAAAACTAAAGGGAGTTAAATCATAACAATTAGTGACTGAAAACTAAAGGGAGTTAAATCATAACAATTAGTGACTGAAAACTAAAGTGAGTTAAATCATAACAATTAGTGACTGAAAACTAAAGTGAGTTAAATCATAACAATTAGTGACTGAAAACTAAAGTGAGTTAAACGTGTTTACTGACGTACTCCTTTTCAACCTTGTTGGTTAATGCCTATATGCTCCATTAATTACATCCATTTTTTCTTGACAAAATTAAATAAATATATTCCTTCATTAATATTGCCAATCTTAACCAATTACCGAGCAATTGTAGAAAGATAACACATAGTGTAATAAACAGTTTATGGCAGTTTGTTGAGATATTATACTTGCATCGAATACACAAGTGTATATACACAATACACAAATGTATTGCTTATGTTGCATAGATCAAATCTACTCCTTACTCAAATAATTCATGGTTCGTTGTCTAGATACATTGAAATGAATCTGGCAGGTGGGCATGCGTCAAACGTGATTAAAATACGACATTCGCCAGAATCATACATGTAAACATGTAAAAAATGTATGCATATATTTGTTTGTTTTATAACGGTAACTATCATATCTCACAGGATTGTCTAACCTTAAATATTTGAATGGACGCATTCAAAAACATATTCGCTTACACCTTAATTCGCACTAGATATTGTGAATTGCAACGTTAGCAATGAATATCGCCTTTATTTTGTCACAGTCACTCTGATTGCTAGTTGATATGGCATCATTGAGCACTTTAAGATCAATTTGAATAATTCTACCTCCATTTGCAAGACTTAATCAAGAGGATAATCTTTATGTTGCAACTTAAATTGCCAATACACATGTTAGATTTTTTTCGGTTGAATAATAGCTATATCCAATGCTGATTCCATGCATGACTGCGCAATTAAGGAGGCAATCTCTAAATTCAATAATAAAAAGCGGAACATAATATCTATTTTTTATACTTCGTGCATCATTTCATAGGAACATTGCGGCATATTCTATATGTAATGCCCACTAGACAGTAATGCATTACGTCCGAGATATTAACAAACATTCTTCGCGAAATTCAAATTGTATTTGTAAAAAAAGAGTACATGTTTGAAGCAGATAATTGAGTATTTTCAGTGTTTCACATAGCTTCGTATCATCATTGCCTATTGAATAATATCGTATGTATTTTGTTTCTGTTTATGGTCCGTTTTGTAGGCGTAGTTTTGCCTTAGATAAGATTCTTGATAACACTGTTACATGACATATTCGGTTTAAGAATTTAAGAGATGATTGGTGTATATTTTTCCCTTTATATATAAACCATCAATAAACCTGAATGTTGTGTTCTCTCACAAATGTATTAATCCTTTATCGTCCGTTTCCATGTGGATCCATCAAAAACGCCATATCGCTTCACGGATTAATTATTACCACTCTATGGTCATAAACACAATAACATAATGAAACAAAAATAATAGGCTTTGTGAATATCAAACAATTTAATCTTTAAAAACGTTTGAACATGAAGACAAACCTGCAGTTTTATGAAATAAATCCGAATAAATCACAAAACGTTCTACAGAAAGCCAAAAGCAATGGAGTGTCCCGAATGAATTCTACGTCTTGGAATTTGTTGATGTGCCAGCATTCCAAATGTATAATAACGTCTTTGGCCAGAACTCATTTTAAAAATTCAAATGAAGATCAAATGAATAACACGAACAAATATCTCTCTCATTTGATATCTAAACACAACATGAAACACATCCGAAGACTGGTAAGATCAAATGGAATACGAATTATGAATTAAAAAAACTAAATAGCTATCTGCTTATTTACGTTTCAAAAGAGTTTATTACGCCTAAATATCGCATTATTCCCCCACGTGACAAACCTTACAGCTTAATCCACAATTTGAAATATATACCAACCTGATCTACGTCGCAGTACTCGAACAGCTGACTTTACTTAGCAACCATTGCTTACTCCAAACTCACAAACATATTTACTTTTAGAAACTCTCAAAACAAACTCATTTACTAGTTTTAAGCAATCATCATCTCAAAAGTGAAATGCACACAATGCATAGTCATTTACCACGTTAGACAAAAAAAGATATGCAAAACACAGTCTTGCATTTATATGGAGCGGTTACTAAATATGGATTATGATTTGTATAAAACTATTTACGTAACAACTGGTGTCATTTGAAAGTTACTAGTGACATTATTTTGACAGCCCTAATTATATCATGTACTCGTCTCTACTGTTATGGTCTTAATTTAAGTAAGACAATAAACAATTCTAAAAAGTGTGTAAAGCTTAATATATAATTTAATTATCTACGTTTTATGCAAACTTATGCAAAATGCAAACTTTAGAGCAACTTGCAAAATTGTGAATTAAATCTCAAATAATCCCTAACGTTCTATCTAATGTCTTAAAAACAAATATTTCGAATTATTTCCTGGCAACAAATATGCTTATGTATAATAGCATTGAATACGAGGAAGTGCCATCAGTCCTGATGTATCAGAATGGCGTTGTCTATAACGCATTTGAAATTTCCAAATAACCGAAACAGTAATATTTGTCCCAAGTTAATTAGTACTTTGTAATTTGTATGCAGTATGCAAACAAATTCATCTCACGTTACATCTAAGACGCTGCCTTAAATATATTGAAATCTAAGACTTCACTAATTGGAAATATAGCAATAATACTAATGACATTAGATGGTTTAGTAATTGGCCTACACTCAACAAAAGGTCAAATTCAAAAGGATGAGAGTATACATTACGTCTTCACTCTGTCGTTTCCGGTCACGATTATTTTATCCATTATATTCAATGTATATCAATTCCACAACCATTAACGTATAATATCATAGTGATTCAAAGTTGCCGCAAGGATTGACTGGAAAGTATGGTAGAAACATACTAAGAATCCAACGTTGGTATAGTCATTTTGAGAGGAACCTCGTTTACTCATATTATCTTACTTTAAACCATTTAACACATAGGCTGTAAGCGTCAAGCTCAAGTATATACTTTGTGCCGTCTTATATGTCTTTTTCCTCCATCTTCTTCATCAAACTAGTCTTGACTGAACAAACAAATAGTAGCCACCATTTGTTTTCTGCAATGTACGATTTTGCTAATAATCTTCTGTTTATATGGGATCAAGAGCTTCTATGGCAGCCACCGCAGTTGTTCATATATATATATATATATATATATATATATATATATATATATATATATATATATATATATATGCGTGCGCAGGACAACACTCCTGTTGATTTTCCTGCAATTTTATATTTTTAATATTATACTGAAGTGCTATTTTATGTCCAACCAAATGGTATTCATATGAAACACTGTGCGAGAAGATTTGTTAACAATTCCTGCTTTTATATTTAACTATATTCTGAGAATTAATAAAGCATAGTAACTTGGGTAATGTCAATACGTATCATATAATATTGTAGTTTAGACCGCTTCTGAAACAAGACAAAACCTGTCCATGAATTCGTTAACGTCAAATTCGTGGTTACACTCGTTGAATTAGTCGCCGCGCGGCAAGAAACTGTTGGCCACACTTGTTCTTCAGTGGATTCGAAGCGGAGTTCTCTAGTCATCCGAGGGTTGGATGGGCTTGTTCGGTGATGTAATGTGCGGAGGTGGCTGTTGAGGCCAACCCTTTCACGGAATGTTCTTTTGCAAAAGGCAAGAGGGAACGATCGTAACTTATACGAGAGATTTGATGGCACGTGCTCGTGTCTTATTTTTGCTAATTTTGCAAATGGTACTAACAGCATCAAATGGTATTGGGAAAGGTCTACATGATCTATATCAGAAGATAATCCACGGACAGCAATACTACATTATAATGTTTACACCATGTCAGAAGATAATCCACCCATAGCAAAACATTATAATGCATGCACCATGTCGGAGAATAATCCACCCACAGCAGTGTTGTTGGTCAGTCGA
Source organism: Unio pictorum (assembly GCA_030141615.1). NCBI lineage: Eukaryota > Metazoa > Mollusca > Bivalvia > Unionida > Unionidae > Unio > Unio pictorum. The sequence continues at coordinate 6,610,885 of JARLTB010000221.1, forward strand.
TTCGATGAGAATCTCTCTAGTCATCCGAGGGTTCTCTTCTGTACGTGCGCAGGTGGCTGATTAGGCCAACCCATGCATGTAATATTATTTTTGCATGAGTGACAGGGGCTGAGTGTGACAGCTCCATTGAGTTCATGGCACGTGATTTTTTGGCTTGTCTCTTTCGCTCAGCAGCTGCTGTCCTGTCAGATTTGCACAACGTGGTACCTTTGTGCACAGATGAACTCCATGTGACTCGATTGCTTGCTGTTTATTCCCAGGAATCAGGGTTTTATGTTGAATGTTTTCATTGCAGCTTTCAGACTGTCTTTGTAGCGTTTAGTCTGACTTCCGTAGGATCGCTGTCCTTTCTGCAGCTCGCCATAGAAGAGTCTTTTAGGCTGCCAGTGGTCTGCCAGTGGTCTGGCACGCGTACAACATTCTTCGCACAGCGTATCTTGCACTGCATAAGGTTTGAGTGGATGCTCCAAAGACATGCTTAGGTGAGTACATCAGTGTCTGGAACCGTGTCCTGCCACTTGATGTTCAGGATTTGTTTGACACTTGTGGTGTGAAAGTGTTTCAGATTCCTGGAGTGGTGTCGGTACACAGTCCACGTTGCGCATGCGTAAATTAACTGCCCTGTAGGCGCTAAATTTGGTTTGGATGCTGACGAATCTCTTATTGCAGACGTTGGCATACAATCTACCGAACGTTGCGCTGGCTCTGTCAATGCAAGTTTCACATCGTCGTCAATAGTGATGCTCTGTGACAGTGTGTTGCCAAGGTAGGTGAAGTAGTTCATTATGTCCAGCTTTATATATAATAATAATAATAATAATAATAATAATAATAATAATAATAATAATAATGAGGACTTTGTATAGCGCCTATTCTTTCGAAGCTCTAAGCGCTTTACACCATCAATAATGATTTAGCAAATAGTGATCCTTATGATATTTGTTTACTTGAAATGTTAAACGATAGGCCTAAGAAACAAGCTTTTTATATCTAAGAGATCATCTAATAGACATTTTTATACTTGGTAAACCTTTTACTCAATCTGGTTTATGTATCAGGTCGAAATAAATATGATGCTTCAAAAGCCAGGTATGTCGTGCCTGTTGTCGGCTTATTTTAGGTGTGATGCGAAAAAATATTATTTACTCTGGGAAAAGATCACTAAATAACTAATTATTTATACCATCTGGTACTTAATTTCAGCTTCTTAATGTACTTACGTTTCCAAAAGAGATAAATATTTATAATGGCTCCAACCGTAAAATGTAAAAAATGATTAATTCAGTTCCAAGATAACAAGCAGCTCTTTGATGGGATTAGTAGGATGCAACGTAAGCAATCTATATGGCTGTCATGGTGATAAGTACATATGAGTCGAATACGCCTCCACACAAATAAGTGTATTTTACATCGAAAGACTATCACAAAATGCAACAAACTATGTCATAGAGCCATTGCCGAAGCTTATGGTTTGCTTCATATAATAACCAAATGCATACATATAGATTAAACTACGTTTGTATGACATAATGAAATCAAAAAGGTTAATTAACAAACCTTGATTTGCATGTAAATAGACAACTTGAGGTTAGCAATCAAACAATTTTGGTCAGTGATACAGCGTTAGCTGCAATGTATCGCTACAGCATCCTCAAGATAAGGCTTTCCCAGGGCCGGCTGATGCAGGATTTCAGGTGTCTTGATACTGATGAAAAGACCACAACTTGTGCAGGAGGTGGAAAACTTGGCAACGGTAAATTGCAGGTCGCCTTCTGAGCCAGCATCGATGGAGCAACCACCAGCAAATAGGAAATCCCGATGGTGTTTGTCATGACCATGGTTTTTCGTTGAAGCCAACTGGAATTAAATAGTTTTCCATCTGTACTGTACCTGATGCCAACTCCAAACTCTCCGTCTCTGAAAGCATTATTACAAATGGCGTATAACTATATACTGAACAGTGTCGGTTCCAGAACACAACCGTGCTTGGCGCCGTTGATGTCTTTCCATTGTCCTGGACTCATGCCTGCATGCCATAGTGGAAATGCTGCACCATGGATATCACTTTTTTGGGCATCCGTACTTGACCATTACCTTCCACAAGCCTTCTCTGCTGACAGTATCAAAGTTCTTTGTCAAGTCGACGTTGACGGAGAAAATGGTCGGTTATTTGCTCCTGACAGCTCTCTTGTAGCACAGCAGTTTTTACGCGATTATAGAATTTTGTTAGAATTATATTAAACTACGCTTTTCTTTAGATTAAAGGCAATGCCATGGAATATATAATGGGCAGCTCTTAATAGCTTCGCCAAGGCATTTCATCATTAATAACACATTCGTACTAAGGATTAAATTTTATAATATTGGTAATTATATTGTGCTCACATAATTAAGTGAGAGATCCCAAATGTGTACAGTTTTTGTTAGATTACGTCTCGGCACATTTAAACATGTTATGAAACTAAGTGAAGTCAGACCTGAATACAATATTTGCGGTTCAATACTCAACAATGTAGTTTACAGCTAAATTATGGGTTCGTGTTTCAGCCATGTCTTTCATTGCAAAGTATTCACCCCAAGAACTTAAGTTTAGTAAGGAAACATTAGGGAGGTGTCCATCATTCTTGTGAAATGCCTTGTACTGTTGTTTTGATATTGTCAATAAGTACTGTCTGCAGCTGATATCGTCAATTTGTTATGTCCGCAGCAAACATTTAAATGTAACCATGCACAGTCTTAAAGATATCCCTAAATGCGTACTTTGACTTATAGCAAAACAAATAGCGTCTACGATTGACTCGCAGGATGAACAGATTACAAAATGTATATTTTAAATGAGAATATATATATATATATATATATATATATATATATATATATATATATATTTACAGCGTTTTACGGACGAATGAAAGTTACATAGCGCACGTATATTTGTGCTTTGTTTGTTTGGCTTTATCATTTTGCAGATAATGAACTTCAGTAAAGCAACAAAACTCGGTTGCTTGCTCATTTTTAGCCATACATATATAATATATATATTCATTTATAACATACTGGTTCATTACTTGTTATATGCCATATGCAGCCATATATATTTGTAGGGATATGTTGACAGGAGATTCATGTGCATGCGTAATTGATTAAACGTTTCATACGATATAATTGTAAAGATGGAAGCTAATACAAGTTTCTGATTTTGTATTTGCCTGTTGTGTAGAATACAGTTGTTATTACTTTCCACAGGCGTCATCAACCAAATTCCCAACATTATTCAGATGTTTCGCAACTCAAGTCGTTACACCCTCAAGAGAGCTGGGCGGTAGTAGTCAAGAGGTACTGCCTGTCTGTTATGGCTGTCATTTATTGTCTTAGCGTCTGAGGCTGAGCCAGGCAGACACCCTCCGTGCAGCTCTGTCCTGAGCTTGTACAGCAGTTTTGCGTGCTATTATTTTGTCTGAATAATGCAGTGAACATCCTCCATACTGTGCAGGAAAACCTCTACAACCACGCCCACATGGACCAATCATTCAATAAACAAATTTCTGGCCTAGTGTGCGGACATCTCCCATGACGATGCTTTCAACTATAAGCCTTCAAGATCTACCTATGTGGGTTTAAAAACAAATAAACAAAATTGCTTTTAATTTAATGTTGACTTCCTTAAATAAACTTGATAAACTGGTGGCCATTTTTTCAATGGATATCGGCCACAACTCTTAGTACTTTGTCATGTCCCCGCGCTTTATGACTATGGACCAGAGCAACATGGCATCGTGATAATATGTCAGCGAATTTTTTTCTTTCTTGACAAAACTGATAGGTCTTCTAAGAGTTTCCGCCTAATAGTTTTGCTGGTGACGGTAGGAGATCATACATCGATCGTGGCAAAAACTGCAGATGAAGTGGTTATTTTCGCTATTGATCTGCCAATGTAGGTTTCGGTTAATGTGACCACTTAGTTTTCTTATATCCCCATTTGGATCGCCATTGGTGAATCTGATTCCTTCTCTGTCCTACGGATATCCTTTTGAACCACATTTCGTCCTGTTGACTTTATTCGCATAATTCCATGTTTGAGTTCTTTCAGCCATGGTCTTTTCTGTCCAAGATTATGTTTAACTTACAATGTCATATGCCTTAGTCTACTCTCTGTTTGGTCCACTGTTTGGCTCAATGACATTGTCTTCCAGTTCATAACCCAATGCACTCTCGTCTCTCAAGTCCTTAAGGGTCAGGACAAGACGCAGCAAAGGAGGCAAACTTACAAACTTTATGCAAGTCCCTTTTTTGGAAAACTAAGTCTCCATCGAAAATGATAATACAAGGTCAATAACGCCAAACCAAAGCCTATTACTAACGGAGACTTTATCCAATTGGTTTTGTTTGTTTTGTTATGTTATTATTGTCGCTAGTGTTTGCAAACGTATGCGCGCGAGTTTACCAGCCGCGACACTTAGTTGTGGCCGTGATATCTCTGCTGCTGTGGATTCAGCTAGTATTATGTATCAATAATATGGCACCATATGCAGCCTCAGATCGAGAGGCAATCAACAAATGTCTTCCCGTCTGTGATTATGTGAGGCAACAATTACAATTACAAGTATGGAAATAATCTCAGGTGGATTTTGCAGAACGTTCTCGACAATTATTTAGACTGTTACTGAAACAACTAAACACATTCTTCAACAAATGCATGATCCAGCAAGACCTATTACTAAAGGTCAAAATCCGATGAAGAATTGGTCAAACAATTACGTTATATATTTACCAAAGATGCTTTAAAAGTAGTCGATAAAACGGATCCAAAATGTATGTAAAACTCTTGTTGTTACGACATTTGTTGAAACGAAAAGTTGAGACAAAAATATGAAAAATATATTTTATGTCTACATTACTGGGCTGTCGTTTTCTTATAAATTAAAAATAAAAATAGTGGAATCGACACAAAACGTGCATCATTTATATCAATATTTCTCAGGTATCTTAGAGGATAAATGGACATCAAGCACTTTCTGAGGACGTTTTGCAAAATTCTGATAATAATCTCGTTGCACGTGCCTATCATGGCATGATGAAATTAATGGGACGTGATCAAATAATTTATATATATATATATATATATATATATATATATATATATATATATATATATATATATATATATATATTTGCAGATATCTCAGCGTGATTTCAAAGCATTATATCAGATCTACTATATTTCACTGGAACATATAGATTTCTTTAGGCAATCAGCCGTTGATACACACTTCTGAGCTCGTGTAGCTCGACTGCACACTTATGGTTAGCAATCGTTGAAATACTCAATGATAAAGTGATTTTACTTTGAGGTTTTTGTGGGCAAATGAGAGTCATTGATGACCCAGTGGAAAGATGTATTATTGTCTGAACTTGTAATTAAATGGCTCATGATATCTTAAAATGACATCAAGGTCACCATGACTCCTCGTCAGGTAAAACAAATGCAGCCACATCTTGCAAGTAAATGCGGGACAAAACTAACATGTATGAAGATCAAATCGCTACTGGTGCTCCAAACAAATTATCATCCATTAGAACTCAGCTCACACATTTAACCAAAAATTAAGAACCGAATAGTGGTTCAACTCCATCTTTCTCCGAGTTAAAAATAAAGATTCAATAAAGACGTGTGATCTAATTCTTCTCATTGCATCTATAACAGCGTTACTATATGGTGCCGGAATGGTATTAAAGAAAGCAACAGGACAAGGATGGTACTCATTATATCGCTACTTTGAATGACAGAGGCTTTAGAAGACCGGCCAATACTCCCGTTGACTTGTGTTTGCTATAGCAAAATGGGCTTCATTTGGTACCACCAAATTACATCATTTTTATGGTTGATGGCTTCACACAGAAACATTAAGCGGAGTACCTATTAAAATAAGTGTCCATTATAATTAAAACTGTCCTCAAACAGAACGGAAAAAAGAGGAATGAAACGTAGTCATGGGGGTTAATAAGGGTGTGGTAAAATAATATTTGAGATGCGCTGTAATTGTGTATTCATTCGTAAGGAAAGCTACAAAAGTAAATACAAATGAATCTGAAAGGAATGTAGAGTTATAAAACGTTGATCATTCTCATGTACAAGGACGTTTTGGACACCCATGATGCCAGGCTCTTTCCGTTTAACAACATAAACACATTACCTCTACGATTACATTTAATGCACTGCATACTAAACAATTAAGCCAGCAATTAATTAGTTGTTTTAATTGAATTGCATCATGAAATTCCAATGTTAAACATTTAAAGAATTAGTTTATTTTGAACGTTTTCTCCGGGTTAAGGACTGCCTTCATCAATGTGTCACTTGGAATTGCATTGCTCCGGTTTTCTTCAGCGTGAAATGTGTTGAACCTGCTTTCAACAGCCAGGAAAGTAAGGAAACAATACACATGTGAAGGGAACGTGTATTTCACAATAATGAAAATTAAACAGTGTTATGTTTTACGAATAGTTAGAACAGTCTAGCTTTACTACCCTTTATGGAATAGGTTTATGTAGAAGAATTGAACAGAACACTTGTATTCGATGATGTCAGAGATTAATTTAAGAAAATGGATGTTAATAGTCTACATACATTTCGCTGGATGCCAACAAGCGTTGTAATTGAGAAGACATTAGTTTTAATGGGCCAGTAACTGTTGACTTTTGCAGACACAATAATAGCCATATATCCTACACGCTGCAGAAAAACACCAAGTAATGAAAGCTTCAATGAAATAATGTGGGAGATTTCAGCTTTAATTTGTTATTATATTTTATATTGCTGTTCGTGCAGCAATAAAGCTCGATTTTATCACGAACTGATCCTGTATATAAGGTAATATAATGAAAACCAAAGACTTTAATATGGCTAGCGTTGAACAATAACGACGGCAGTATAACTATATACATTATCTCCATTTAGATAGTGTATGTTTAATGTACTTTGTATGGTAGTTTAAGTTTTATTGTGACTCTAGATGGAATGTATCAATACGAAGTGATGACGTTTGGGATGATAGATTCTCCTAATACTTTTCAACGTCTAATTAACATGAACATGTGTATATATTTTGGATGCTAGCATCGATGGTGTCATAAAGATGGTATAAAGACCCCTCTAAAGATCATTTAGGGACAGGATAAAAATTCTTTGACAAACTCAGTGATGAAAATTTGACAATTGATTTATCTAAAATAGAGTTTTGACATACTTCTTTGACATTTCTAGTTCATATAGTGGAACATACACACGTTAAACATACAGATCATAAGGTGGAGGACATATATGAATTCGTTTTACCTATAAGTATAATGCAACATCTGCGATTGTCTGGTACGTGATAATATAAGGAGCTAGACCAAATAGTTTCAGTGAAGTGAAAAAAGTATTTTTGTTATGCTTAGAGTAAAATGTTTTATTTATCTGAAGGTTATGCTATGAGTACGTGATGATCACGTGACTCTCATACTGGAACTGATGATGCGTTACAGATTACTGTATAATCGGTAATAGAGAAAGAATTGTAACAATTGTTTCCGAGCCGGTGGTGGATCAAATGAACCACTCAAACACAATATGTGAAAGATGATGTATATATATATATGGTGTGGGTGGGTGGGTGGGTGGGAGGGTGTGTCTAAGTGTAAGGATTAATTATATATAAATCTCGTTGATATACCATACATCCATACATATATTGTTCGAATATGTCAATACAATTCAATACTTTAATCATCCATGTTGGTATATCCGTATATCAATCATATTTATTGGCCAAGTCCACTGGTTGTCTTTATGCGCGCGAGTACTTTGCAATAATTGTTCAGTGTTCAGTTAAATTATAATGAATATCTCATTCCCAAAACCATTTTCATCGTACTCGCTAGATATTACAAGGATACGATTAGAATATCACGATCACATCGCTCTAGAGAACGAATATACAGTTGATTTGCGCGATAATCTGATAAATAGAAGTTTCACATATGTTTGGTTATCGCATATACAGCGTTGTTCATATCGTCATATTGAATTCAGAAAGCAGACTGGTGATGGGGATTTGTCCCTTAGTAAATTGGTTCAGGATGAGCTGGTCTAGAGCGTGATCAATGATTTTTAATCTTTAAAATTTTGGATTAATATAGAAGAATACAGGAAGGGAACATTAGAGATGGAACGACATTCAGAATGCGCAGGAAGGTACTGTATAAAAAGACAAAACTAGAGAGCAAGTATAGAAGCGAACAATAGGGTGTAAAGAAAAGCAAACACGGCAAATATTATGCATTGGTTAAGCAGGAGAAATCAAAAGCGGAGAGTGAAAGGAGAGAATTGGAATATCAGCATTACATGGAGAGAGAGAGAGAGAGAGAGAGAGAGAGAGAGAGAGAGAGAGAGAGAGAGAGAGAGAGAGAGAGAGTACAAAATAAATATTGAATTAACATTTGGACACAGGAACTTCTCAGAGACGTTTAGTATGAGGTATGTGTTCTTTTCCTGATGATGCCTGTTCTAATGAGATTGTTCGTATTCAAGGAGCAGCGTGCCGCTTTGTTAACAATCCTCTCCATTGTGCAAATGTAGCATCATATTTAGTATCTGGACCAGTGACAGTCGTCGTGGCGTCTTTTCCCTTTGAGGGCATTCATTTATTACTAGGTAATGACCTAGCTGAAGAAAAGGTTTAGAATAATCCACTTGTAGACGACAAGGCTTGTTTGGATCATGAAAGTCGATCCAATTGTAAAATAAATCCCTGATTTATTCTCAGCGTGTGCAGTTACGAGACATATGTCGAAGAAAGCTCTTCGAATTATGTTGACCAGGAAAGTATTCCCTTAGCTGATACAAATATTGGTCAGGCTTTTCATGCGGTTACTGCTACTCCGTGTTTGAGAGAATGAATGGGTATTTATTAGGGTGATTCTCTAGTCACTTTTTATTTTCGTTATTCTAATCAGGGCAGCAAATTTGTTTCAGAGCGCCATTAGTGCCATTAAAGCAGCATAAGTATATGTTTGTTATTATGTTAGAAATGGATGGTCGGTTTATGAGAGAATATAGACCACATGAGGTATCTGCTGGTGACGAGTGGTCGGTGAACTATAAATTTGTTGTTCCAATATCGTATAGACAGTAAATGCCTAGTCTGGCCGATGGAACGCCTTTGGCTGGTTATTTAAGAATCACTAGGACTTATCATAAGAACTTGAATCACTTGTATTATCCCAAAATCAAAAGTTATGTTTGTAAATACTGCTGATCTTGTTACCCTTATCAAATGATAGGAAAACCCAATGAGAAGATATATAAAGTTCATGTGCTCCTTATGTCTGCATTTGACAAACCATTTAGCAAAATAATGATAGACAATTTAGGTCCATTACCTAAGACCTCGTCAGGTAACCAATACTCGTTGGCCCTAAGCGTGCGTCTAGAAGATTTATTTTGGCGATTCCTTTGAGAAATACTAAAACTAAAACTCTAGTAAAAGTTTGTATAACGATTCTTTTACTCAAATTGACCTTCACAATTCTGTCCAATTTGATCAACGGCCACATTGTATCTCTGAATTGTCGAGCAGATTACGGACTAATTAGGCATACAAAATGCAGGTATTCTTCCTATCGAATTGAGAGCCAACTATCCTCAGAAAGAATTTATAATAATTTGATTCGGTCATCCTGTTTCGATACGGGACAATATTGGGAAGAAGGTCTCAATTTACTATTATATGCTGTGAAGGAAACAGTTTACAAACATTTAGGATTCATGCCCTTTTAACTAGTTATTGGACACACTGTGCGCGGATTATTTATGTTGTTCAAAGAAAAACTTCTTTCTAATTAAGATAACGAAATTAATCGTTACGATTATATTTCCGTTTCAAGGAATAAGTTATCAAAGACATTTGAGTTTCCAATAATTAATTTGCACTCTACTCATCCAAACTTAATTTAAGGTATGATACAAATGGAAACGAGGTCTCAGTTTGGTGGTATAATTCCAGGCACTTTACCCATACCAAAACATCGTAGTATGTTCCGTAGAGTTGTATAGAAAGTGAGTTATTTAAATTATATCATCAATACTCATGGGTGGCGAAAACCGAACTAACTTAGCCATGTACATATGTTAAGGGAATATGTTGATAGACATAACCAGGTTAATCAGCATATAATGGGGATCTCTTTTTATCCCATTTAATGAGGATGTGGGCGATTTAATGCAATGTAGTTTCGTTAGAGTTACAAGTCTTCAGAATTCAGAAATTGTGTATAATATGAACCACAAACTTTCACACTTACAGCATCATGAAAAAATAATAATAATAATAATAATAATAATAACAATAATACTAATAATAATAATAATAATAATAACAATAATAACAATAATAATAATAATAAAAATAATAATAACAATAATAATAATAATAATAATAATAATGATAATAATAATAATAATAACAATAATAATAATAATAATAATAATAACAACAATAATAATAATAATAATAATAATAATAATAACAAAAGAGTCATATGTTGAATACGACCTTTTGTTTCTAGATGTTACTAGAGGAACAAATAAAATCTACCATGACGCTGAAATTGTAATTTCCACACCTGTGAAACAACACCCTTTGAAACAGGAACTTTTGAAAATATAAATTTAGTATTTACCGGCGAATAACTTCAAAAAACTGAATAAATGTTACTTGTGTTTATCATGCATAGTTGTTCCAATATCAGATAATACTTTAAACACGTGCTACATACAGGTGAACTGTGTGATTAAAACAGACATATTTCCATTACCAAAAATAGACGACTGTATGGATAAAATTGGAAATGCAAGATATTTCAGCAAATGTGACATTCTGGAATAACTTTGGTAAATGCCGATGACGGGAATGACAAAGGAAAGTTCGGCATTTGGGACTCCAGATGGGATTTTGCAATACAAAGTGAAGAAGTGTGTGGTGATAGGTTCGCCTAATGCTTTTGAACGTTTAATAAAGATGAATACGGCTATGTAATTGTGATGCTGATATCGATGAGGTAATAAAGATCTACAGAAACCACTCCAAAGATAATTTAGCGACAGGATAAAAAAAAATTGACAGAATCAATGATGCAAATTGATACTTAATTTATCTAAAATCGAGTTTTAACATGCTTGTTTAACATGTTTTGTTGATATCGTGGGACATGGATAAGTTAAACATATTATAAGGTCAAGGACATATCCGCATTATCTTTACTTATCAGTAAAAAGCAACATTTGCGATTTTCTTTAATGGCTGGTAACTATCGCCCTTTTTGTTTCAATTTGTCCATAATTGCTGAACCCCTGATAATTGTAATGAGAATAAAAACTAAGTTTCATTGGTCTGAAACACGTCCGAGGCTTTTCATAAGTTAAAGACCATACGTAAGAGTGCACAAGCTTTCGACTCCACATTTCAGTCATTCAAAACATAGGTTGATGCAAGTGATTTTGGGTGTTGGTGCAGTATTGATTCAAGAAGACAAGTATTATGTAGATAATCTGGTGAGTTACTTTTCTAAGAGATTGAATAAGCATCAGATCATATATTCAAAAATCAAGAAGAAATGTTTGGTTTTAGTGATAGCATTAAAACACATTTTTTGTATCTATTAGTTTATGTCATTCTCCCACAAATGTGGTTACGGTTGATATCCCAGTTGCTTTTATTGACAAAATCAGAAACAAGAATCAGATATTAATAGCGGTGTGTGATCGTGCAAAGAAACATTCATGACATCGGGCATGTCAGGGGAAAATATTTTAATAACAGATCCACTTTCACATGTATGGAAATATATGGGTTTTTTGTATTCTTTGTGTCATTCATAAGACGTCATTTCATGTAATTGTTATCACATAAATGAATTTCACTTATACTAAAACGACAGAATTTTGGCTTATATTATTTGTCTTCCTTATAAGATGATGTGCTATATATATTTCATTTACATTGCTTGCTAGTTATTTATTTGTCTATTTCATTGCATGATATTGTGAATTGACTCTTTTTGGACTTGATATTGTCCAAAAATTGAATTCACTTCTGCTTGACCAGAATTGATGGTTTGTAATTAAATGGAAAATATAGAAGTTTAATTCGCAGTACAAAACAATAAATTATTTTCACTTTGTATTCTAAGGAAATACATTATTTGTTGAATTTCAAAAAGCGGGCAAACACTTTAAACGTTAATGTAACTGTTTTGAAGAGCATATACTCAAAACAGTTTTAAAAGAGCGGTTTTGTTATCAATGTATTTATTATACCACACCTACAATGAAATACTATTAGATGAGCTGGACTTGAGAAAGTATTCTGTTGTGTTTGATGAGTGTATCTTTAAATATTAGTTTGAATATTGCAATCTGTCTCTTGAGGTGTATTGCCACATATAATATTAAATGACTCTTGAAGGTTTATATAAGGTAAGAACGTAGCCATAATAAATCATTCATACTTTAGTGTCATCCTTATCTCTTGTGTTCATAATGCAGCAGCAAATCTGCAGATGTGTTTTGCGTTGTATGTATATTCTTTTTGAGAGTAAAAAAAAATTATTGGGATTATAATGACATTTTGTTAAAATTGTGAGTTGTTCAATGGAGTTCTGGACAATACCATTGATACAAATTCCCGATTTTGGGTGGTCCAGAGCATTTCTGATTCTGAAATTTATACGGAACTTATCATTCATTTTGACTTTAATAGAACATTTTGATGATTATTTAGGATTATCGGCATTATTACGCAAGTTTTATTAAAGTTTGCGTTTATGAATCTGGCATCCAAATGATTTGTTTGTTTTACAAATCTTACTGATCTTGCTTCTTCCTGTTATTTAGTTTGTGACCCTAAAGCCGTAACACTAATATATCATTGATAAGTGATCATCCTTTCGTTACGAGTGGTGGAGAGGGCAACGCTGCAATATTCGTATCCATCTATTGTTTCAAATCGGCATCGGGATCATAACTGTTATTCTTGATAAACTCAACGAACATACAAGAGTCGTTCAGTCACCCAATTTCGATGATTTCGTCCAAAATGATAGAGAATACAGATTGCAACATCAAAATAGCATCTTCAATGCCCATGTTAGACGTTTTACGTTTTCCAGAGTGATCTTTGAAAGTCACATGCTTGCTGTAGGATGACATCATCAACAACCCCTACGCTTGAAACTCAGCCAAATCTACTTTGATGGCGAACCTGATCAGATCCAAACCAGCGCCGCTTGCTACGTAAATATTAATAGGCATGTTGTGTACCATTAAGTGTACTTGCTTGAGTGCATGCTTTGCTTACAAGAACACTGTCTACATATTCACCAGTACAGAAGAGTTTGAAAATGTATTTCAACCTAAATAAAAAAAACATACACAAGAACAAACCAAATGCCATACCTTTATTTGGCATCAGGATATCATCCGGCCTTGACAGTACCACACTTCATCTTTCTACAATTCAGAAAACCTATTTCTCGGAAACACCACCCTGGCTCCTTAAACAACCCAAAGTGCATTAATCGTTACACGATGGGATAAAAGATGAGACAAACCTTCCGTCTTCTAGAACTCTTATCATGAACTTTTCACTGAATTTAGAAACTACACTAGAATTTATATCGATGGATCAAAGATTGAGGAAAAGGCTGCTGAAGCTTTCGTTAGTGGCAAATACATAACAAAAGTTTGTTTGCCAAACGATGCGTCCATTTCTTAAGCGGATATCAAAGCACTATACCTTGTTCTGAAACGTATCGAAAAAAAATGTATTTAAACAGCATTATCTTCTGTGACTATCTATCAGTGCTTCAATCACTACACAACAGAAAACTGGACAACCCATTACTATTGCGCCAGAAATTGCAGGCATCATGGAATGATGCAGTGAACAAAAAATTTCACGCCATCAAACCAACCCTGGGAGATTGGGTTCCTTCCAACAGAACCATCCGTATTGAGGAGGTAATCGTTGCAAGAATCAAAATTGGTCTCACATACATAACCCACTCCCACATGCTAAAAGGTGAATATCTACCAGAGTGCGTTACTTTCAATGAACCATTCACTGTTAAGCACTTTAAGAAAGAGTGTTCCGACCTGGAATCTACGCTTGATACGTATTATAATGTACTGGACATGAAGGAACTTTTTGATACTATCCATATCACTTGAATTTAAGATTTCGTGAAGGAAGTAAATCTTTATTTTAAACTATAACTTGTATGCCATCATCTAGAGCATTTGTATCTAATGTAAATACCGCCCCTTATTTCCATCATCTTCTCATCTATTAACATACACCATTTAATCTCCGGTTTATTTGGAAGCTTCATATTTTACTGTTACCAACATCTTACCATTTTACTTTGCACTATTTGATTTGTGATATCGCCGGCCGATATTAAAACGTCTTAGTATTTTTAAACATGTATACATACACCGTTAAATAGCAAGCAAACAAACAAACAAGCAATTGCTGAGTAGAATAAACAGTGGCTATCGTCCACAGCCCCAGGTACAATGATAAAGAACATAACGAATTACAATAGTGTATATATTGATGCGCCACAATGTATTCATTCCAATAATACCCAGGTCCTATTGTCAAATACCAGTCAAAGATTATGGTGTCCTACTTGGAAGGGATAATCTATCTTCATCCTTTGCACGTCGTAACAAGTAATCGAATGTTATCGACCTAGATTATTCTACTCGTTATCCTAGATAAAATAAAATATGTTCCTTCTTTTATTGTTTCTCTAACCTCTTGTATAGTGCCATCAATGATGCATTTTCTACAGCACTAACGTATCTGCCTTCGCATCCGCGTAAACTGCAGGTCTCCATAAACACGGAAATACTTGCGAAGCACGGAAATAGTTCACCACACCTTGCATGTGTGCCACACCTGACTTGGCACCGACGTATTCCTTTGCTTTGCGGAAATAAGAAGACACATTTGCATTTGGGCCATGAACACGAGTACAATATCAGTTAGCTGTATTTGACTTCCATACAAGCATGTATGAGGTCAACACAACGATTTGTTCTAATAATGTGTCTTAGGTTTATGATCTACATGTTACATCTTATAAGAAACCATATATGGGTCTGCGGACATCACTTAATCAGCGAGAATTTCTTCAATTTCATTTCCATAAATGGATTAACGTACGTTGTCAAGCAACGCCATGATACCATTGTTAATAAATTCGACCTAGCCAGGGTCAGTATAATCGTTAAAGTCGTCATGTGTATGAGATGGTTCCTGCTTATGAAGTTCTGATTTGAATGGCATGCTGTCCCTAGCCAGATATGACTAATACTGAAAGTCCTCCATTCTGGATCTGTTCAAATTCGGCATTGTTATACAAACTGGGCCATTGCTTTTACTGTTACATTATTGGTTTCGTCTAAAACCTAGACTGATGTGCAGTGCTAGTCCCGTTTACAACTATATTATACTTCATGTTGTCAGATTTACAAAGACCCGAGCATTCTTAAGTAGCATAATTGATGATTTACCTAACTCGAGGTGGCGTTTTTGATAACGACGAATGTGTAAATGGAGTCACTACTGGTTATAGTTACTACTGGTTATAGTTAATCTAAATTAGTTGAACCGTCTGCAATCCTGGATTATTTACCGATCTTTAGGAACATTCTTGATGTTATCAACAACTAGCATTTAAACTAGTTTTGCGCTCAGGGCCTTGCGCGAGGTTTTTGCAGGGTCTTCTAGGCTTTATCGTTGAGGACGCGCTCTTATCTAGCTTTTCATCTATCTGCGCAAAGAAATAATCGTTACCAGATAGGGCTACGGCTTTCATAATCGCACACAAGTCACCATACGTACTGTGGCAGCCATGATGCTGCTGTAGTGTTATTTTGTGAATTAATACCTTTTTATTCCTTGGAGGGAAATGTGCGTTAAAGACAGCGTAAATAAACTTCGAGTGCCCATATTAAGCTGCGTTTCTATACAAATAAATCCATGCTTACAACAGGGTGAAAAGGCATCTCTAGCTGCACTAGTATCCTTCCTCTGTCATTGGCTATGCGTCATGGGTAGAAAACTCAACATCTGTTGATAAGCATTCCGTCTCATTATGACTCTCTTATTCCTACTGCTGGCAGGTTAGCTGACCGAGAACACACTCAACGACTACGTTTAAATAATTAATCAATAGTTTGATAATAGTTCTCCATATTGCAGGCAAAAATTCGTGCGAAAGATTCGTTCGAGCGAATGATTCGTGCTTCGGAGTATGCTGTTATAACAGTTAAAGGTGATCTCAGACGTCGTAGAAGTGAATATATTCGTTACGAATATCAAAATCATGAATACTTCTGCCTTGCTCATAATGACTCAGCTATCAGTATCAATACATGACTTCAAGTCAAAGGTCCTTATACGCGACCCAGTTTTGATAACTGACTATGAATCAAGGTTCTTATACGCACTCCAGTTATCTGAATTAAAAGTTACAACTTCCACTAGAAGGATTGGAAATGTAAGTCTGACGCTGATAGGAACTATACCATCACACACATGTTGGGCAATCACACAAGAAGCATCTGGTGCTGATCAAATGTGCTGAGATCATAAATGATCAACACCATATACCGGTTTCCTTCACCCACAGAGGACTGCGTATGACGTGTAAGACATCAATCGTGTTACCTTACTGCGACATTATTATCGGATAGTTCTTTAAGTGACACATAAAGAGGCTCAGGCGGATCTTGTGGCGCTTGAACCTGGCCGCACATACGTTGAGTTCGATGATCTATATGTCGCTAGAAAAATCCGTGATTTGAGATACCCTATATAGTGATGCCTATTCTAATCTGTTCCTAAAATGAATTAGCTGGATAAGCTGTATACTAGGCTTATGTACAGTGAATATAATCTGGCGGAAAATACTCAGGAACTAGATGCACAAAGAAGGGTAGATCTGTTTGTTTAAATCTATTAATTGATTGATTGATTTTAACGGCTATTAAGCGCCATACAATAGGCTGTATCCACAAATGTTTAAAAATTATAATAGGTTTAATATCGACCAGCCATATAGAAAACCAAGCAGTTCAAAGTAAAATGGTAAGATGTTGGTAAGAGCAATCAACGGGATGTTTTTTAAAAACAATATAATGGAATAAATGCGGCTCTGTTTTCAAATTGGATCAATAAAGAAATGTTAACTACCAGAGTTGGTACACTTCCGCCTTAATGTAGGAAGGAAACCTTAATATATCCAATGTAGATATTGATTGTGGATCAGACAAAAGCTTTAGTGACTGTCATAAAACACTTGGGAATACCTATATGCAAAGATCGTAACAATGAATGAGACGGAGATAAAAACATGGCAAGAAAACAATCTGGGTTTAAGACTGACTAAGTCACAACATTAGGAAAGTGTCGTTCCGGCACAAGATGAAGAGTAAAGACATGAGGCAGCTACGTCAACTAATGCTGATAAACGAGAGTCGCACAGGTTGGTACTAAACACATTCAACTTATCAGCTAATGGGACAGCTGACCGAAATCATGGCATCACCGTTGCTTCTATATCAAATGCGCTGAGGATAATATTTGCCACAATCGTGGCCGCTTTCACGGGCCTTATCAGTGGCTTTTCCTACCCATCAACCTTCACCATCGATCATCCTTCAATTACTACTGAAGTGGTAAAGGATTGAATCAAACAGGTGGTTGCCTGACATACTCAAAATATATTTCTCAAAGGCGGCGGCAGTCCGTCTTGCTTGTATAAAAGCCGCTTTTTACTTTTAAAAAATGCAGTATTCGCAGTGGAATGTCTCCCTGGTAAATGCAGTGCTGTTTATAATAGCCGTTGCTCTCGCCTTTATGATTGTCTTGTAGCAAAGAATATAGACCTCATCGAAAAGACTATATAGCAAATAGGCCTGCTGTTATTCATTCCACGGTTAGAGCAGTTTTATTATCACCATGGTACATACTCAACCTTGATCACTCTGGTTTAACCTAGGCACGAGTAGGATGCGGATTAAAACATGTATTGGCGTGGTCAACCATATTAGGCTGTGTGGGACGTTTATCGCCAGCGGCAGTGCAATTTATGATATAGAATGTGAATTGGATTGTTGTAAAACATGAGAAGGCTTGGAATGTTGTGTGGTCATAATAATCTATGTTTAAGAAAAAGTGTATTGGCTTTACTACTTTCCTGGTGTTCTTATTGGTAGGTAGTTTTAAAACGTTTCTATTAGTTACATCGAGTTATATCAAACATACCATTCAAACGTATGGCCATGATAATGGTACCAAACACGGGTATAACAAAAGGAAATGGTCGTTAACAAGGGTGAAAAGGAAACTTACTAGAGTTCAATGGTATGACAAAGATATGTAAGTGGTATAGAATCTGCTTATTAGTCGTCTGACTGGCATACGCTTTGCACCGTGAATGTAAGCTCGTGCTTTGACGAACGAAATGAGGTAGTTAGAAATATGCAAAGGATACAAATGGAAAATACCGATAATTAAAACATTGCTACAAATGGGGAAATTCGGACTTGGTTCGGAAGTCTTGAGGCAATAGCTACGGAATATTTTGATAATCAAATGGCATTCTGATACAAGGACAGATGCCGCACATGGGAAAACATAAAATTACGCTTTGTGCCACATAGATCTGCAGTCAATTCGTATGTTAGCATCATTTCTAATAACCGAGGCGTTTACTCTGTATATATACTGCCAATACATTTCGTGCGCTACATAGCATTCATGACGGTAGGCATTGCTTGGATATCTCAAGTCATTGATACGTTGGTTATATCCACATTCGGACCATGTTTATCATAATTTGTGGCATTTATTTAACCTTGCGTTTGGTTGAGGTTCCATTCTCCATGCATATATAACCAATGGAATGCGCCTGATGCAAGAGTGACAGACTTTAAATGGGGTATATCTAATGACGTGATTATTAAATACTTTAACCTCTCTTAGAGGGCATGGTATATCTCATTAGTAGTAATATGGGATACTATGGGGACAAGATTTATAGGGACAATGGGAAATCCAGTCAAAAACAGCTTGGGACACTATGGGGACAAAAGATCGTGGGACACTATAGGGACAAGAAAAAATTGAACATGGTGGGACTGTATAGGGACAAGAAAAAAATAGAACATGGTGGGACTGTATAGGGACATGGGAAATGGAACATGGGAAATATGTTTTGTATGGGTATAGGGAACTGTCTAGTGACAAGGGAAAAATGGTGGCAATGAAAGCTAATATCTTTTCGAGACCTATGAGTGGCCCTGAAAAGGGCCTTTGGATACTTCTTCTTTTATTTTCTGCCGTTGTTCCACCACCTTTTAATTTTACCAATGATTCCCGTTTTCTTCTTCTTTTCTTCCTCGGGAATCCAATTGGGATGTCCCATAGCTCTAAACTTTTCCTGAACTCTCATCCATCTTAGATTTAGTAGATCAAAGACCTCTTTCTTCTTTTTTTTTTCTTCCTTTCTCTCCTTAGACCAGTTTTCTTTAATCTGGATCACCTGTTCTTCCATCACAATTCTCATCATTGCTTCTGCTTTCTTTAGCCTGTCTAGACCCCACTGCACATATTCCCACTCTATCAGATGTAATGTTTCTTCTAGAAAGCACCTGACTTTGATGACATGATCAAGTGCCTGCTTCAAGTCCCCTATTTTTATATATTTTGTTTTAATACGTCTTCTTAATTTCTGGTCTTTCGCCTCTATCATACCTTCTAATAGATCTCTTGCTAATTTCAGTTGGCTTACAAAGCCATGGTTACTCTGAAATTCTTCCTCTAGTCTTTCCACTTCATATTCTGCATCAAGGATCCCAAACCAGCTGTCTCGGAGTTGGATAAACAAGTCGAAATTCATCTTGATGTCTTCAAAATTGAATGGCTGCTGCTTGCTTGTTTTATAGTAGCAACCGATCACTAAGGATCATTTGTGCTACTTTTATATTCAGTATATCACTGAACATTTAAATTCCCTTTTGGTAAAAGAAATCATTATTATATTCATTCATTGGTTGGGCGTTATACCGAATTACTAAATAGTAACTATCGGTATAGATGTAAGCCCTGAGGTAGGTAGGCAAGATCAATCCACACCTCCCCGATCAACTCGATCAGAATGCCCGGAAGAGGAAAAGGCGGGAGGGTCCAAGGCAGGAGGCTCAGGAGGTAACTGCAACATCGTCTCACATGCAGAGGCAGCGAACGCACACCCGGACCCATAACAAAGAAGCACGAGGCGTCCACACCCTAGGTATTATTTGTTAATATACAACCCCATAATAAGTGAGAATATAAAATCGCAGGCGCGTAGAAATCCATTAAGAACTTCTATAGTTACACAATTACCCCTGGGAAGTGGTCACTCCCTAAAGTAGAATCAGTTTCCACTTCCCAGGTTGTCCTAGTTGCTAGTTTAGGGGTACATATTGTCAGGTCCAGCGCTGATAAGGCACCATCTTCAGGGGAGATCCTGGTTTTGGAGCCGTCGTTGAGCAGTACCAGGTTCTTTTTCCGCATCCATTCTTCAATCAGTGCTCCTCTTTTGTCCCGATGGTTTCCTCCCCGCATCTGATTGTGGGCATTAAAATCTCCACAGATGATGAAGTCACCATTACACCCTAAATTGTGGTAGTTTGTTGTTGCTGCTGGATGGTATTTTCCTGGGTCGTAGATATTAAATATTGTGAAAGATAATGATCCTGTTGTAATGATGACTGATTGGTGTTCAACTGGATTTTGGCTTGATGGGACTTTTGGGTCTTTTAGGCTGTGTGAGTTTTCTCCGAAAGTTGTGTTTGGTAACAGGTCGTTAACGAAAATTGCTAGTCCCCCTCCTTTTTGCCCATTTTCTCTGTTTATGAATTCTCGAATTGAGTATCCTGGGAATTTTGGGATGTATTGGGAATCTGTTTTAAGGAAGGTTTCTTGGATACAAAGGATGTCTGGTTTAATTTTGGAATTTTGAATTTTAATTTGTAATTCGGATTTGTTGGAAAATAAGCCTCTACTATTCCATTGCCAAATTACTAGTTTTGATCTGGTTGATCTACCCATTGCAATAGTCGTATTTATTTATAATATATATGTATATATATTAAATTAGGTTAGCTATTTGTTTTTCCAAGGTGTTTTTCTAGTACTTCAGTTAGCAGTTGGAAGTAAGGTATACTGGGGATTACATTATCATGTGAGATTATTAGTATCCCGTCAATAAGGTCCCTTATATACTTGAGAATGGTTATGCTAGGAAAATTTTCTATTTCATGTTTCGGAAAGTTACTGAGTCCGTTACTTTCATTTATTATGGGATTATCTCTATTATCTGTATTGTTTGTATTGTTTGTGTGGATTCCCGTGATACTCGCATTGTTTAGATTGTTGCCCTTGTTGCTTGCAATGCTTGTGTTTATTATCCTGCTATTGGGTTTTCTTTGATTTTCCTTGGAATGGTTTGGATTTCCTAATGCTTGTATTTTAGCTTCTTCTCTAGTCTCTGTTATCATTCTGTATATGTCGGCTTTGTTCTTGGTCTGGTGATTAGGATTAGATTTCCTTCCTGGTGTCTGCCTACTTTCTTCTTGGTTATGTTGAGTTGATTGTTGAGTTGTTTCATTTTTACTCAAATGCTGTTGTTTGCTATTTTTTGGTCTATTAGTTGATATTTGCTGTTTTGCCTCATGGTAACTTAGGTGTTTTTCATCCATTAGTTTTATTGTTTCCTTCTCTTTGATGTGGTAGCTACATTCTAAGTCTTTTGGACTGTGGGGTCCTCTACAGTTGGCACATTTGAGTCCGATAAATGTGCAAACATTAGTGTGGCTGCCACCGCATTTTCCACATCTTATTCTGTTTTTGCAGCTCCTTGTGTAATGTCCCCATGCTTTACATTTGCTGCAGAATCTGACTTTGTTTGTGTAATCCATAAGAATTTGGTTGTAGCCATCAAATTGGACAAGTAGAGGTGCTTTAGTTTTGAATTCCAGTAGGATTTTATTTGAGGTGTGTTCATTGCTAGATTTCATTCTATATGCCTTTGAAATCATTGCCCCTTGGTTTTTTAGCTCTTCAGTTATTTCCTTGTTGGTGAGTAAGTTATACTTGGGGTGTAATTGAATGATTTTCCTTATCCCAGTACTGTTATTTGGTGGTTTCTGTTCTTGATTGTCACTGATCCCTTCCTCTCCCTTTTTATTTTGTGTATGTCTTATTGCTTCTGGGTTGTAGTCAGGTTCAGTCCTTTTTGGGATGCTTGCTGTTGTTGTGCTAACTTTATTGGCTTGTTTCCCTAACGATTGGTGTCTAGTCACTTGGATGTTGACTTCACCAATCTTTTCCAGCTCCATAAATTTGGCTACTTGTGCCAAAGCGCTACATTTGACTATAATGTAGTTTGTCTTTGGTCTTATAATTTGATATTTCCCATTGTGGGCTTTGGAAAGATTGCTATGCTTCTACTGCTGATATTAAATAGTTTTGAGTTGCCACTGGTGATAAATATTGTGTGGTCTTTGCTGTGGTATTTATTTGTCCTAGGCGTGTTAACTGATTTATTTTCGTTATTATTGATTGGATGATCTCTTGGTCTGATATTCACTTTTTCTTCTGTTTTTTCCTGTGGGGTTTTTCTTACTTGCTGTTGCTGTTGATATTGTTGTAATAGTAGTGTCGGGGTTTCGTCATTGAGATTAGGTTTTTCCTGTATAGTATGTAGATTCTCCGTTGTTTTTGGTGCTTCCACTCTCATTTGTTTGTTTTTCTTTGACTTCGAGGTTCCATTTAGTGGAGTCTTTCCCTTGTTGGTTGTTATGAAGGGGTTTGATGTCTTTTTGTTTTTGATCTGTTTCTTCCTTCTGGTTTGTTCTAAGATTGGGGCACTTGTGTCACTGTCGCTCTCTGACCCGCTTTTCTTCGGAGAGTCGTAGATAAGGTCTTCCATGGTGAGGTTCTTCGAGTGGCCGGGTAACTGACTTGAGTGATATGTTGTTGCTTTTATTGTTTTTATTGGATTCAAGTTATTAGTTGAATGTTTGTAATTTTCTATGAATAGAGAGGTATTTTCCTGTGGGAGTGTCGCTGTTGGAGATGATAGCGACAATGGAGATATGCACTTAGGTGGTGTGGTAAAGGAAGAGTTGTTGTCCTCATCTGTTTCCACATTGCCGCTAATTTTCTTGATGCTGTCGCAATCATCGCAATCGTTGGTATTGGATGCATTGTTAATGATATCTAGTAGGTCCGTTCCTTCCAGATGTTCGTTAATGGCATAATTAGATCCCATTAAGTCCATTAAGTCCTCAATCTCCTGATTGAGAGTGAGTTGGGGTGCTTTTATTTGGTTCGTGATATTAGTTGATTTGTCATTATCACTCTCTGACCCGCTTTTCTTCGGTGTGTTGTATGTAAGGTCTTTCATGGTAGGACTCTTCGCGGGGCCAGTTATCTGACTTGAGAGGTATGTCGTTGCTTCTATTTGGTTCAAGGTATAAGTTGATAGTTTGTATTTTTCTTTGTGTGTTAGAGTTTTGGCCTGTGATAATGCCGTTGTTGAAGATGATGTTGGTAGTGGTGGTAGGCACTTAAGTAGTGTGGTAAAGTTAGATTTGTTATCTTCATCTGTTATCACTTCTATGCCTATTGTTGTTGTGGTTGTTGTTGATCCGTTAGAAGTTTTGATCTCTGTCACATCATTGTCGCTTTCTTTCTTGATGTTGTTTCTATCATTGGCATTGGTTGCATTGTTAATGTTATCTAGAAGGTCCGTTCTTTCTAGATGTTCATTGCTTGATCCCATAAATTTCTCCAACTCCTCTATCTCCTGTTTGAGAGTGACTTGAAGTGGTCTCTTTTGGTCTGGCGATTCGTTAAAAATCTCATATACGCTTGTGGCATTGTTAAGAGACATTGTTGTTGTTGTTGTAGTTGTCTTTGTTGTACTAGTTGTTGCCGGTGTTAGTATGTTCCTGCTTGGAGTAGTCTCGTTGTTACTGCTATTGTTATTGGATGTTATTCCCGGCATGAGAGATATTTCATCCGGGTTGTGAGATATTACATCCGGATTGAGAGATATTACATCCAGCTTGCGCTCAATTATGAGCTTTGATGTGGGACTTGGTGTAAGAAATCCCATGACCTTGACGAAGGGCGTTGTAATTTTTTTACTAGGATCCTTCGCATCAGTTGGAGTCGAGTTCTGCGGTTGTAAGGGACTAACTCCTTTGGAAATTGAAATAATTTTGTTGGCTTTTTTAATCGCATTGCGATTTGTGGTCATTTTAACCTGCGATCTTGTAACTCTTGACATGTTACAGTGAGTAGTATTCATAGACATGTATTATCGCTCGCTCGCTCGCTCGCTCAGCACTATACGTCTGAACGTCTCGAAAGTGAAATGCGGAATGATGATGTGATTTTAATATAGCATATCGCTGGACATTTATTTTCCTTTTATATGTGCATACTAGTGCACTTATTTAATTGGGCGTTATACCGAATTACTAATAAGTAACTATCGGTATAGATGTAAGCCCTGGGGTAGGTAGGTAAGGCCAATCCACGCCTCCCCTAACAACTTCTAGATGCGATACCTGCAGGAAGAGGCAAAGGCGGAAAAGGTCCCAGTCAGATTTCTCGCCGTCCCACACGCAGAAGCAGAGCCGAACGCACCACCAGACCAATCCACGAAGATTATAATAATTATAGACTCACTTCTATTTTATCTTCTAACTTCCTCACATACCATTAGCAAATTGAATGATTAATTCTTTTCGAGAATATTGGGTAGCCCTGAAAAGGGCTGTTTTTTGTGTGTACGAGGAGGGATGACAATCTTTTATCGTCTTAGATTGCGTCCTCGTCTGGCAACAGGATAGGGCCTGCTTCTTCGGAAAGAGAACGAGAACTCTTTCGTATCCACACGGCAGTCGACAAAACTTCTGTCTGGGTCCTGCTGCTGCTGTTGCTCCTGTTGTTCTCGCTGCTCTCTCTGCTGCTTCTGAAGTCTATACTTCTCAGTCCATTCTTCTTTGTCTTTTTGAATTTCCTCTCTGAAGAGTTCTTCTAAGAGGTCTTCCGTTACTTGTAGCATTCTAACATTCTCTATCTATTCAGGCTTTGGCATCAGATTGTGTCTGATACGATACAGAGTGACGTAAGCTTCGTTCAGCTTAGCTAGTCTTGAGCACATCTTCGTAGTAGGATGAGTCAAACAATGGATGACCAGACTGGAGACTACCCCTGCTTTATATGGTTCAGGCGCGGACGTGATGGAAAACACCCCCATACGATCCAAAAACTTACATTATTCCTATCATCACCAAAACACGAGGACGTGATGAAAAAAAACCCTCTATTGTTTAGGGTTTTGAAACGTTTGGATAGTTTGATGTGAGGGATAGAAAGAAAAGTCAAAGAGCATTTATATGAATACAAATGTAAAACAAACGACAGACGCATTGGTTTCAAAACACAACATTTTTATTTAAATAACAAACAATTTTTTTCAAATAACAAACATTTCAAATAACAAACATTTTTTTTCTTCGATAACACTAATACATTATCTTTGACATGGTTGACAACGTTGTGAATTAAATTGAGATTTCCACTGTTGGAAGTCATTGGACGATTGATATACACTACGTTTCCTAGCTAAAGACAACAGATAGCCATAATGGTCACAAAACCATCGATCTACTTTGTCATCGTTTCGAGACGAATGACGATGAAAATAAGTCACTAAATGTTCTAAAGAATATCCAAGACTGCGATGATGCAGATAATAGATACAATATTGTCCACACACCATAGAATCTGTGCCTTGTAATTTCACATTATTGAATCGTGTCGTCTGGGCATTTCTTCTCATAAAGTCAATGATATCATCTTCGAAAGGGGGCAATCCATACGAATCAAAATACTCCGCACAACCCTCTTGAGGAAAGTAGACAGCTACCCAGTGAGTTCCTGGAAGATGACTGTCATCTGTGTTGATGACATAAGCTTGATTCTCTTGAGGTTTGCGATGAGGTAGTTCATCTTTAGCACACACGACAGGATTCCAAGAAGCAGTGTACGAACTACGGTTCAGAAGATAATAAAGTTCCCAGGTATCCATTTTTTGTTTTGTAGCCTTGGTTTTTTTCCTTTCATCACAGGTGATGATAAGTCATCAATTCAATCCAGACTTTTTGTTTGAAACGGTCTGTCAAGTAACTGTTCGTTTGCTTCGTCTCCTTACTTTTGGCCAAGAGAGCTTCGATGCGATCAATTTCTCGAGCAAACAATGGAGGAGAGGAATGATCACGTAAGCCTTTATACCACTGAAGTAACACGTCTTCTTCTGAGATGAGACTCCAAGCTTCGTTCAGATAATCGTCCAATTTTTCTTCTTGACTCATCATCATACATTTATCGTGTTGAATTTGACTGGGATGATCGATTTGACATCCATAACAATCTTTTTTAATCATGTCTCTCATTGTATCCTCCAAGTGTTGTGCAAAACAAGCAACTAACTGTTGTTTCTGTTCTGGCCATCTGGATTGCATGATCACTACTTCTTCTTTTTGGTTTTGGGGATCTGATTTTTCTGTAACCTCCCATTCCATGGATTCTCCACTATTCAAAGGACAAGGGTCTTCCATAATGTCTAATAGTCTAGAATGACTTCTCTCAAACTGTTGATTTCTATGGTATTATCGAATTTAGCATACAGAATGATATTCACCGTTTCGGTAAGAGGTCCTGCAAACTGAAGTTCCACACGCAGTTGTCCCGATTTTATAGGGTGGAAATGTCCCTCATCGTTGCCTTGATCTGGAGTGAAATCAAAAGCCCACAACGTGTAACCTCTTGCATAGTCGTCGTAGGAAATGCCGTGACATGTGTTGGTTCCTAACTGTCCTGTGGTATCGTACAGCGATAAGTACGACCTCAAGTAATTCTTCTGTTCGCCAAAGTCGGGTTCGAAGGGTCTGATACACAAAGTTTTGCCATCGCGACTGACTTCGATTTTGGATACTCTGCTGTGCTTAAACTGGAAAAGATTTTCATCGTGGGCACCGTTGAGGGCTGCATTGCTGACGATACCGATGAATAAACGTTTGGGTAACTGTCCTTGTCGTTGGGATGTTCATCGGTCCAGGCTCCTAAACGGTCTCCTTCGATGACAGGGTTACACTAGTTCGGTCGGTGAATGTAGATGCAACTGTCCGTGTCAAAATACAGCACACGATCTCCTAACAGTTCTAAAGCTTCGTACAATTTTAAGCGAGCGTGGGCTGTCACGTAAGCCTCAATAATGACATTTCAAAATTTGTCGGCTTCTACAAAGTCTAGCTCTTCTTCGTAATTGAATAAGATCAAGTCCTCACGAATGACGTCCACGTGTTTCATGACTTTGGTTTGGTCGTGAATCATCTGAAAGTAGCGAGATGGTTCGGACAAATACTCTGTCTTGGGTAAAGAGGGTCGTTGTGCCATTTTACCCCACAAGCAATTGAGCATCACTTTGGCAAACGATCGCCTTCCTTCGTTTTTCTCGATGTGATCTAAAGTGATACCTTCCTGTTCCCGATATTTTTCTTTGAATATCTTTTGATCTTCGAAAGTGTGACACCAGGAAGGATAACCACGAGCTTCTTGTTTTAGTTTTAAAAAGGCATCCACGTAGTCTGCAAAAATTCCTTTCTGTGTCTTGTTGCCCTTGAGGTATTGTTGTGTCTTGGGAAAGTGGTAAATTTCGTACACTTCTAACAGTCGATATCCCAGATCCAGAGCTTTAAACAATTCCACGCTCACCCACGTACCTGTCAAGGCGCGTTCTTCCTGGCTGTGCTGACAAGGTTGGTCTTGGTTGCACGTTTCGGCACAAGTGCGACACAAAGAAAACATCAGTTTTCCTTGGCAAGGTGAGGTAAAACGGGATGGTACAAGTCTGTGGGAGGTAAGACTTTACACTTGATCAATCCTTCGTACTGACGAATGTGGTCCAAGTCAATGTGTTCTGTCATCAATTCTGGATGCCCTACGGGAAAGTGACAATATTTGCACACGTAAGGATACAGCGAACACACGTCCAAGTATTTGATTTCTTCTCTTTTCTCCTCGTCCGCCTGGTACAGCAAACAGGTAGCATTTGTTTGTCCTCCATACAAACTATCCCGGGGGTTCAGGGGGTCCACCAACTTGTAACTTTCTACGATGCGTTTAAACTCGGGATCGGTTTTCAAACGCTGATCGTACTCGTGTTCCCACATTTCCACCACCTGGTATCCTTGCTGTTCTAACTTCAAACGTCGCTGACACGTAGTCTGGTACAAGTCTTCCATGGTCCGTTGTAAAAACTGATTTTTGGTGTCTCGTTGAGGATAGCATAGGGGACATCCGTGAAATAAGCATCCGTTAAACTCGTACACGATCTGAGGGTTTTCTAAGTCCCAACCATCCACCGAATACGTTCCGATGGTCTTTTCGCCTCCTCCGTTGCGAGCGTGTTGGATCCATTTGTCTTCCTTGTCGCACAAGTAATGGAGCCAGCGTAGGGCTTTGACCGAGTATTGACGTTTGACAAAATTTGTCGTTTGAGGACTGATGACAGCTAGAGTGTTTTCGGGCATGAAGCGTTTTCGGTACACTAAGGAACATGCTTTGACGATGGTACAAGCTTCTTTCAAAGGATCGATACCACCGTACTCCATGAACAATTCTCGAAATTTTCCACAGCAGCGTCGTAAAATGTCCACGTCAGATCGACAGTACTTTAACATTTCTTCTTGAAAGTCAAAGGGGTCCGATGTGTGAGTCTGGTACCAAGCATGGAAAGCTTCTCATTGTTCGGTGCGCATGTTGTCGGGGTCGTAGTCGTCAGCCTCAGGCAAATGGGGTAGAACGGCATGTTGATTGGCTTCGGTATTAAAAAAGTGTGGAAAATAACCTTTGGCCATTTCTGTCATTCCAAACGTTTTAGGCATGCGACTCAAAGGCATGGCCAAGTAACACATCGAATCTTTAAACTGTACTTGTCCTACTTGCATGGAAATGATTTTGGCTCCGTTCAAAGTCACTTGAGGCCGTTCGGTTCTTTGTTCCGCATAGTATCTAAGCAGAAATTGCCCATCGTATCCCGAGAAATTGTGAGCCATGACCGTGGCATAGTGATGCCAATCTCCGTAACGTTCGATGTCTTCTGGACTCCACGTTTCGTCGATGGGGTTTAGGATCCCTTGGGCAAAATCGGCTAGCGTGTTTGACCCTAGAAAGATTTTTTCACGTCCTCCAGGAATCTTGCTGCATTGAGGGCAATGACTAAAGATAGGTTCTTGG
Organism: Unio pictorum; assembly: GCA_030141615.1. Taxonomy (NCBI): domain Eukaryota; kingdom Metazoa; phylum Mollusca; class Bivalvia; order Unionida; family Unionidae; genus Unio; species Unio pictorum. Next base: position 6,640,365 of record JARLTB010000221.1, read on the forward strand.
ATGCACTTCTCGCACGCACGGTGAGCCACGCAGAAATTAGGAATGTGAATTCCAGTCTCTTGCATGCATTCTAAATAAAAAAAATTAAAATTCCCTTTCTTCTGGGTATCTTCTGGTCGGGGTTGATATTTTTGAATGAAGCATTCGTGCTCCAAGTACACGATTTGGTGACAAATGTGACATCGTTTCTTCCCTCGACAAACGTGAAACTTGGCATTACTGGTACGTATGCCTTGTCCCCAAGTAGGACACAATCTCAGAAGCTGACAAGTACTTTTCTGCTGTAAACCTTGCATCTTCAAATGTTGTTGGTAACAGGTAAGACTGACAAAAGTGCGCTGACAAACAGGGCAATGCACTCGTACTTGTCCTTTGTCCAGACAAGGTTGAGAGGCCAAACATCCCTCACATTTTGATCCACAATGCTTGTGTTGTTCTCGATTGTTATAACCATAGTCACATTTTTCACAGTAGTAACCGTATCTCAGAAATCCAGTGATACTGGTAATGGTATCATAATGACCATCGTGGTGATAGACGTGAATGTATTTTCCGTCTTTGAAATCGTGACCTCGAAACAAAAGAGGACCACGCACTTCTTGAGGGTGTACTTTCAAAGTGTAACGTGGAGCCAAGACGTCTTGCAATTTTTGCATTTCTGGAATACCGCAAGGGGCGTCTTTGGATATCCCTGCTTGCTGTAACAGGAGTTCTGCTTCACTTCTTTGTTTGGCTCGACCCGATTTTCGAATAGTTGTCCAGGCTCTTTTCCATTCTATCGTCTCGTTCTTGTTGGCATACGTTTGTCCCACGATGATGGCACGGGCTAAACACATCTGGTCTTGAGAATTATTAATTAGGACGAGGCTTCGCTTCATGCTGCGAAGACTGTCCACCAATAACACGTTTTTGCGTCCTGTCCCCTGGGGAAGAGACACGTGGGTCATGAACAGTGTGGCTTTTCCGTCGGTGATGTGAAACCTGTCGTTGGATTGTTGCACATGTTGAATTTTGTCAATGACTTTGGAAGATGTTAATTGTGATGGGTTAGTAAACTCGATCCAAACGGGAGACTTTAAATTATCGTGATGAATAGAAAATCTCAAGCGATCGTCTTCTTTGGCTTGACATTGTTGTTTCAATGCAGTTAACACAGAATCCCACACCTCGGTAATAAACCCTTCTGTATTCTCCAAAGGTACATTGGACTTGAAATCTTTAAACTTTACGGCATACGTATAAGCCGTTGTTCTAAATTTTCGAGAGGAAAGCTTTTCCGTCTCTCGAATGTGATAGTAATTTTCAGGGTTTACTAAGGGTGGTGCACTTTGCTTGGACGTCGATTGTCTGGGTGTAGATTCGGGCTCACTCATGTCATCTTCAAAATCACTGGCATGAATTTGAGCCAAGACTTCAGCTACTGTGCTAGGCGATACATTACGTTTCTGTCTCTTACTGTCTTCTCCTTTCTCGACAACATGATGTGGTCTTTTCATCTTGTCTGCAAAAAGTCAAATGACTACCTTTTAAAGACCATAACCACTATATATTCATGTCCGATCTGTGCATATATAAAGGGTCAGTGTCTAACCTTTCAGTATTCATTTTATTTTCACATTGACCAGAACTATGGAAGAACCTACACAAGTGGAACTTCTCATTAGAGCTTTACGTGGGGTCATACGAAAGTTTTCTTCAGACAACCCGACAGATTACTCTCCCTCCTTTCGAAATAAAAGTCAAGATACTTGCTATAACTGTAAGAAGAAAGGGCACTGGGCTACAGAATGTTCAGATCGTGACAAAAACAAAAAAGGTACCAATAGAGACAAAAGTCAAGATACCTGTTATTATTGTAAAGAGAAAGGTCATTGGTCTCCAAACTGCCCTAAGAAACAACAGAAACAGAAGGAGGAGGAGGAAAGGAATTCTGAACAGGAGGAGGAGGAGGAAGAGGTACCCTCCCCCAAGGAAGAACCCCGACACGTTCACAAAGACAAGAAAAGAAGACGAAACGAAACTGAAGAGGAAAGAGAAAAACCTGTGACAGTAAAGAAAATGAAAAAACAGAAAGAGTGAAACAGAAGAAACCTATGAACTTTTTAAAAATGGTATTGTGTTATGTTATGTTATATTGTGATATTGAATTGCAACGTTTGTACTAGAATAAACCAGAGAGAAAAAAAGGTATGTTTCTCTTGGTTTTGATTTGATAGAATAAGAACCTACACTCACACATTCATTCACTCACATGTACATTATGGGTTTTAAAAAATATATAAAAGGACTTTTGAGGTTTCATTGAATTAGGCAATTGAAATAGTATTTCTTTTCGAAATAATTTGAGTGGCCCTGAAAAGGACCGTTGAAGTTTTAATTGTTTAAATTAAAACAAACTCAGAAACGGGACGAAATCCTCTTGAGTTGTCTTAAGCCTTTGCCACGTCCAAGGCCTACTTCGGGACTGGTGGTTCCTGTCAATGATTTGGTAGAAATCACTAACGGTGGTAAGGTAGACGTAGTCACAGAGAGGTCGGGTTGTTTAGCTCGAGAAGGTCTTTTTCTCTTCGGTCGTGATAAAGAAGTCTGATACATTTGTTTCAGACTCCTTAACTCAGCTAAAATATCTAAAAGTACCGTCGTGACCATTTGATTTTCACTATTTTCTTTCTGTCCTTGGTCTTCTTTCTTCTCGGTTGCTACTACTGTTTCTTCCTGGTGTTTCCTTCTTGCTTCTTCTTCCTGCTGTTGCATAAGAAAAGCTTGTTCTTCTACTTTCTGTTGTTGTAAAAATCGCTCCAATTCTTCTTTTTGTCTTTGCTTAAAATCATCGACGTGTACAGAAGGCAACGAAGGTTCCGGAATAAATTCTTGTGATGTTAAAAACTCCACAAAATCCCAGTTAAACTCAACTTCTTCTGGATGTAGATTTGTCATGACTTTAGTAGTCACTGCTGTCCCATGACTTGCTGTCTCTACTCCTGGCTCACTCCAATTTATCGTCTTCTTAGTGTCCGACATCATTGAACAACTCAGTCGCATCGATTGACTGAACACAAATATAGGTAAGGTGACGTCACAGACCGCTCTCTTCCGATTGGATGACTGTGACTGACTTTTGTAACGCACGTTTGGATTGGTGGATACACTCAATCCGTTTCGATCCGCTCTTCCCCTATAAATAACCGCAGTACACGGCATTCGCTTCACCTGTTTCTCATCACAAGATGTGGACTAACGTTGAATCTTCTACCCTTGTGTCTACCATGCTGTTTAGGACTGACATATCCATGTATGTCAGATCATCGTGGAGTGTCATTCATATGACGGATACAGCCTTTTGGAAGAGAAGGGTCTATGTGGAGAGGCAAGGTTGCTTAAAGAGAGTTCTCTTCTATGGGCCGACAGTGAGGAGAAGTTTAAGGAAGAGAAGAAGATCTGTGAGATGTCCTCTATGTTAACAAAATACTGTTAACATTACACATAACGGCCCTTTTCAGGGCCACTCATAGGTCTCGAAAAGATATTAGCTTTCATTGCCACCATTTTTCCCTTGTCACTAGACAGTTCCCTATACCCATACAAAACATATTTCCCATGTTCCATTTCCCATGTCCCTATACAGTCCCACCATGTTCTATTATTTTCTTGTCCCTATACAGTCCCACCATGTTCAATTTTTTCTTGTCCCTTTAGTGTCCCACGACCTTTTGTCCCCATAGTGTCCCAAGCTGTTTTTGACTGGATTTCCCATTGTCCCTATAAATCTTGTCCCCATAGTGTCCCAAGCTGTTTTTGACTGGATTTTACATTGTCCCCATAGTATCCCATATTACTACTCTCATTACCTCTTTACCTCATTATTGTCCTGTGTAGCTTGCTAAACAGGTTACCTTTGTTAGGCATTCCAGACCCACCTGGTCATTGTATGTCCTCCTCCTTTGTAAATGCACTCAATAAGAGACGCTCTCGTTAGACATTTAGTCGATCGTTTTACTATTTAGTAATGTACTCATTATCTTGCTACCGTGAATGACAGAGGCTATACAAGACTAGCAAAGGTTCATGTTGACATGTGTTTGTTAAAACAAATTGGGCTTCAAGTAGTAGCCAATCTCGAATCAAATTACCTTCTTTTACAGTTTAAAGTTTCAAGACAAACTAAGCGGTGAATCTATTAAAACGATCATACCTTAAGATCAAAACAGAAGGTATTAAGAGGAATGGAAGCTAAAAAGGGTGTCATGAAACGATATTTTAGATGCAATGTAATTGTTTTTTCAGTCGTAAATAAAGCTGCCGAAGGAGATAAAAATTAATCCGAAAGGGGATGTAGAGTTATAAAACGTTGATCATTCTCATGAATAAGGATGTTTTGGACTCCCATGATGCCAACCTCTTTTTGTTTGATAGGATAAACACATTACCTCTACAATTACATCTAATGCACGCAATACTAAACACTTAAGTCAGCTATACATTTGTTGTGTTTTAATAGAATTGCATGAAATGCCAGTGTGAAACGTTTTAAGAATTAGTTTATCTCTGTGTTTGAGAAAGACTGACTTCATCAATGTGTCAATTGGAATTGCATCGTCTTCAGCATGAAACGTGTTGAACCTGCTTTTAATAGCCAAACAAGCGAGGAGAAAATACAGATTGGAAGTGAACGGGTTTTTCACAATAATGGACGTTAAACAGTTTTATGTTTTACTACCAATTTTCGTTCATTTTAGAAACGTCCTACCGTACTCCCCTTTACAGAACATTTTCTTGCAGACAAAGACTTTTGTATGCATTGATGTCAGAAATTAATGGCGACAAAATGGCTTAAAGGGCTCTCTGATAGCTTATGCACAACATTAAATTTTGCTATTTTGTAAATAGAAAATATAATCATGGTAAAGTTTGATCCTACATTTTGTTTTACTTCCATCATAACACTAGCCATTGGTCAAATGAATAAACTGAGTAAATGAGTAAACTACAGACATTTTGCTGGATGCCAACAAGCGCTGTAATTGAGAAGACACAAGTTGTAATGGGTCAGTAACTGTAGACTTCATCAGACACAATAATAACCATATATCCTACACGTAAAAGATAAAAACTCTGTAATGAAGGCTTCAGTGAAATAATGTGGGCGATTTCAGCTTTAATTTCTTATTCTATTTCATGCTGCTGTTCATTTCAGCGATAAAATATGATTTTACAAGGAACGGATTCTTTATGCAAGGTAATATTATATAAACGACCACTTTAATTTGTCTAAGCGTTGAACAATAACGACGGCATTATAACTATATTCGTTTTAAATTATCTCCATTTAGATAAGGGAATATTTAATGTATTTTGAACGGTAGTTAAAGGTTTGTGGGGGTGGAGTTATTGCGATTTTGTTCACGGATATGGTAGTTTTCTATTGGAAGTGAAGTATCAATATTGTTAAACATACAAAATACATAAGATCACTATTAGCAACACAGTATGACTCTATAAGGTTATCTGCGATTGAGCCATCACCTTAAAGAGTTGATGTCGATAGATTGACAATGTACAATAAACCAATTACATTTGAGGTACAGTTAATGACTTTTTACACAAATAAATAATGCATTTAACGACTTTCGTGTTGTTGATGTTTGGTCGACGTTCAATCGATGATGATGGAATATTGATCTATTCAATAATAAATAAATTTAGCTAATAAAATAATGCAACATATGCAGGGCAACAAGAATCATTTTCCGGATAAGAAATACAACTGAACAACAGACACGACATGGATTACAGTGAATCACACGTGAAACATGGATCCGTTAAAACAATCAAGATCAGCATCAATATTCATCCTGGATAAAATTACCAAACCCGGAACATTTATCGGAATAACAAAAACCTTCTACAAAAATGTGTTACCAGCTACAGCTGTTGACCCGATGTAATACATGAATAAACCATAAATCTTGTTCCGATGAAAACATGCTCGCTAAATTGCGTAGTTCAACATATCATAGAACATTTTCAAACTCAAAACGAGGAAGGACACTTAGATATTCAAGATCAAAATACATAACTGGAAACACTTTCTTATTAACCGAGGTAAACTAAATAACGTTGCCAATCCTGAAAAAAAAACACAAGATTCAAACGTTGTTGACATCATAACCAGTGAGATTTATCTGGTAATTATCGCAACATAGGCGCTGCAATAAAACTAATTGATCCGAACTGTCATGCATGGACATAATCTAAGACAATATTTTAAGAAGAAAGAACAATAAAAATTTACAACCGAGATATGTTTGAGACAAAAAGAGTATAAGTAAACACGACCTTTATCAGATTCATAATTTTGCAGTGGCGGATTCGCAGACGCATGCTTACGTTGCAAATCAGTATAAAAAAATGTTACAAATTATGGAAGTAAAAACAAATCAAATTAAAAACATCTGCATAGATCAGTAAAAATATAAACATAAACGACTTACGATCAATAGATCATAACTAAGTCACCGATATCTAAAATCTTTAAAAACAATACTTGAAGTATCATCGATGGCCTTGTAGAATGTTAAGACATGATATTTTTTGCCCTCTAAATCACGAAACTGTATCATTTTCAACCTTCTTTATAAATCAAATATATTACTTACCCACTCAAATGACACAATTTACCATTCTTGCGTAATATGTAAAATTCCTTTTCTACTTATGAGTGTCTTTCCAATTTTATGTATTTGGCATTGATTTACATTACATTTAGTTTGTTCCAAGAAAAATGTAACAAGAGATTTTGTAACACTATCTAGTCGTGTGTGGTTGTCTTCTACCACATATGTATTTTTATAATCATAACGGGATCTATAAAGGTACCGATCCGGTGGCAAAGTGACTAGAGTGTCCGCCTTCGAAGTGGTAGATCGTAGGTTCGAGCCCCGGCCGAGTCACACCAAAGACTTACATAAATGGCACTAACAGCTACGTTGCTGCCCCCTGCGGGATCGGGTTGTAGAATTGGCCCGAAGTGCCTCACTACGTCTCGTAAGAGGCGACTAAGTAGAAGTAACCTGTTTGCCGTGGGTTTGGACCCGTGTTGGCGGATGAAAGGATCCAGGTACTTACGATGAGGCTTTTCCGATGCAATATACCGCATTTGCTTCTACTTCTTCTAGACGTGTGGTTGGGATGGGCCCGATTTCGACAAATCCGCTGGTCACACCAAGCCCTTATAAGTTTTTATTTACTTACTAGCTTTTTTATTTTTCTTCTTTCTCTCTTGATACACCCGTTGCCCCTACATTATATCTCTTTGGCTTTCCCTTCCCCAAGTTTTAGAAGACTTCCTAGGAGGCAGTGGTTAAAAGGGTAATTCGGGAGGTAATTTTACCGACCCTAGAAGGAGACTTCACGGGTTAATCATAGGTAATTGAATCTACTGAGTATAGCATATGTGGAACTGTCGAGGATTTAAAGCTAACTACAATGATATTCTGCTGCTTTTAAATGAACTCGATCCTGCAGTACTGTCTTTACAGGAAACAATCCTGAAAGAGACGGATAACGTTACATTTAGGAAATATTCCGTTTAACACATCCTTTCAAAACGCTGACATGGATTCAAGAGGAGTTTATGTTGTTGTGAACAATAGAGCCCCTCACAGATTTATCCGTTTAAAAGCAAATGTACAAGCCATTGCTATAAGCGTCACTCTACGTCGAGTGATTACCTTTGCTCTATTTACCCACCACCAAACACCAACCTCGTACCACACGACATTCTGGTTCAACAACTACCCGCTCCCTTTGTTTTACTAGAGGATTTAAAATGTCCATAACATTCTTTGGGGATCAAATCACATATACAACAGAGGTCACAAAGTAAAAGATTTCATTTCTAGACAAGACCTGTTCCTACATAACACTAAATAACCGACATATTTACACCCAGGAAAAGGTAATTATACCTATATGGATCTGACACCCAGGAAAAGTTACTTATACCTACATGGAGTTGACAATTTGCTCTCCTTCGTTTCTTGTGGACTATGAATGGAAGGTCGTTGTTAAACATCCTAGCAGTGATCACATTTCAATAAACCTTGAAAACATCAACTCTAAAATTGATGAAGCAATATCACAATTTAATATAAAGAAGGCAGACTGGGCTACGTTTGAAACACTCGGAAAACTCGACTAAATGGTTATAAAGTATTCAACTATGTTCATCCTATATACCATTTTACTTCCATTCTAATCCAAATTGCAGATGAATCTATTCCAAAGTCCTCACCGAACACTAAAGAAACCCAAAACCTTGTGTAATCAAAGAATGTATAGAAGCTATTACACAAAGTCGATAAGCATTAAAACAATTCAACAATCGTCCAACGCCCAAAAAGTTAATCGAATATAGTATTACCAGGGCTAAAACTCACCTCAAAATCAAAGAATGTAAAGGTGCATCATGGAAGAAATATATGAATTCTTTAAACTCTCGTTCCTCAGTTAAAAAGGTTCGGGACACTATTCGAAAAATAAACGGAAAGAGAAAAATATATTCTCTCCGACACCTTAAAACAAAACAATAACAATTTTAGTTCGAAAATTGACATAGCCAACTTTCGTGCAGACAGTTCATCTAAAAATTCCTTATCATCTAATTATTAAAAAAAACTTTCCGAAGATTAAAACATCAAAGAGAAATTCACGATTAAAATTCACATCCAACATACCCTGAAAGCTATAACCAGCTGTTTTCGCTATTGGAGCTGAGAGAGGTTTTATAGACAGGGCCCATGATACATCCGATGGGCCTGATAAAGTAAATTACCAGTTCTTGAAACACCTCCCAAAATCATCACTAACATCTCTTCTTAAAATCTTTAATGACTTATGGATTATTGGTAATGTACTTAAGACTTGGAAAGAAGTAACATTAATACCAATTACCAAACCAGGTTAAGATCTCCGAGATCCTAACATATATCGGTCCACTGCACTGACAAGCTGTGTGTGCAAAACTATGGAACGAATGATTAAAAACATACAACCAAAGTAAAAACGAATGAAATTATATATTTCTTTTCTCAGTTCGTGATTACTTATTCAGTTGAAAATTACGATTCAGGCTGTTACTGAGGCCGAAATCAGGCTAGTATCGGAAATTTTGTGATAAAATAGGCGATTTTTCATTATTTTCTGGCAGACACAAATTCGCTATTTGACACGCCTATATTCATGTAACTTCTACGTTGACCGCTCCCGAAGATTAAGACTTTTAGCCATGCGCTAACACGTGTTTACAAAACTAATGACGTTCGCAACTGTACCGAATGCGAATACTTACAGATTATGAAAGGAGGGGGAAAAAAGCTCTCTGGGCACATTATGGCAGCACACGCATATGCATTGGTGACCAGCATGAACGATGGCATAAAAAGAAGTCCACCTTGAGCCTGAAAACTCATCCAGAGATCGCAAAATTCTTTCTGGATAGTTGAGTCTCAATTTTTGCAATGAACAATCAAGTTTTTATACCGCTACTTTATTTCTGTATTGTTAATTCTTTCTCAAAACTCATAAAATAATATATTTTATATAAACTGGCATTATTCCATTTAGCTTGAAATAAAATGTCATAGCCCTGCAACAATATCGCTAAAAGTTTGAAACCCGCATGCACGCCATGGCATATATCACTGCTGTTTTTCAGGCTACCAAAAGGGACTTAATGATCATCTTTATTTTCGCACGCAACCATACGACTTTATTTAGAGGCAAGCAGTCACTACTGTTTTTTAAAAATAAAAATTATATATAATGTAAATGGTGATGACTGTAAATTAAAGTAATGCAATACATTTAAGTATATTTTATGCATAATATTATTTGTAAAGTATATATAATTATTGTGTCTAATGAAACGTTTATTTTCCCTTGCTATATTAGTTATGAATGGCAGTGCAAGGAAACCATCAGAAACAGAGAGGAATGTCAGAGAAGACATGGCAACAACTTCTACACCTGCGCCAACAATTCATAGTTTACAATATCCTGCTGTGTCTGATATAACCACATCAGAATCAGACATCTATGTAAGTATTACTACATTTTATTAAATTTTCTGTATATTTACTTGTTTACAAATATTTTGGTAGATGCACATCCAAAAAGACTAAAGAATGTATGTTGTTACGTGTATTTGATTTGGGTCATTTTTTTTTTATTTTAATTGTTTGTTTGTCAGATTCAAATTTGGCATTTTAAGTTTAAGATTCATTCATTGGGAGATGACCTGTACTTTACAAATAAACACCAGGTATTGACCTCATTTCTGACCTGGCTTCAGAGTTGTAAACAAGCTTTTAAAGTGATTGGTTGATTCCATGGGCATTATGGAGCTTTATTATAAACATCGTTCTATTTTTTGTTGGGTCATACGTTATGTATGAGATTTTTTGGAATGTAAATTTGTTCTAAAGATTCTAGAAGTTCATGTGACCCTTTCTTGTTTACGTAAAAACAGGTATATAAATTGGAGCGAACTATTTAGTAGAAGTTGGGCATTTAGAATACTAAGCTGTGTGTCGTTTTGAGTGATTTTAAATTACCTTGTATTAAAAATTATTCAATTCGTTTGGATCAAGAGGATTTATTTTGTTACTTATCTGGAAAAAAATTGTGCTCATTGAATTTCAATACCAAGAACTGCTTTCATCACGTGACATCGTCTTCCATCTTGGATGCTTCAGTACGATTCGAACTTGGAATTATTTGGACATTTTATTACCAGGACATTTGCAATTTCTCTAGTGGATTATATTTTGAATTATTTTTGGATTAATTTTGGAATTGATTCTTTAAAACCGTATGTTTATTTTTATTTTCTGGAACATATTTGTACTCAATAAATTGTTTATTAAGTTTTTACAAGCTTGTTATTTTCACTCTTTCTATGTTACTGTTTATTCGAGCCTAAGGACGTAACAATGTATTACCTGGAAATGTATCATTCTATATTAGTTTAATATTTAGCAACTGGTAAAGATTGTATATTTTGTTAAAATATGGTTTGTTTAATTTTAAATAATATTTTTTTTGTAAATTGTTTGTTGGCAAATGTCTTTTTTTGTTATTGATATGTTCCTCATCATGCTGTTTGTCTCTTAGTTAAATGGCCTCAAGGGAGAATAGCCTTTTACTAAATGAGTCACCCCTTTAAAAAAGTTATTATTATTATTATTATTATTATTATTATTATTATTATTTCTTGAAGCATTATCATTCCCATCATACTAACCAAGATAAATGATAATGCTTTCTTTTGATACAAAACTTAAGATTTCCAAGTTCAACATTAGTATTTACATATTTCAAAATTTTATTTTAAGGAATTCAGTCTTGTCTGAAGTTGAAAAACTTAAAGAGAAAGAAAGTTTAATGATAGAGCAGTCTAAAAGTTTTATCATTTTGAGAAATTAAAAAAAATTGTGATACATACGTAAAAAACAACCATTAAGATACATGCATGATATATGTAACTAAACTAAAAGTAATTGCATTATATATATACATACAGTATTGTATTGGTATTTGTGTCGAGTATACTAAAAAACAACCATTAAGATACATGCATGATATATGTAACTAAACTAAAAGTAATTGCATTATATATATACAGTATTGTATTGGTATTTGTGTCGAGTATACTAAAAAACAACCATTATGATACATGCATGATATATGTAACCAAGCTAAAAGTAATTGCATTATATATATACAGTATTGTATTGGTATTTGTGTCGAGTATACTAAAAATCAACCATTATGATACATGCATGATATATGTAACCAAGCTAAAAGTAATTGCATTATATATATACAGTATTGTATTGGTATTTGTGTCGAGTATACTAAAAAACAACCATCATGATACATGCATGATATATGTAACCAAGCTAAAAGTAATTGCATTATATATATACAGTATTGTATTGGTATTTGTGTCGAGTATACTAAAAAACAACCATTATGATACATGCATGATATATGTAACTAAACTAAAAGTAATTGCATTATATATATACAGTATTGTATTGGTATTTGTGTCGAGTATACTAAAAAACAACCATTATGATACATGCATGATATATGTAACCAAGCTAAAAGTAATTGCATTATATATATACAGTATTGTATTGGTATTTGTGTCGAGTATACTAAAAAACAACCATTATGATACATGCATGATATATGTAACCAAGCTAAAAGTAATTGCATTATATATATACAGTATTGTATTGGTATTTGTGTCGAGTATACTAAAAAACAACCATTATGATACATGCATGATATATGTAACCAAGCTAAAAGTAATTGCATTATATATATACAGTATTGTATTGGTATTTGTGTCGAGTATACTAAAAAACAACCATTATGATACATGCATGATATATGTAACCAAGCTAAAAGTAATTGCATTATATATATACAGTATTGTATTGGTATTTGTGTCGAGTATACTAAAAAACAACCATTATGATACATGCATGATATATGTAACCAAGCTAAAAGTAATTGCATTATATATATATATATATATATATACATACAGTATTGTATTGGTATTTGTGTCGAGTATACTAAAAAAACAACCATTATGATACATGCATGATATATGTAACCAAGCTAAAAGTAATTGCATTATATATATATATATATATATATATATATACATACAGTATTGTATTGGTATTTGTGTCGAGTATACTAAAAAAACAACCATTATGATACATGCATGATATATGTAACCAAGCTAAAAGTAATTGCATTATATATATATATATAAATATATATATATATATATATATATATATATATATATATATATATATATATATATATATATATATATATATATATACATACAGTATTGTATTGGTATTTGTAGATGGTATTGTGTATGAACCAGAAAGTTGCTCCCACAAAAGCTTTCTTTGCTGTATATCAGCCTACAAATTAAAAATGTGTAATTACAATATATCTTAAATATAGTATTGATGCATAATTGATAGAATGAAGATATACTGGTTATCTTAGTAAGAAAATGAATGCATTGTATTATGAATACAAACCACACTAAGGCCATAGTTATGGTTTGTCCGTTTAGTATACATAGAGAGGGCAAGTGGGGGTTTACCCAAATGCATATGCTTGTGTATGGGAGTGGGTGGTCTACTGATAATGTATGTACACTTATACCTCGATAGTAATTTGTCTAATATGTAACCTGCTTTAAAGGGTTCAGTTGGTGATTGAGTTTTAGTGGACAATATACAAACTTTTTAAAGTTACGCAGCTTATTTCTTTGATGCAGCCAGACATTCAACATTGTTGGACTATCTGTTATATTAAATACATACTATTGTTAATCCTTGATCTTTTCTGTGTGGATTAAATGTAGGCTGTTCTCCAGAATGAGGAGGGCAATCGCATGTACGCAGATTGGGTGTGTGTAAGAAAATGTATGCATGTATACAGGGAGAGAAGGGTCAAGCTTTGCCCGATTTTTGTGCACATGCCCATTGTTGGAATCAGATTTTGTTTCCGGATTTGTTACTTTTTTGCTTGCAATATAATTCACACCGGTCTGAGCTATACACAGACAGGTGAACATTTGCTAAAGTAGGATAAATTTGGGATTGGAAGTAAAATGTTTCCAGGAGCAAAATGATGGGTCAGAAGAAGAAAATACTCCAACTTTTACCATTATGCAGATGCCGAATGATGTTTCTAGCACACCTAGGCATATATCTAAGCAAATAAATCTTGGAAGCAAATGTATTTCTATTGATTCAAAATTAACCCACAAATGCGCTCCCTACCCCCATTTCAGATGACAAGGAAAAAAAATTGTAGGGGTGGAATGAGTTGATTATTCTCCGCCTGTATAATGCTACTGTACACTGGCATTTTCATCAAAACAGATTTATGGGGATATATAAATTTTAAATAGTTCTCTGCATCTGAATCAATTTATTTATTTAGTCATTTTACTTTGTTTCAGAAGTACCTCAGAACTGGAGAATTTCCAGAAGTTTGATTTTATTGTATGACTCCAAAAGACATTCATATAAGCGATCAGCTTTCAGAGCTAGGAATCTGTTGGCAGCTCTTGATCATAACAATCATATTGAAAGAGATGTGATTGTAAACACAGATGTAACAATAAGGTAATAAACTTTATTCTTGTTTGTTAACGTAATAATTCCTTTTTATACAAATATTAATGCTTTACTTGAAAGTTGATAAACCATCTGTTTGTGGTACAATTTAATCTTTAACAGAAGAAATTTTTTAAAATAAATTTCATAAACCAATTTTGGTTAGAATTAGTCTAATGTAAGTAGAAAATTCTGTAAATAATCTAAACATTTTTATGATATATGGGTTAAATACATTTTTGCTATATTACCATTTTCATCTGTAGCAAAATGATTTGTTACATGTAATTGTATGCAGTTTTATTTGGTCTTTTGGGAATTAAAAAAATATAAAATGACATTGTCAGTGAAATGTTTGCATTTTCTTGTCAGATACCAAAGGTCATTCAGCAAAAAAGGGAGACATGGTCTGTAAACCCAAAAAATGCTAATCAAAAGTACCTGTATATTCCGGAAAAAATTATGAAAATATTGAAAATGAGGTTATATGATAGAGTTGGCATTAACCAGACAGTTGTTTTGGACATAAATGATCCTAGGTGAATATCTGATGTACTTGCTCCAATACCACCACCACCTACAGAAGAGATTGTTACAAAGCAGAAATCTCATTTTAAGTTACAATGATTTAGGCCTTTTAGTCGGGTAACATCTGTTGATATCAAATGGTTATGGAGAGCCTATTCTAGTGATTATATGGTAACAAATGATCCCTACCAAGAACCTATATAGACTTTGACTAAGTCTGTCTTCAAGTGAGCCAAAGTCCTGCATGTGTTTTATTTCCAAGTAGCAGTTTATCTTCAGACCACTGTTGATTATGCTCTTAAAGCTTTTAAAAACATGCATTTAAATAAAAAGATGTAACATCTTTATAACGTTTCATACCCATTGCGTTTATGCCTCTCTTATGTATGTTTAGACTGAGGTAAATGCAGTGTATTTTGGCCATATGATGTATTAAAAAAGTCACAGTAGAAACTATACATTGTAATTCATTTAATCTTATAAGAGTAACAAGATTAATATCATGTAATTGCAAGTCGGTATTATTGCAAAATAAAGTACCTTTTAATAATTTTATTTTCTAAATGTTTTGTGTAAAATTGCAGTCAGAAAGATTTCTAGAGTACTTTGAAGCAGAAAAAATGTACATTGGAGCAAATGACTTCAATCCATACTCTTCATTTTGATTTCATTGCTCTCGCTAAACATTACTGTACCTATCAATAGACAACACACTAAAGAATTAAAATTGATATGTAACTGAACTGGACCCTTTTTTCCAACAAAACCCATCAAAGAACATGTGTTGTGCCATGTGAGTGCTTCTTTATTTAACTACACACTTTTTAGATGTATTACAAACATCCAATATTAGGACTGCATATTTATAGTTTATTTATTTGCCTAAATACTGAATAGCAACGATATGCATTGCTTTAAAGAGTTTTTGCTTATATGTATGTATGTATGTATGTATGTATGTATGTATGTATGTATGTATGTATGTATGTATGTATGTATGTATGTATGTATTTTTTCAGGAAAATGAATTACATCAGAAAACAGCATTGAGCGTAACAACATTGTTTCGAATTCCAGAACATAGTATTGTCTCATATTTCTGACTACATTATTAAATATTTAAGCTAAATCTTCATACACAAAATGTTTATACTTTGTTTTAATTAAATTATATATTTTCCTGAATTTATTTGCCCAATATTGTAAGAATAGAATGTAATGAAGTGGTTTATCACAGGTGCAGGAATGTCTGCCATTACAGGTTCACGTACAGTTTGAAACTGATTTTATAAAGAAAATAATGCTGTTAACTTCTGTTTTTAAAAAAAAGATGAAATAAATTAGAAATGATCTTCACTGATTATATTTGTTAACAACAAATTACTACTTACATACTGGTGTTGACCGTTCCGGTGGCCTAGTGGTAAGAGCATCCACCACAGATGCAAAAGGTTGTGGAGGCCTTGATCCATGGCCATAAAATGGTATTAACAGCTGCCTCAGTTGGTATTCAGTATTAAGAGGTTAGTGTATGGACTGGTTGTCCTACTGTCAGGATAATGTAACTGGGTGGGATGTCCTGCAATATGGCTGCGGCATGATGCCTCAGTGCTAGACATCACTATAAACTGCCACACTGTAAACATCATAGCAATATGACTGAACAATTGTTCAAGGTTTGTTAAAAATCTAAATCACACACACTGTTACAATTTTGAAACAGAATTTGGTATATTTTCATCACTGTATAGTAGATCCAATTTCATGAACTCTAGCAGTGATATATTGCTGCAAGCAGGGTTAATGGTTAGTTCCTTCAATTCCTCACAAAAACAAGCCGTGGGAGGGGGGAGGTCTTTTGTAATAATTTAAATAATATTGGGAGCATCCCACCCAACCTAAATAACATGGAAAACCTCTCTCTCTCTCTCTCTCTCTCTCTCTCTATATATATATATATATATATATATATATATATATATATATATATATATATATATATATATCATAATTATTCTTAGATGATATCCTTCAGTTTTGTATGCCTGACTATACTCTTGAATTCAAGTTATATCTGTACATGCACATTTGTACTTATATAAGTTTAGTACATTTCATACTATATAACAGTTAGTTTTACAGTGTATGCAGTTGTGTACATTCATCTGAGTATTCATATAAAGGTTATAATTAATTTTATAGTAAATGAACACATTTTAAAAAAACTGAAAATTTGATGCTTTTAATTGGTGTCAAGTATATTTGATTTAGTTGTAATAAGACAGCTGATGATGCACCTATGTGATATAAGCATTCAAGGTTGCTTTTGATGAACTAGTATTTTAGTCATAAAAACCTTATGCTGTTTCCAGCTCAATTTTGCTTTACATGTAATTGAAATTAATGAGCAGTATCTGGATAGAATAGTATCCTAGTGTTTGTAGTTCTGTTGATATTTGCAAGCCAATCTGTTTTCATGAAACACTGCAACAAGTTTTGCTTTCTCAACTCAGTATGAATATGCGTTATTTATCATTTAACTTAATGTGTTACTGTATATGCACGATTAAAATCATATCCACCAGTGTACTTTTGTTCTTTACATCATTTGCATCCCATGACAATGCTAGTCAACTTCAATTCATCCTATGTTTTTAATAAATATTCTCCTCACAGTTGCTTTCAAAACATAGCCATACATATAATCATTCTTTAGTGTGTAGGTAGCTAAAACAAAATGCATACTACAGAATAAATGCTTCATACAACTTAAAATCAACATAACTTATATTATTCACACATCTTATATATCATTGGATAGATCACCCAAGTCTTCCTTGAGTAAAAGCAAATTTATTTATTTATTATAGGCCATACACAACAGCTTGGAATGACATGTCTGTAGCCAGTATTTATGTATCCGTTAAGTCCATAAAATAAACTGCCTATTAGCAGTATATCTTTTCCTCCGGTTGTAATCATTATCTTCTTCTGCTGCCAGGGCATCTTGCATATACCTCTGTGCAACAAGGAGCACGACTTCATCTAAAACAACCAGGTCAAAGTCCTGCAGACATTTTTATAAAATTGTCAGTAAAAAATATTCCCCCCAAAAATGCATTAAATGTTATGTTGGAAAATATTAATTTATGTGTTATGCAATGAAGCAAACGTGTAAATATACAAACAAAAATGCGCAAATCACATCGACTATCGGATACGTGACTCGTGAGCGTGAGGTGGTAATGCAAATGCACAAGAAAATCAACTTTATTCTGAGCCTAAGAAGCGACTTTAGTAAGACCTTTTAATAGCGGTTCTGATTACAGTGATACAAATTATCATAATTTTAGTTGGTTTATCTTACAACGTAACACAATCTCACAAACATGACAAGTAAACACTTTCAAGAATGGCCCATTAAAGGAACATCTTATTATCAGGATTTTCCATCATATTTATTGACGCTCTTCACCTGACACTGCGACGTCAGAGTATATTAGTAAATTAGCGATCCATACAGAAACTTATTATATTTTGATTGATTAAACTTACAGTTGTACATTTTTAAAAGTGAATGACCTGTAAATACTCATTATTTCTACTAAACGTTTCACAATATCATGCATTTGCAAGAACAAAAAAGTCAAAACTCTTAGGTTGTATGCTTTAATTCTCGGCTTGTATGGTACTTGGAAAGTAACAAGTTAATATCTCCTTTCTAAAGTAGCATCCGTTCAGGTCGTTGTACCAACGAACACTGGTTAGACTGGAAACATTTATTCGCGATGCATTTATCAAGGATCAACATTTAGTAGCAATATCCTTTGATTTAGAAAAGGCGTATGACACAACTAAATGCTATGTACGATCTGGGTATAAAAGACCGTCTGCGCTCTGCGCGCTTTCATATCAAATTTTCTCTCAGACAGAGCATTCAAAAGTACGAGTCGGCGCTACCCTCTCAGATATGTACCAGCAAGAGATGGATTTGCCCCGGGCAGTATTTTATCTGTGACACTCTTTAATAGCATCACAAAGCAATAGCATCACAAAGTGTTTAGCTCCCGGAGTGGATTCCTCATTATACGTTGATGATTTTTTAAATTTTGTATGGATCAAATCACATGCATAGAATTGAAAGGCAACTGCAAGAAAATATCAACCATATCAAAAACTGGCCAGTGTCAACGGTTTCAAATTTTCAAATTTTAAAACAGAAGTATGCATTTGTCAGTTGCAAAGACATCATGATGACCCTAAATTCAAGCAGGACAGAACACGTATTCCAGCTGTTGAGCAAACAAAGTGTTTGGGTATTATCTTCGACAGAACCTGATTTACATTATACACATCAAGAATTTGAAATCTAAATGCTTTAAATCTTTAGATCTATTTAAAGTAGTTGCGTATATTGACTGGGGTTCTGATAAAATGTCATCTTCAATTTGTAAAGAACATTTATCAGCTCCAAAATAGATTATGGATGTGTTGTTCATGGTTCATATAGGAAGTCATATTTGAAACGTCTTGCCCCAATTCATCATCACGGAATAAGACT
The DNA here is from genome assembly GCA_030141615.1 of Unio pictorum. Taxonomy (NCBI): domain Eukaryota; kingdom Metazoa; phylum Mollusca; class Bivalvia; order Unionida; family Unionidae; genus Unio; species Unio pictorum. Next base: position 6,659,682 of record JARLTB010000221.1, read on the forward strand.
TGCTCTGGAAGCATTTACGACATCTTCATGTGAAAGCATTCTCGCAGAAGCGAATGAACAACCTTTATCACATCGCATAGAATGCTTTCTGCTCAGTACGCTCTCACATTAAGATCACACCTTATAAATACTTCACTTTGGGCTATTGTGAACCCAAATACAAAACGTTTCACGAGATCATAATAAATGCCATACCTTTTATGGCATCAGAATATCGTCCAGCCTTGTCAAGATTAATCTTTCGGCAATAAAATGTTTGTCTCAGAAGCACCACCCTGGCTCCTTAAACAACCCAAAGTGATTTTTACGTTACACGATGTGGAAAAATCTGAGACAAACCCTTCCATCTTCCAGAACTCTTATCATGAACTCCTCACCGAATTTAGAAACTACACTAGAACTTATACGGATGGATCAAAGGATGAGGAAAAGACTGCTTCAGCTTTCGTTAATGGCTAACACGTACGTAACAAAGGTACGTTTGCAAAATGATGCGTCGAATGTTTCAACCGAAATCAGAGCTATAGACCTTGCTCTGAAATTTATTGAGAAGAAAGGTATTTTAAATAGCATTATCCTCTGTGACTCACTCTGAGTGCTTCAGTCACTACACAATAAAAATATGGAGAACCCATTATTAATCAATCTCCTCTTTTGAAATACTGAGCTGAGTACCTCCTACAACATAGTATACTGTTGGTTACTTAGCCATATTGGTATTAAAATTAACAAAGAAGCTGCTTAAATGAGTATATCCCAAGAACCATGTGCATTTTAATTACCGCTTACTGATCTTAAACCTAGTTTCAATTTCTGCCTAGGCCAGAAATGACAGGTATCATGGAATGATGCAGATAATAACAAACTTCACGCCATCAAAGTAACGCTATTAGTTATGGACTTCTTCCTACAGAACTATCCGTAGAGAGGAGGTAGTGATTGCAAGAATAAGAATTGGTCATATATACATAACCCAGTCCCACATACTAAAATATGAAGCTCCACGAGCGTACGTTACTTTGAATGAACCATTCACTATTAAGCACTTTATGACAGATTGTTCCGACCTGCATCCTACGCGTTTAAGTATTATATTTGCATGAAATGAAGGAACCTTTTGATACTATCCATATCACTTGTATTTTAGATTTCCTGAAGGATGTAAATCGTTTCTTAAAACAATAACTTTTATCTCATCACCTTGAAAATTTGTATTTAATATAAATACCGCCCATTATTTTCAAAATCTGTTCATCTATACTCATCAATATACACCATTTACATCATTGGGAAGCTTCATATTTTACTGTTACTAACATCTTACCATTTCTTTTGTTGAACTATTTGTTTTTTATATCGCTGGTCGATGTTAAACCTATTAGTATTTTTAAACATGTATACATACAACCTAGTGTATAGTGCTAAATAGACTAAAAGTGCTGGTGTGCCGTTACAAATCAATCAGTCAATCAGCTACCTCGCATAGTGTTGAGCATTAAGAGGTTAGTTTTAGGACTCGTCGGTCTGATGTCAGTATAATATTACTGGGTAGGACATCATGGGTTATGTCTGTTTTAAAAATCCCAATCAAATACACACACTTAGGCTTAACGGCACGTCAACACCTTAAAAGTAATAAAGTGGCGTTCAAATGTTTAGTTAAAACAATTGTAATATTATATATTGGACAAAAACAACTTGAGCAAGATAAATAATCTTTCAATCTATGATTTGACAATTAAAACGCCAAGAAATGGTTGTGGTCATACATGCGCACCATAATTCGTGATTGGCCCTGATTGTTGTAATGGCCAACATATTGTACCCATTGATATAGTAATTCTTTTATGGTTTTCTTTTTTATCTTACTTTTTTTTGACCTTCCGCGCGTTGTGTGTCTCACCACTACTTTTTCATTATAATGAAGAAGGCGACTTTTGGCCAAACGTTTAACGCCATTTTCGTTTTAGAACATTTACTGAATGGTCACAGTTATATGTCCTCTTTTCCTTACATTTATAAAGAACCGTTGCATTCATTTTTGTCAATGTCTTTATTGGCATTGATTTATCTAGAAGAAACAACAATTGAAAAAGATAGCGGTCCTTTATCCCTACCATTAACATCTCCCACACATGCATTATATGGACCATGTTCGCAGACACTAACCAATCATGCTATTTAAGTAACATTATATATCTTCTCCTTCTTGGTAGTCTCTCGAGTCGAGGAAGACAAGTTGTGCACTTTCCTTCAACGATGGACGCGCATGTGACTCCGGAGTCCAAATTCCGATACACACAAGCGATTGCAGGTGGGGCATGGGACACCGGTGGTTGTTGGTATCTGGGATACATTTCTGTGGCGTCTCTCACGGGTTGCAGCAAGACGCTGGCGACGGTCAGCCTCAAAGGAGGAACAGGCTTTTCTGGTCAGGGCTCGCCAATGCTTTCTGTCTGAGGCAGCGAGCTCGAGCTGGCGTGGATGAAGGTCTGCCCACTTGATGTTTGTCTTGAGGTTGTCTTTGTACCTCTTGTGAGGGCGGCCTTGGTTTCGGTTCCCCAGGAATAGCTCGCCATAGAACAACTGCTTTGGGATTCTGTTTTGATCCATGCGGATGACATGGCCAGTCCATCGAAGCTGGGCCTGGATTATTTTGGCTTCGATGCTTGTTGTGTTGGCTCTATCAAGGACTTCCAGGTTGGTGATTCGGTCCTGCCACTTGATCCGCATGATGGATCTCAGGGAGCGCTGGTGGAATTGTTCTAACTGTCTGATGTGCCTTCTGTAGAGTGTCCACGTTTCACAGCCATATAATATAGACGTGACGACAACTGCATTGTACACCTTCAGCTTTGTTGACAGACGTATGTCCTTGTGCTGCAAGACCTTGGTTCGGAGTCGTCCAAGTGCTTGACTGGCTTTTTGGGTCCTCGCAGTGATCTCTTTGTCCAGAGAGCCATCACTAGATATTGTGCTGCCAAGGTACTTGAAACTGTCCACATTCTTCAGCTGCGTGTCGCCAATGGTGATACAGGGTTGCGAATGGACAGTGTTTGGGGCGGGCTGGAAGATGACTTCTGTCTTTCCTAGACTAATTGTGAGTCCAAATAGGTTGAAGGCTTCAGAGAATCTGTCCACGATTGCTTGTAGGTGAGTCTCTTCATGGGCCATGAGGGCGCAGTCATCTGCAAAGAGTGCATCAATGATGAGTCTTTCTAGTGTCTTGGTTTTTGCAGCTAGGCGACGGAGATCAAACACTGATCCATCCAGGCGATACCTAATGTAGATGCCAGTGTCAATGTCCCGTATGGCATGGAGTAGTACCTGTGTGAAGAAGAGGTTGAAGAGTACTGGAGCGAGTACACAACCCTGTTTGACACCATTAGATATGGGGAATTTCTCTGAGGGTTCACCACCTGAGAGAATCTCTCCATTCATGTCAATGTGGAGGAGCCGGATGAGGTTGGTAAACTTTTGAGGACAACCAAGTTTCTTGAGTACTACCCACAGTGCATCTCTGTTGACTGTATCGAAAGCCTTTGTCAGATCCACGAAGACAGCATATAGATTCATGTTCTGCTCAAGGCACTTCTCTTGGACTTGTCTCACTGCGAAGATCATGTCAACGGTGCTGCGGTCTGGGCGAAAACCACACTGAGACTCGGGGAGGTTATTTTCTGACACTGCTGCAATAAGCCTGTTGAGCAAGATGCGAGCAAGTATTTTTGGCAGCAACGGAAAGCAGGGAGATGCCTCTGTAGTTACTGCAGTCCATACGTGTGCCTTTGTTTTTATAGAGGGTCACAATTGATGCATCACGGAGGTCGTCTGGCATCTCTTCTTCCGTCCAGATGCTGATTAGCACGTCATAAAATGCCTCCATAGACTGCTTACTGAGAGTCTTGTACACCTCCGCTGGGATACCATCCTTTCCAGGTGCCTTGCCACAGTTTGTTTCTTTAATGGCCTTTCTCAATTCCTCCATCTTTGGCGGAATATCCAGTTGGTTGAGCATTGGCTGTTGGGGTATTTGGTCAAGAACAGATTGGCTGACTGATGAGGGCAGGTTTAGGAGCTGATTAAAGTGGTCTTTCCATCTTTCCTTAATGCCATTCTTGTCTTTTATTAGTGTACTGCCATCTGCAGCAAGTAAGGGCGTAGAGCTTGACTTTGTGTGGCTGAAAATTGACTTGATGGCGTTGTAGAACTCTTTGGAGTTGTTAGTGTCGGCATAGCTTTGCACTTCCTCAGCTTTCTTTTCCCACCATTGGTCATGCATCTTGCGGATTTCTCTCTGAGCCTCAGCCTGATAGGATTTGAAGCGATCTTTTCTGGGGATAGAGTTTGTGTCATTCTGCCAGTCCATAAAAGCTTTATTTTTTCTGGCAAGCAGATCTTCAATGGCAGCGTTGTTCTCATCAAACCAGTCTTGATGTATTCGCTTCTTTGGACCCATGGTTGCCATAGCTGTTTCTCTTATTATGTCCCTGAGCTTGTTCCATTATTCAGAGGCGTTTCCACATAACGGTCCGTTTGTTGACAGCATGTCATCTAGTCTCTTCTGGAAATCGAGCTGGGTGGAAGGCTGCTGCAGTTTGACAACGTTGAGGGCTGTGCGCACAAGCTTAGGACGTCTTAGGTGGTGAGGGGCAATGTGCAGCTGTAGGGTAGTTCTGACAAGTCTGTCGTCTGTCCAGCATTCTGCTCCTCGCATGGCCTTGGTGATTTGGACATCATTGGCATCACGCTGGCGTACTATTACATAGTCAATTAAGTGCCATTGGCGAGATCTGGGGTGCATCCAGGTGTTCTTGTGTTTGTCCGCCATTCTGAACATTGAATTTGTTATTAGGAGGTTAAATTCTGTGCATTTGCTGAGTAGGAGGAGGCCATTGCTGTTCATTCTGCCGACACCGTGCTTGCCAAGCACACCTTTCCATCGAACATAGTCGCAGCCAACACGGGCATTGAAGTCCCCCAGTAGTATGATCTTGTCGTCAGCTGGAATTGAGCTAAGTACAGAGCTGAGGTCCGTATAGAACTGCTCGATGGTTTCTGCTGGACTCGATAGGGTAGGGGCATATGCACTGATGATTGTTGCGTGCCGTTTGTGGCTTATAGATATTCTCAATTTCATTAGCCTCTCATTGATACCGACCGGCATTTCCGGGAGCTGCTTCAGAAGACTTGATTTGATAGCCAGGCCGACTCCATGGATCCTGTCCTCATTTTGGGCTTTTCCTTTCCAGAAGAATGTGTATCCGCTGGCTAGCTCAGTAAGAGAACCCTCTTCTGCGAACCTTGTTTCACTCAAGGCTGCGATGTCAATATTGTAGCGTGCTAGCTCCTTAGAAACTAGAGCTGTTCTCCTGTGGGGTCTTGATACGTTTTCTTTGTCCATGAGAGTACGGATGTTCCATGCTCCAATAATAAGTTTTTTTCTTTGATTATTTCGACCGCAGATATGGATGATCTTGCCAGCCGCGGTATGCTGACCAGATTTTTACAAGGCAAGCTTTTTTTAGGCCACCTTTTCTAGGCCTCTCCATATTCAGGGTGAGCAGCGCCGTCCTAAAAAGGTCTGCTCAGTCACCCCTGGATGCTGCCGAACTGTTCTGCTGCCTTGGGTACAGAGCAGAGCGACCACTTGTCCAAGGGCCGCCTACGTGCAGGTCTCTGACTACAATTCCCAGTGGTCATCTCCACCTGTTGCGTCGCCAGTCGCCCATCGCCGTAGGACTTTGGTAGGTGTAGGTAAGAAACAATGAGTGTGATGATAAGGATGAATGATAGGTGCACAACATAACCTGTGCGTGAAGGAGATTAAAGTGAAACAGCCTTTGCACAGAGACAGTCTCACTCTCTCGGCCTTGGTAGTTAAACATTATATACATATATATATATATATATATATATATATATATATATATATATATATATATATATATATATATATATATATATATATATATATATATATATATATATATATATATATATGAAGAGATTCAACCGCTCTTGACTCGGCATATGTGTCTCTGATCAGCAGGGATACATTGTGTTTCGAAACTGATTAAAGAACTTGACGATTTGTGAAATCCATACATTAGCTTAGAATGTCGTTGAAATGCACATTGAATAATTTATGGCCCGTTACCACTACTTATTTCATACATGAACCTGGTGCAACAGAATTGTTACCGAGAGGATGGTGGATTAAATGAACAACACAAACACAATATGTGAAAGAAAATATAAATTTATGAAATAAATTATTAATGAAAAATAATGATTTATCAACACAATAACTCATGCGTTCAAGCCACAATTACACTCACAACCATTCACAATACATGAATAAATGAAATATTAATACAAAATAAAACACAGATACAAAGGAATCTCTTGGACTATACACAGATCCAAGGAACCTTTACAAAAGTTATATTAACGCAAGTATAAATTACGATAATAAACACAAAGATCAAACTATACTATCGCACGTATGGATTGCGACAACTAGCACGAACATATACATGTATTTAATCAAGTTGCTAACTTTTATTGAGATTCATGCAATCCCTTGAAATACTATTGTGATCTGAAGTAACTATGTATATACAACAATGTATTCAATTGTACTACAATTGCAACACACACAAGTGTCTCGACCCTGTATAACCGTACGATTCACCAACAGTTGAATCGCCGCCCAGTTTACCCGAAGACCTAGGGTTGACACAATACTTTTATCGGTCACTTGCCCTTCACGGATCCACCACAGTTATACGTACAGACAGCATACAACATCGACTAGAACTAACGTTCCTCAATACCCTAGATGCCACCCCGGATGTTTACAACTCTAGACAGTTCCGACACTCGGACTTCTAGATTTCCGGATATTTACACGTCACGACAGATGTAGACGGACAGACAATCTGACAAACAGAGATGCTCCGCTACAATATCAGCTACAATTTCAGCTACGATATCAGAGATGTTATCAGAGATGTTCCGCAACAAATCATCTATAATTTCAGCTACGATCTCAAAGACGTTGTCAACGATGTTATCAGAGATGTTCCGCAACAAATCAGCTACGATATCAGACGTTATCAACGATGTTATCAGAGATGTTCCGCTACAATATCAGCTACGATATCAGACGTTATCAGAGATGTTATCAGAGATGTTCCGCAACAAATCATATACAATTTCAGCTACGATCTCAAAGATGTTATCAGCCGACGTTATCAGCTACAATAAAGAAAACCAGACTAATAATAGTTGTCTCAAAAAAAATAATCTAAACCTTAGATTACGCTATTGCATTTAAAGTCTAATAGTGACTAGTAATTCCAAATATTCCACGTTTAAAATCTGCATTGTAATAAAGGCATCATTATATGAAATGATAAACTGAATAAAATTCACAATAAAACAAAATATAAATTTAACACTCACCCCTTTGGCTGGAGATTGAAAGACGAGCTATGTATCCTGTGATTAGATACTTTAGGTCCCGTAATATTGATCAGAAATATTCTGCCTTATATACCCTCAAATAGGTGAGCAGAAATCACGGCAAGATTACTGTGCACCCTGTGAATCTAAAGTTCCGGACTTCATGTAATTCAGTCAGGCACATGCAAATCGTTACACGCCGCTTACCTTGGAGAAAACCACTTATTCACCCAAGGTAACGCATGTACGACGAAACAACAAAAATGGTGAAATTAGTTTGTAATTCAATTAGAAAATAAAATTAAATTTTCGCCTAATTCTGTGACACCTGGTCCAATTTATGTTCAATTAAGACATTTTATTTAGTAAAAGCATTGTTCCTTTTTGTTAGCAGCTAATCTTTTGAGACCAGCTTCTTGTATAATTGTATGCAATGTATGGAATAATTTGCCATTTACTCACTCTACATTAATAAAACAGTAAGGACACGCCTTGTGTTTAAATATATTTCACATCATCGTTTAAGATGATAAAGTGGATTTCGTCTTGACCGTTCTCTTATTGTTCTCGACCAATGCCCATTATGACTACAAAATACAATCCGTCTTAGTGTTTAACTAGTGGATTTAATCCCGTTTAATTGCACTGTCCAATGCGGGAGCGATGTCTGGTCCCCATCGAGGCATAATTAAGTATGGTATTGGAGACTATTGAATAAGCTCCAATACACGATACAATTCACCATTAGATAGCTGAGCGTTACATATACCTTTTGTTAAAGATTTATACATCAGATAGTAAAAGGAAATTCGATAAGGAAAGGGACTTAATATATGTTTGTGGTGGTGCTTAGAAGTACTTAAAATCACGCGCAGGACTATTCAACGGCAAGGCAACGAAACGTTAAGGGATGTGTTATGAGGCCATGCGGTCCGTTATGTGGACGATTCAAATCCACAAGTACTGATTGCATGTCGAGATCAAAACTCCTGAAAAACGCTTAGTTATTTTTCTGCACAAACATTTTTTTAAAATAAAAATTAAGAATCGAATAATGCTTGGACGAAGATTTGGTTCTAGTTTCATTGCATACTTACCAAATAAAACGATACAGGAACAAATATTAGCCAGCTATTATTCATTTACTTAACAATGAATATTTACAAAAGATTTACCACCCGCATTCAAAGAATAACCATGAAACGATTATTTCTTACAGTTTAGTATGTTTGGCTGTAATCGTACACAAACATACTCAATACTCTAACCAAAGTATTAATATGGTAAATTAAAATAATACATTGATTATTTTTGTATTAGAATTTACGCAGTTGGCGGTATATTGCATTCTCATATACATGGTAATATATTAATTACATTGGATTTAACATTATAATTTAAAAAATATGCGTGTTTGTGCTTTTGGTTTTTAACGTAGCTTAACAATTTTTAAGTCATATCATCACTACGATGACGTCCAGTACTTTTTTGTCCACTTTAGCCGTTCAGCAACTTTCTCCAAGTGGAGAAAGTATTTATTTTCTTCTATGTCCTGAACAGGGTGTACTGACATATTATTTCTGGTAACATTATGACAATCTAAACTCTCGTCGAAATATTCATTTTCTTTATAATAACACATTATGTTAGTTATTTAACCAGGTGAACAAGTGTACATATATTGATCTACAGCTTTGCATTGTTTGATATATCAAGCTCAAACATCACTTTTACAAAACCAATCACAGTCATTATGTTATTTACGGACTCGAGTAGATAATTGTCTTATTAACAATGATATAAATTAGTTTAAGAAACTTGATTCTCCACAGAGAGAAGCCTGTTAACACGAATATCGACGATCATATTCTAAATAAAACAGACCCATCTGTAACGTGAAGATACCTACTCAGTCAAGAAAGGAAAATCGATTGCTCTCTTTAATATAATTTGGAAATATGTCGCTTGAGTCCATGTAAAATGCTAGAAACTCAAATTTAATCCTATATCATTTATATATGATACCCATACTGGCATATGAAATAGTATTTTTTGTTAGCATCTTTTCTTTTAATAATAATGCTGATTTCACACTTAAATTATCTTTCGTTTTCATCAAATGATTGAAATTTGTCTAGCATTTGAAATTGCTTGCTACATTGGCACCTCATTTAGATGAAACATTATTCTTCAGCTTATACCTCTCAAAATCTTTTCAAATATCGTTCAATAGCTCAGAATCGATTTCAGCTAAACTCTGTCTCGAATATTCAGCTTGCATTTGTTTTTGATGCCGTGATTCGTCAGAGCAGCCATTTACTCTTTTTATACAAGCCCAATACATTTTTTAGAAATTACTTGCACCACAAAATGACTTGGACCACAAAATGACTTGGACCACAAAATGACTTGGACCACAAAAAAATGAATGGTTAATTGTTTGAACCTACTCTTTAAAATTGAAGAGTAGTAAGATTGTATTCCTGATACTTATAATATTTGAACACTTTATTGATTGATATGCACGGTGTATATGCTTTACAAGGAAAGATCATCGTCGAATATTCCTTGTAGCGATTTAAGACCATGTTTCTGATGGAAAAAAATCTTCTTTAGGATTTGCAGAAAGAAAATAAAACCGTTGCGTATGTATGGAGTTGTTACTAAATATTTTAACTGGATAGAAGAATGCTTCCAATAAGCATAGGTCTGAACGGTCACATCAAATTCAGCCTATATATATATATATATATATATATATATATATATATATATATATATATATATATATATATATATACGATTTAATGATTTGGCTTTTGATTATTTACTCATCCCTTTTTAGGCGTATCTGCATCCCATTATGCATATTGATACAAGCTATTTACGATAACCAAACACGTTCGTAGGCTTCTCTGCATGGCGCGTGATTAAACTCATTAAAGCCTATCACTTTGAGATTAATCAATTTCTATATGGCTTGATTTAGAAGAGAAAACAATCACGAATCTTTGGTCTTCAAACAAGTAATATAATAGAGTGAGAAGCAAGAAGCTTTGTAAAATTCAACAAATAGTTTATTTATGTAGAATACAATGTGAAAAAGAAAAACAAACAAATTACGAAATTTCCAGTTAAATCCCAAAGAATCTTAGAATTATAGACACTTGTCTTAGGGATAAACGTTGTTAATAAACGTTAGGTGAAATCTAACTTGCATGAAAAGCTGGAACTGCTGATGTGAATGTGGTGGTCTGTGCCAACTCCAATTTGTAGGATCACAAAAAAAGGCATAATCCTAAAATATATTCTTACTTGAATGTTTACTATAAGTTCATAAGTATAACTACTATAACTCCAAAGATTATTTTTTATGCGCGATATGTATTTTAAGTTAATAAATGATCTTACACCCTAAATAAATCTACTTGACACAATAATAATAAACCAATTCTGCTCAGATCTTAAAAAACTAAATAAAACACTGAAAAAAATACTAAGATTATATAGTTGACATCATGATCCCAGATCAAAATAAAGCCTTATCTCATATACGATTGTTACCTAACGTACAATAACCATCTAGAAATGTCCTAATATTTTTAGAAAATTAAATCTTAATTATAATGAAAATATGTGCAAACTCATTGACCTTGCTTCTGCCCAAGGTATTAATTATAACAGCTAACGCATACTCATAGACAACTTCGTGCGATTATGTGTTAAAAGCCTCAGAGAGATATCAGGAAGAAAATGAACTTAATTTTGGATAAAAAATGATTCATAATACGATTATCCATAATTAATGCAAATTTTGCTTTACAAACTTGCAAACCATCAATTCAAGTTAAATATAGAAATACATAAACTGGTTTCCAAATCTAACATAATTAACATAACTGAATAATTGTCATCTGTATATTAACATTGTTGTGGCTATATTTAGATAAAATTGATAAGGGGAGAGAATATTGAGGTTCTTGGATAAAACGAAGAAAGAGTAAAGTAGCTCTCGTGTTTAAAACACGCTTTCTACTCCAATGGCATCTTCGGTTATCAAAGCTCGTTGATGGTTTTCATTCCACGCCTACCGTTGGCATTTGATAATTTAGGGAAATATCCCATTGGATATATTATATCTGTATACCGGTAATCATGTGGCTACAGTACCAAGTGAAATTTACATCTGTATACCGGTAATCATGTGGCCACAGTACCAAGTGAAATTTACATCTGTATACCGGTAATCATGTGGCCACAGTACCAAGTGAAATTTACATCTGTATACCGGTAATCATGTGGCTACAGTACCAAGTGAAATTTACATCTGTATACCGGTAATCATGTGGCAACAGTATCAAGTGAAATTTACATCTGTATGCCGGTAATCATGTGGCTACAGTACCAAGTGAAATTTACATCTGTATACCAGTAATCATGTAGCTACAGTACCAAGTGAAATTTTGCATTTCTTCCTGTCTTGAATTATCGTCTAAATCAGTCATACAACATTATTTGGATATTAATTTGGTCCTTTCAGTTTTTCAGTTCCTCTCTCGGTGCGTTTCGAGAATCGTATTTACCTGGTCGCGCAAAAACGCCTACATTAATTCAGTTTGAGTGCAATACTATAATTTAAACGAAAAAAGACTGGGCATTGTTATTACTGTAAAATCGTAAGAAAGTTTAATAATGAAATGGAGTATTACACCTCAAAACATTCTATACTGTATCAAACTTCACTCATTTGTAAGTTATTTGTTTAACATTTGAAGATTTGACGGATGAGAAAATTAAGATACTGGCCGGACTTTTTTCTTCTCAAGATCGCGTCATGTTAGCTCTAGCATGGTAATCCGAAACAGAAAGAATGTTAGCTCTTCTTTTCTTGGTTGATGTCACATATGTAAATGGTACTGATGGTATTGCTTTGGGATATTTGTTATTTCTTCAACTTCCCTCATATTATTTCAATACAATTGCTATCTATCTATACATTCATGGATGCGTGAATTTGTTAAAATGTATGAAAATTTATGTTGTAAAATTAAATCGTAACTAATCTAGATTCTTTTACATCTGCTTCATATGCCAAATCATCATGATCTCGTTTGAAATCAATTAAATATATATTTTTGTTTAATTCAATGAAGTAGACTATGCAAACTATTTTTACAACTTCCATTGAAACATGGCTGCATTGTATTGGAGTAGTTGCTTAGAGTAAACTGTAACTTATGTTGTTTTTTTTAAATTAATGATTCATTTATCTTGCTTTTAACTCTTTTCAATAGTAATAATAAGTAATATATATATATATATACATATATATATATATATATATATATATATATATATATATATATATATATATATATATATATATATATATATATATATATATATATTGATTATTCATAATGGGAAACATTAAGAATAATTATTTGTTATTTTAAGTGTTTTTGTATTAAAAATAGCTGTGATCGGGCCAGATCGCATTTTTAAATTTGTAAACGGATGCATGAGTTGCATGGTTTATGTTCGATGATTTCAATATCATAACTCTGAGGTCTAGGTAAAGATGGGGCTCTAGGGTCACTCGAATCAAAGGGAATTTAGCTTTAGTCCATACGATCAGCATGATGGGTCAGTCTGGGGTCAAAAGAAGAATAAAATGCGGACAAATTCACACGTGTCAACAAAAGTAAAAGTTGCCCTGGCTAGCCGCGACTCATATACTGACCAACACCTACCCATACTAACCAACGAAAAGAGTAGACATGCTTAATTATTAAAACAAATATATTATCAGCACTAAAAAGGTTGGATAATAAATACGTAAACTATACACACAAACATATTTATAAACTATCGTACATGAAATTTAAGTAATTCATAACATAATAAGAATAAGTATATCATAATATAATATGTGTGCTCATACGCTACGCACACAAACATGATATCATCCTATCCTGCACTGAATATAAAAGTGGAGTGTTACGTATATATGATTTAATATATATTTATTTTAATTGAATTGTTTGTTTGTAAGTTTAATATTCTATGTTTTATTACATTATATTGTAATGTAAATTTATCTGCTGGAGATATTTTCCAGAAATTCAGTTCAGTGTTTCAGACACATAAAATTAGGAATGTTGTATCTAAGATGACCTTGTTCCTGACCATGATTGACAATCAAGTAAACAACTATTAATTAGTAATAATGGATCGATACCGGTGAAATTGATGTATTGAAATACGTGCCTCAAGACATGTAAACGGTTGTGGTTAATTAAACAACTTGTTAATTTTTATTTTAGAGTAAAATGATTGGTTTAGTCAAGGTCATATTATGAGTACGTGGCTTTAAAATATAAACATGATCACGTGACCCCCTCGATTTTCCAACTTGGGGATTTCCGAAACTGCGTTTTAGATTACGGTATAGCCTTTATTTAAATAGATATTTCGTAGGTTCGGGCTTTTTCTTGACACTGGAAAGTATTTGTTCGGTCAGTTTAGAGTTATACTGATGATTCATTATTTTGGGACTCTGGACATTCGTTTCTCTAGAAATGTTTGAGTGCTGATACATAATTCTTGAACAAAGATATTTCTTAAAAATTTTATTCGCGTTTCCAACATCGAGGTGTTATTTTTGTGTTTATACAAGGAAATGTAAATACATCACAATATATATACGTCATCCGTCATACGTCATTGTTTTTCATCTTGGATTTTTCGTCAGTACTCAAAACTTTAATTCAATGGAACATTTCATTTCTAGGACTTTGTATATTTAATTCTTGGATATTTTTTTTATTTTATTCCTAAAACCGTAAAACGTTATCTCTTCCATTTTTGCATTGTTTTACCATGGCACTAATTAATTTATTAAGTTTAGAAAGCTGCTTGTTTTCATTTATTTGTTCTGTGTAAATGTTTATTAGAGCCTAAACACATGACATCGGAAAGATTTTAAATTTCAGTTGTGAAAAACACAATGCAAAGACATACTTAAATTAGAATATAGATGCCTGACAATATTTGAATAGTGTCTCGGTTTCTGAAAGAATGGCTTAGAGAAGGACGATTAAAGTATTCACCCAAATTTGGTTAAAATCTCTTTCCATGTTTCGCTGCTCTTCTTCAGAAGCCACAATTCTCCAAATGAGCACTAGCAATGATACGCGAGCAGCAGCCGTCAGTCCACTATCACTATCATCAGAAGTTGGAAACCGAATAGAGTTGGAAAAAGCTTTAAGGTAGATATAGCTGATGTTGCCAAGTCAATCATTGTTTTTTAAAACGCAATGTAAAATTAGAAAGACACACATATTTCTTGTAAAGGATATACTACTAACAATTGACAAACGAAACAAAACAAATCCCTCTGTGTGTGTGTTAATTAAATTTCAAACAATAGAAAGGTACATTTTTTCATGTTCGTTAATGGTCAGAGTGTTTTAATCTCAGTGGAATGATTCTTCCTTTTTAACCTCCTCTTTGGTTCCATTTGCGCGTTTTAAGAACAATTGTTAAGACTATTTCTTGCATTTTGACAATGCTTATTGTACAAAAGCCGACGAATCTCAAGCAGAACAATTCAAATATATCGATGTGGGTTTGTGGTTCTATTTGGTGCATAAATATGCCCAATGTCATACCTGTCAGTTAGAAAGTTTGACAGAACACATCAACGTGAACCACACTGAGACGATAAGATGGCTTGATACAAAATATTATCACCAACAATTTTAATTATTCAATGTTGGATCGTCATTTTCGCGCCAAACAGGTGTTTCGCTTCTGTTGAACGGGAGCTAAAGCGTACAATCAACAGAAACATTGTTATCACACTAACAAAGAAGGAAAGGATGAATGTTAAGTGTCTAATTGCTTCATGCTCCCAAAAGTGGATACAAATGGTTAAATGTCCGAGGAGGATAGCACTACACAATCACATAACAATACCAAATAGACGGAAGAGCTGGACGTAGCAAGATCATGGTTTTCTATAGTTATGACGAATAGTTTTTGTAAAATCTTTCTACGGGATCGATATTGTCAAAGATTGAATACTAACTAGATCAAAGAAAATACTTCCAGCTCAGCGACAATGACGGGAAACTCATTATACAGGTGGAAATTATACTTGAAGATTCCACCTTCATAAATTACGAACAGTCATAGAACGTGTTCCCCAGATGAGTTTGACAATGTCATGTTTGCTGCTAACGTACAGATAATGCCAATTACATTTTTTTTGCTTCGTCATCGAACAGTTAGGATCCCCCCCCCCCCAATTAAATTATCGATAGGGATGTCATCGCCATGCTCATCTATATATGCCATTCATGCACTTACTCACCACCAGGAATACCATAAACGCATCTAAAGTGACAAAATCAAAGAGAAATACAAGTGCACTTTGGTTTGTCTTGGATATTGTTATTGCTCTAATCGATTCCAGACTCTTTAAAGGGAAACCGCCAAAGTATTTAGAAAAAAATGCTCCCAAACATTGAGCTTATGCAAGATTTGTCAGGGTAGATCATGGAAAACAATTACAGTGTTTTCGTTCCTGAACCAAGTTATACGAATAATAGCCTGAGATAAATATTACCTTGAATATAACGAATGATGTCTGTGGAGTAAGTTCCTTCCTTTGCTCGGACGAGATTTTTATCCTTATGGATACAGTGAGTGCATTACCTCATCTTTGCAGAGATCCAAGTGAGACACAAAGAACAAATGAATACAATGCATCAGCTAATGAATAGCCATTTGCATACTATAAAAAGAAAGATTGATGTTAGCTGTATCACAGAAAAAAGTGTGTTTTGTCTTAGCAAACACATGATAAGACTCTTCTGAAATATTTTATATGATGCATGCCACTATTAATGTCAATTGTGTTGCATGGTAGTCCATGTTAACAAGTTAATTACAGCATTCAGGTTCTAGTGGATTGCTCAGTACCTTACTAAAGATTAATACTGCAAGACCAAACACGTTGTTTAGAAACCATTGTCAAGAAGGGGTTAAATGGTCTATTGTGACATTAGTTTAGTTAATAATAATAATAATAATAATAATAATAATAATAATAATAATAATAATAATAATAATAATAATAATGAGGACTTTGTATAGCGCCTAATCTTTCGAAGCTCTAAGTGCTTTACACCATCAATAATGATATGACTACACTACAGAACAACAAATGACAAAAACAATGAAATTGGAAAACATAAAAACATGCTGAAACATATAAGATACAAAACATGATTACGTCGTTAAGTTTGTCCCCTGCAGTAGAAACAGGTGAGTCTTAAGAGCACTCTTAAAAGGGACCACTGTGTCTTTGTGTCTAATTTCATTGAGCAATTCGTTCTACGTCGCCGGGCCCTGGTGTGCAAACGAACGTTGTCCATATGACTTTGTTTTCACCTTGGGAACCATGAGTATACAATTATCAGAAGAAGAGCGTAAGGATCTAGAAGCTGTATACACATGGGTGAGGCTGGATAGGTATGTTGGACTGGAGTCTGTCATTAAAATATAGCACAGAGAACAAATGTTGTGTTTTATTCTGTATCGATTTGATAGCCAGTGTATTGTACAGAGCAGTAGTGAGGTGTGCTCTGATCGAGGTACTCTAAAGATGATCTGTGCAGCTGTATTTTGAACTTTTTGAAGTTTCTGGAGTTAATATTGTGATGAACCAGACATAATTGAGTTACAATAGTCCAGTCTTGAAAGTACTAATGAACACACAAGTGTTTTTGTGGCATCAACTGAAATATTTACGAATGGAACTGATGCGTCTCAATTCAAGATATGCAGCCCTGCAGATGTTCATGACATGTTGGTGCAATGTGAGAGTACTGTCAAGAGTAACGCCAAGATTCCGTACTGACTGTGATAATTTAATGTTGGTGTTGCTGCTATTCATTGTCTGAGGTAAACGATGTGAATGAGAAAGTCTTTGTGTTGTGATCAGAATAGCCTCAGTTTTATCATCATTCATCTACAGCTTGTTACATGTTATCCATGATTTCACATCCGAAATGCACTTCTCTACTTCATGGATGGTAGCATCAACTTCAGTTGGGTGGCTAGACTTGTATATTTGTGTGTCATCAGCATACAAATGGTGCTACAATGGGTGATGATGTATGACACTTGAGAGCGGCTTAGTGTACAGAATGATGAGAACAGGTCCAAGAACAGATCCCCGTGGAACACCACAACATACATCAACTGGGCTGGAGTGTATTCCATTTGCAGATATAATTTGTGTCATGTTAACTAAGTAGGATTTGAACCACTGTAAGGCTATATTCTGAATGCCAAATACATGCTGGCGACGGTGAAGTAATATATCATGGTCTATTGTGTCCAATGCTGCGGATAAATCTAGGAGAGTGAGGACTGTAATCTTTCCACTATCCAAAGCAGAGAGATTGTCATTAAATACTTTCAGAAGAGTAGTTTCCGTACTGCGGCAAGGGCCATATGCAGACTGTTCATTGTTATAAAGACTGTTTGAATTCAAATGAGATATTTGTTGAGTTAGAATAACCTTTTCTAAGATTTTTTATATGAAAGGGAGATTAGAACATGGGTGGTAGTTCTTTAAATCGTTATTTTCCAGTGTTGGTTTCTTCAGCAGTGGTTTTACGATGGCAGTTTTGAAAAATGATGGGAATTCCGCTGATGAGAGAATGATATTATTAACGTCCGTTAGTGAAGGCAATATTGGGTCTAAGCACTCAAGAAGCAGTGATGTCGGAATTGGATCAAGTTCACCAGACTTTGGTGCACTTTTCATCACGATTGTCCGTACTAAATCAACAGGTTAAAATGCTCCTAACGGTTGTCGCTGAAATTCTGCATCATAACTGTATGGTGACGAATCAGTTGAAATTGTGCTGTCAAGCGAATCTCTAATGGTTTGTACTTTGTCATCGAAGAAATTTGCACATTGTTCTGGTAGGTCTAGTGGAGAGAAAGTTGTTGGAAGTGGTGTACATTTGTTCCTTGACATTATTTTCTTAGTTATCTCAAAGAGCTCTTTGCAGCTGGAACTCTCCGTGATTTTAGTACTGTAGTGGGATGATTTGGCTAAATGGACGATGTTTGTGACGTTCTTCTTAGCGGCTTCGTAGATTTGTTTATGAATAATGAGTCTAGTGGAAAGCCAAAGCCTCTCTGCTTTTCGGCGATGCCTGTTAGCAGTGCGAAGCTGGTCCCTAACACTGCTATACCTTGGAGAACACTTTTTTTATTGATATTCATTTGGTTGCTGGGGTATGTTTTTCAAGCAATGAACGCATGCAGTTATCAAGTTGTTCCGCTGTTGGATGTAAGAAAGTTGTTAGGTTTTCTTGGATGTCATGCATGAATTTGGTTCTATTTATCATACGGGACGTCGAGATGGCATGCAATGCAGAGGTGATCCGATGCAAGTTCGTGGGATACAAGGGTGGATTGCAGAATATTATCATGAGGTCTATAAAGAATCCAGTCTAAAATGTGACCATGTTTATGGGTAGGTTGGTTATCTGACTGTTTAAGATTGAAAACATGAATGGAATCTAGGTGTTTTTAACTGATATATATATAAAAATGAGGAAGAACGGAAAATGTTAATTACATTAAGTTCTTAAAATTTACATGTCTCACTAAATGTTAAGAACACAAATTGTAACGTAATGCGTTTATAACAACGAACCATATTTTCCGTGATTTGTATGTATGTGTTTTAAATAATAGCTGTCGGTACTGTGTTCCGACTTTTTAATATATTGGCATGTGTATGTATTTGTTGCCTAATATGGTTTACATCTTTTTGCGATTAAGAAGCCAAAAACTCTGATAAATATTAACAGAACAAAAGTAGATGAAAAGGAATAATTGAAATTAGAAAACTACCCCATATTAGACTTGACATTTCGATATGAAGCATTACATCTAGCAGGCATTTTCTCAGCATACTCTGTTTTGCTTCTTCTGTTCTTACAATAGAATGTGTCGTACGCAAAAGTGATTTCATTCTTAAGTGTCCAAGAAATGTTTTTAATATGGAAACGTATCCGATTGTCCGAAAACATATAAGAATGTTAATCTTCATATGTTTATTACAATGTCGAGGGAAACTGTAGGAAACAAAAGTTATTCTTGGCTTGCCTGTGCAAAAATAATGACCTCCAATAATGAACACTAGAATACAAAGTATTTAAGCCAACGATACATTAAACAAGCTTTATTTACGTACAAAGAGTTAACTGAGACCATATCAGACAAAGGAGGAATATATAAGTAGTTATTCGGCGTAGTATAGCAGTAGCGATGCAATAATAATCATTACACAACTTATGTTTCTACAACCAAGGATTAAGCAGTCCACCTTCTTGATAAATGCAAACATATAAAGCCTACAAGTTATTAAAATACATAATGATGGAAATGAGATCAATTCACAACTACATATTATGGTTGACAGGCCATTTCACCAGACAAATAGTTTTGGTTGATTATCAACTAACATAATACCGATGCCTAGTTGCCTAGCTCATATAGATTATGAAATTAACTGCTTATATCTATCTATCTATCTATCTATCTATCTATCTATCTATCTATCTATCTATCTATCTATCTATCTATCTATCTGTCTGTCTGTCTGTCTGTCTGTCTGTCTGTCTGGCTGTCTGTCTGTCTGTCTGTATGTCTGTTTTTTTCACTCTCTCTCTCTTTGCACATATAAACCAGTGACAATATTTTCTATCCAAAGCAAATGTTAACAGTTTTTGAATAGTCTGAGCCAGTATACAATCTTTTCCTAGTGTTTCTAGTTTATGAAATAAAACGGTTTACACTATTAGTAATCTGGCTTAATCGGGTTTAACTGACATTTATAGGTGCATTGTTGTTAATAACGTTTGCGTCTTATCTGGTATATCTCTCAACCACTAACAGTAACGAAACAAGCAGCATGAATGGAAAATTGATGGACAATGTTGCTTGCTCCACGAAATCCACAATTAAAACTCTGAGAGCTATGATCAATCAATGTAGGCAACTTTGCAGTTAAAAAATAACAAAATCACTAATCGTTGTTTTATCGATATCATATATATCTGCACCTTCCCTGTCTGGATGTACGGTGAGGGCATATCTGGCTGTGAAAACGGAAAGTCCAAATATTTAGATATATCCCATTCGCTATCATCTTATTGCATTATCGTCATTTTGACCCGTATCCTGGTTAATTTGTAAAGCGGCGATTCATTTCCTGCTTCGCCCGCTTTGTTTCCATTCTAATGTATGTCCGATCTTCTTGATCCATCTTCCTTCATTACTAAATATGACATTCTGGGAGATATTATCCCTCTTTCGATAAAACCATGCACCGAATGTTATCCAGACACCATGCAATTCGATGTGTGTTATCTCGTACTATATAACTGAGTCTATACAGGACTTCTTCTTATCAACTCGACGATATTATATTCGAGAGGAGTTAATCCTTCCAAAAAAGTAAAATATTCCAAGATGTGGTCGTTGCAAAAGTAGAAAAAATTCCATTAAAGACCTCGATTAATGTTTCTGGGCAAAGTTAGGTTTAAGTATTTTGGTACACATCTCCTTACTTCTACATTGGACTCTTTCAAGAGTTGAAACATGACAGGATTGAATTAATAATTCCGTTGCGGGCCGCACTGCTGACCTCCACACATCCTTCGCAGAGCCTGAATTCGTCGATGATAGCTTTGTGGTTGTAAACATCAACCATTAGAAGAACCTAAAATGTACGTCTTCATGCTTCGTCTGAGTTGGTTGCATGAAATTGCTGAAGGGAGATTACTCGGACTCGAGACTGGATTAATATTAATGATTTTGAGAACCTTGACTTCGGGTGCAAGTATGTATTAGTCAGAATGATGTAATATTTAGTGACTCGTTTGATTTCAGCTACGATAGGAGCTGAAAAGGTCACAGTGGTCAAAGATGACACCAGAAGAATGCCTACATATTGAATATCTTGCTTCATCATTGTCAACGGAGAAAATGGCGCAGTTTTGTTTAATTTTTGTTTTTGGAAGAATTTCAATGCATCGTATGCTTATGTAATCGAAAAGATCAAGCTCTAATATTATTTCTTTTCTTATTCTTTCGCTGGTCATATCTGTGAGGTCTGAAGTATTTCGGATATTTCTTTATATCCACGATTTGGCGCAGAGTATGAATATACGTTTGTATGAGGAATGTGAACTACTATTTTACGGTATGTCGATGCGTTGAGTAGGAGTTTTTCCTGTTTGGGTCAATACAATGGTTTCATGATGTCTTTAACGCATGTTTTAGACTTTGTATCTTTTTGGTACGATTTGAAGAATTCTTTCCATTGAGTATTGATTTTAGGAATAATAAGATGTGTCAAGGCTTCTTTCTTTATCAGAAACACGTTGTTTGATGAAATATATGACTTTTTCCTTGTATTAACCATCTTTTTTCCTGGAAAGATGGCCGTCATCGCTTAACTGCTCAAGAATAGGCTCTTCCGATTTTGTACTACATTTATGATATTTGTGCTTCTTTTCTATCACCGTCTACATTATTGTGTTTCATCATGCATTGGCTGTTCCGTTCGTATGTGTTAATTCATTTCCTTGTTTTGAAAACGAGAACAATTAGATTTTTTCTCAGCTGTTTTGTCCCACTGTTATGACGTAATTTGTTTTAGAATAAACCGCTGTCACGTGACCGCTTACACTACGACGAATTCTCATTAATTTGATTAAATGACCACACCTTGGTTCTAGATACTACATTGTGCTCAAGATTAAACGAACTATAAATTCATTCTTCATTTCTTAAATGTAAACGGAAGCCAAAAAAGAAACGTTCTTTCAAAGCCGGCCCGCGAAGAAGAGGAAGATGGATTCCAGTTATCTCCCTTTTCGCCGTAACGGATAAACAACTTAAAAATTCTGCCGTTAATTTTAATAACCTGGTTCAAATTCCTCTTAAATCGTCAACCGTTGTGTCAACTGTCCCAGGGATACCACTACGTATTGCATTATTCAACGCTATCCCACACACTCACATTATCCTGACACCATGCTGACCAGTCCTAACACTAACTTCCTAATCCTGAGCGCCTATAGAGGCTACTGTCAGTACATAGTTTTAAGTGCTTCGTATGACTCGACCAGGGTTTCAACCCAGGACATTCCTCAACTGAGACTTTGACAAGAGAAAATGAATGAAACTTTATTCTCTATCTCTATATATCCCTTAGTCTTGCCTACCGTTGGGGCACCACTGATGACCTGACGACCAGCTTCCTCCATTCCAATCTGTTCTCTGATACTCTCACTGTGTCACTCAGCTTCAGTTCTGTCCACTCTGAGATGTTATCCTCCCAT
Source organism: Unio pictorum (assembly GCA_030141615.1). Lineage (NCBI taxonomy): Eukaryota > Metazoa > Mollusca > Bivalvia > Unionida > Unionidae > Unio > Unio pictorum. The sequence goes on from JARLTB010000221.1 coordinate 6,682,598, forward strand.
CTTTTCATCTGTCTTCCTCTCCTTTGCCCTCCCTGCAGAGTACCTTGCATGATTGTCTTAGCAAGTCCTGTTGATCGCGTGACATGTCCATCCCATTTCATTTTGCGCTTTTTCACAATGGTCAATAGCTCTTCATAGGGCCCAATAGCTTGCTTGATTCTGTTTCCCACTTCCACTTCCTCCACTGGTGTTTTTGGTCATCAATTTGGTCTTCTCTGCGCTGATTTCCATACCAAAAGCAGTAGCTGTCCTGTCCAGTTTTTCCACCAACTTAGCTAGCTCATCCTCATTTTCTGCAAGGCCATCAATGCCATCAGCAAAGCGCAGATTCGTTATTATTTTGCCTCCAATACTGACAGTTACTTCATGGTCTTCCAGTGCATCTGTCATGATTCTGTTTGTTTGTTTGATTAGGATTTTTAACGTAGCTTTTAACAATGTTTCAGTCATATCGCTACGATGTCTGCTGTGAGGCAGTTTATAGTGATGTCTAGCACTGAGGCATCATGCCGCAGACATGTAGCATGATGTCCCACCCAGTCACATTATCCTGACACCAGGCCGACCAGTCCTAACACTAACCTCTTAATGCTGAGCGTCAAGCGAGGCAGCTGTTAGTACCATTTTTGTAAGTCTTTGGTATGACTCGGCCGGGGATCGAACCCACGACCTCCCGCTTCCGCGGTGAACGCTCTAACCACTAGGCCACCGGAGCGGTTCATCATGATTCTGTCAAGGAAGATGTTGACCAGAGTAGGTGAAAGTAAGCATCCTTGTCTGACTCCCACAGTTGTCCTATTTGACCGTCGAAGCATACTGCGCTGGTGGCCTTGCTGTAAAGACTTTCTATGACTTTGATCAGGTTAGCGTTAATGTTGTACAGCTTCATGGTGGACCAAAGGGCTGCATGCCATACCCTGTCAAACGCATTCTTAAAATCCATAAAGACATGATAAAGGTATTGTTGGTACTGGAGGTATTTCTCACATAGTATTCTCAGGTTGAAAATCTGTTCAGTTGTACTTCGTCCTGGTCTGAAGCCTGCCTGTTCTTCAGCTATGATTTCCTCTGCCGCGGCTTCAGTCTGTTTAATATGATTTTAGCATGACTTTGCTTGGGTGGCATATAAGACTGATCGTACGATAGTTCTGACATTGCTGCAAATTGCCTTTTCCCGGGAGAGTTACTATGAGTGACTGAGTCCATGATGTTGGCCATTCCCCTGTCTGCCAGATCTTGTTGCAGATTGTTAGTAGGTCGCTTATCATGGCTTCACCCCCTTCTTAGACTAACTCTGCAGGGATGTTGTCTACACCTGCTGCCTTCCCTTTTTCAATGCTTTCTCTGCAGCTTCTACTTCTTCTCGGAGGATGGGGTAGTTGTCAGTGTTGGTCACGTTATTCAATGACCGAAAATTAAGAAAATCGTGTCTTTCTTAATTGCACTTCAATTTAGCAGTACAAATTAAATGACAAAGAAAACAAATTATGGATACTCCTTAATTATTTAAAACACTTTATGCCTTTATTGTATGTTTGGAACAAGCCAATAAACCATCCGCAATGTTCGCAGTAAAGTCAGATTATCGGTTTGACAAATTATTTGTAGCTACTGCTACATGGAGATGATTAGATTTCCTACGCTGCTAAATACATTTTCTTGCAAATAAATATATAATGATGTGCATTTTATACATCATCAACACAAACGCATGATGGGTTATCTATTAAATATTTAGAATATAAATCAATAAGTACGTTATTCATAATTAAGTTATGCAGAATAGATCAAACTCAGTTCGCAGCGAAGAAATAGGTAGACACATTTTTAGGTTTTAATTTTACATCCAAAAACAGAATAGTTACTTTCACTGTTTTCCGATCTGGCAGTGAGTTTCCAACAAAATTAGAAGAGTATAAATATATTTTATTTCGAGCCTGATATTAATGAGATTAAAATTAAATTATTCGTATTTCTTACAATAGTCCTGCTTGTCTCAACGTCAGTTAGTAGTAGAAGCACAGCAACATTAGAAGGAGAGACTTACAACATAAAGTCAACTAACCTTGATCAATCGTGAACCCATTGCAAATTTGTCTCCAATTTTCCCTCTCCCATTGAATAATTATAATATAACATTCTTTTCTAGGTCACATACAACTATTTATTTTAAAGTTAACTAGCCATCCCATGTATGAAGGTATATTTAATGGCTGAAAAACAAACCCATGTTGTCAGGAGAAGAATCCATATGGACAAATCGTGGGAACCTGGAAGGCTTGAATCTAAAACCAGTATCAACAAGAATCTTCTTCTCAATCATTTGACTTTGTTATGCTCCTTCTCGCAGGTGTCAGGTAGGAAAGCACATTATTTAGTAAGGAAATGACATCAGTCATAACAAATATTTAACAAAGTATTTATGTCGAGGTTACCATGCATAGTCCTTCACTGATGGATCTACCATAAACTTGCAGTGTAGAGAAGGACAAAAAGTAATTAGTCAAATGAAGATTGGTTTCTACAGTGACACTAAATGCCTTGCTTGGGTACATTAATGATATGGCCAGATATACCGGTTGTTTTGTATATAATCCTCACGTAATGAGCTATTCATTTGATTAGAGAATAAAAGAACAACGTTTTAATAAGACTTTTGCATTTGATGATGAACATGATGACCATGAAGATGACGAAAATGCCAGGATAGATAATAGAAGGGTGCATGATAACACTTGTTTCTCTGCTTGATAAGTTAAAATCAAAACGAGAAGAACAAAACTTCTACAACGGGAACGTTGTGTTATTATCATTTATTCTTACTGGAACTAAAACTAATGCATATATTGGAATACGTTCATTTTAGAATTTGTGCACCAAAATCAATACATTTGGTCGATCGTATTATTAAAAACGAGATTGCTGATACCACAATGTGACATTAAATCATTGCTTTCAAATGTAACAACTCATTTCGTGATGTTTCTGTAACAGATTATATATTTGATGTCGAAAAATACCTTCATCAGGATAAAAGACGAGATAAACTTGTTTTAAAATAATAGTGAGCTGAGTAAGAAAAATATAAATCGTGTTCATTTTATAACAAATATGAATGAAAGCATTATTTATGCGCAACGGCATTTTTTTAATCATCTCCCGAAAAAATTCAAAATGAATCCATTTTCATCAAAATTGACGTTAATGATTGTGTATAAGAATTTGTTTTTGATTAGTTCATCCTGCTCATTTACACGTGTTCACGTTTATTTAGATAACATGTAATATTTATTTGAATACGTTTCTTGTTGTAATGACAACCAAATCGGCATACTAATGTTTAAAAGAAATTTCAAAATATTATATCTGTATCCAATCGATCAGGTACGAAATAATAGGTAGGTGCGTCAAGGCAACAGTAATCGCGATATATGACATAAAAGGAAGTAAATAGGTTGGTAAAGTAAATGTAGCTCTAAAACAGTGAAATATGGGTACAACGGAGCTGACAATGATACACAATGATCCTACGGGAATTTGCACTCATCTAAAATATTGATTTTGTGGCAATTGTATACGCAATGTGAATTAAATGTAACGAGATTGCGTTAGATAATGTTGGGGTGCACTCTCGAATCCTGCAAAAATAACATTAGGATGCCTCTTTGGGGTCCTTGTGGTATGTAACAGTGTGGCCAACATGGAAGACATAAGGCAATCTAACCTTATATCAGCATTCTCGAGTCAAATGAGAATTTAATATCAGGGCGGATACTGTAGGGTAAATAAATCTTCAACTAATATAGCACAAAAAATGGCATGGTAGTTATTCAAAATGTTATATAGACAAAAGAGGAGTATTGTTCTAACGTCTCCTCCTTAGTAAGATGATGTAATTACTTGGATTCAGCTACGTTACCTAGGGAATGCCTTCATCGATGTAATGACCCGGTGTGAATGAATATACAGAACATCAGCAGAGAACTGGGCAACATGATTGGGAAGAAATAGTGCAATAGCACTCCCTTAGACAACAAAAATAGCAAATTTAATCAACAAAATAAAAAGTGTTAATTTCAAATCTAATTAAGTTCTGTCAACAGGATTTATTAACAATGTCTACTTTGCATTTGTTTTCTATCATAATAACCAGTGGTGAAAATAGTTCAATGTCCACTACCGACTGTATCACGTTCCACTAGACTGTGTTCCAACTTCCCTTTTTCCTTGAGTATTTATATTCCGATTGCCCCATTCCTTTTTGGATTTCTAGTCCTTTATTCTGAACTCGTCATAAGTCTCTTTACCGGACTTCACACGTCGTCTTTTTCGTCTTCGGACTCTTTCATCGCACTATATCGGAAATATGTTTCCTTAAAGGACAAACATATCCCTAAATCTGCATATGTTTCACTTCCTAGAGTTATCTGAAGTTCCCCACTTCCTTTACTCAGAGGCATACTAGCTATGTACACACTGCGTAAATTCTGACAGTACAGTATAACATTACCTTCGCTTAACAGCGAGACGCCATAAACTACCACGTGGGCGTTCTCGAAACTTAGCGTATTTAATATATGCTACTACATGCTCGATTACTATTGTATGAAATGCACAAAGTCTAACTCACATCAATCCCTAACCTACAAGATTATTTAAATATTACAAAATCATATCGAATTAGGTAAGTATCATTAACACACCGATAATAACTATGGTCCTAACGGACTAAAGGAAATATTTCGCATAACCCTATGAAATCCTACACATATGAACATTTGGATCGCATGCAATCAATTATATTACTGAATAAATAATTATAAATTAAAAAGATTAATTGCAAAACAACTCATATCAAACATATTTGCATCAAACAAACAATCAAAAAATAGAATATTACGTGAAATCAAAATTGCGTACCTTAATGTTTTTATCTTTAGAAATGGTGTGTCCTAGCACTAAACACTGTATTTTCTAATGAGACGGCCACCTGGTACCTTTTCCTGTTGAACGAGGAAAACAATGTTTGTTTTAGCCTTCACCGGAGCCAAAAGTCTCTCAGGAAATTTCAGACTAACGAATTTTGACCAGTGTTGTCACTTTAAATTAACATTATTTCTAAGGTGAACGCCTTAATTTCACTTAGACCAATCATAAGCAGTGGTTGCAAAAAAGTCTTCTAATATAAACATTTCATTCGTCAGTCATAATCTATAAAGTAGGTTATTTAACGCTTGCCTTTGAATAATTACTATTTGACACTATCAAGCAGTTTTAGATCGGGGTTACACCACTCTTCCGTGCTAAGATATTCCTGTCAATTTTATTGAGTCTGAATGCTGGTCTTTAAAGTTGTAACACTGACATAGGAAAAGACGAAGCGGAAACGTTGAAGTGTGCTTTCACCGAGATGTTTCCGGTTTGAATGTGATACAATCTTAATGCTCAATGCATTTTTCTTTAAGAATGCTTGTTTAAAATTCGACACCTCACAATTTGAATATTTCATATTCAATATATCTAAAATTACCGACAATAGCATACCCTTAAATAAACAGTTTTGTCGGATTTAGATGGTTAAGAATGAACATGGTACTAAGATCCCGAAAATGAAAGTGAAATCAGAATTGATTAACATCACTGAATTGTGTACATGTATTGTTTATGAATGTTTTGAAATATAATGTACTCGGCTTCCGCTTCTGTGTATATCTTTACCTGTGGATGGATTCTCTATACAAACATTATTTCAATGGAATCATTTCGGTTAACACTTTGCTACATATGCAAAGTGCTTCGATGGGAAAGGCGCTTGAGCACACAAGCAATGAATTGCGACATAGTTTATGTACATACAAGCTCATGGTAGAGTCAAACATCACACTACTGTTGTAGAGCTGTCACAAGAGTGAATGAGTGACGAAGTGATATACCTATGGTGTGTCTTGCTATTTGCTGAAGGTGCCGTTTTAGCTGTGGTGGTAATTTGGGTTTGTATATCCCAGTATGCTATGCTGCTGTTGGTGTGACCTTGGCCTGGAAGAGTTAACTAGGAACCTTGTGGTGATGGACCAAAATTTCGCCACCAACGGGTTATGCAGGGAACAACCGGAGACCATGGGGAGGGGGGGCGAACAATTTGTGGTGGCTCCTTTACCATCAGTTAGAGTATTGGGGCTGAAATACCTTGTGGTGATGAATCAGAGGCAAGAAGATATATGTCCAAATATTTACAAACAATTATCAGTTTTTGAGTGAACACTTTTCATGTATCAGTATTTCAGTGAAAACGTCTCATTTATCATTATCTGAGTTAAAACGTTTCACAGGTGTACCAAATCATTTATTATTATCTGAGTTAAAACGTTTCACAGATGTACCAAATCATTTAGCATTATCTGCGTGCAAATGTCGTTATTGTTTGTGTGAATCATTTTAACAATATTTGAGTGATTTCACCTTGGTTGAACAATCATAGTGTCGTTTTAGCATTTAATTTGTTTCAATATCAGTTCATTTCTCGTTTAAATTGCAATGTGTTCCAGTTACAAACTGTATTCTGTATATCAGTTTTTTAAAAACTCAATACTCATCATTGTGTTAAATATCCTAGGTTTGGAATTGTTTGTGCGAACGTTTAGTATAGGTTTTTTCTACTGTTAAGGCATCTATAAATACGCATCGTCTTTTCGTTTCCATTCTTGTCTTCAACCACGACCCAGTTCATCTTGTTAGAACTAAAACTAACATAAAATAAATTTATTAAGTCTGAGACTAAACGTAATTCTCAAATTCAGAAATGGGGAGGAAAGTTAAGGGATAACTAAGAAAACACTAGAATATTACATTAATATTAGCGAAACTAAAAATCGTACTAATACTAAGAAGCTAAGACGTGGTTTAAAGGAGATTAAACACTCCCTACAACAGTTTTTATAATGTAGAAACTATCATATTAAAATGGCTGTCGCCCCCAAATGCCAAAAGTGTTACTGAACTTGCCGATGACTATGACCCGAATTATTTTGATTAAATACTAAACATAATACCTAAATTTCAAACCTAATACGAAATTTAGTAGAGACTAAAAATAAACTGTTCAGCAAAGATAAGTTCACATGCCTTACCTACCTTCTTATATTATTTATCCGTATTATACAAAAAAAAAAAAAACAGAAAAATGCGGATTTTCAAATTTTACTTTGTAACACAAAAACATTGTATTATACAATTGTTTTTTTTTACAATATGAAGACATTAATTTAATGTCTGAAACGTCTGGTATTTTTCTTTCTAAGTAATAATCGCTTCAGTACTTTCTAAAAGACTGAAAATAGTCTTTCTGACAAGAAATGCAAAATATATCATATAACCAATGACTACATACAAGACTAAAAAATTGTAAGATGCCATAAGTTATTTTGTTGAAAAGAGAGATCATCCTTTTCTATGAGCATAAAACATCCAACTTAATTTAATATAAACATTGCCATATGTTCTGATGTGACGTGTTTTATTTAGTAAACAATATTTCATTGTGAGACTGAACAAGAGCTGACTAATTATCTTGGTACTTTTATAGAACTGATCCAAAGATAAAACTCATTTTATATACTTCGATCTTATGAAAGCAGGCATACAAATTACGCATCTCAATACAGATAGCAATTAGAAAAGAAAAGGAAATAAAAAATCATATACGTGTAAAATTAAGTAAATGAGAAATTCTTCAGAGAGAGAGAGAGAGAGAGAGAGAGAGAGAGAGAGAGAGAGAGAGAGGAATGTATAAAATAAAATGCACTGCCCTCAGTCTATATTGCCCAGTTAATTTCATTGCTATCACTAGTACTTGGAACCAAATATTTAAATCGGATATTTCCGTGGATATATTTCTGAATATTTGAGACTAACGCATATTGTTTTCTTTATTAAGTCTTCATCAACTTGAAATAATAGCTTAGAGTTGTACAAGGTGTATTTTGTAAGATAATCGAAAAAGGCTAGAACTCTCACATGATTTAAACAAGGGCCAATAGGAACAATCAGTGCCCAGCATCTGTTTTTATGATAGAGCCATACACATATCACATGGCTAACAAATTGCAATCTGACAAATTATTAATACATGAATAGTTTCAATTTCTCGTGAAACCTTTTATTTGCTTTGCGAAATAATATTATATAGTGCAGATAAACGTGATTAATGTTACTATTTTGAGGTTTTAAAATTACGTTCTTAATTTAATCAACTTTTTATGAGGCCATTAAATATTATGAGCAAGCATAATTAATGTTGTTGTTTTGTTGTTGTTGCCAACAGTCAATACCTGGAACAATTTAGTACAGCTGTTTCTAAATGAATTGCCATGCAATAAATGTAAGTCTAGGTATTCCAGATCAGCATTTAATTTTGAGTCTTGCAAATGTTTGAATTGATCAAACGGCTACTGCATTCACCCACTTAATGTCCAAAACTGACTCTATAAAGAAGTAAATATTTAAGTTTGTATTCGAACCATTGTGTTTGCAAGCACATTATATGAAAAATAAATCGTTAATCAAGTGATCTAAACTTGAATCCATATACATTCTCATTCATAAATCAGCTATAATGACATCTAAACTACAAAAGGGAACATATCATCATTCTAGATTTGATTAATAGTTCCGAAATTTCCGTTAAAATGTTTTCAGTTTTCATATAGCCTAACATATACCATCCATTTTTTGTAGCAAGCACTATATAATCTCCTTCGTGATAAAAAATCACATGTTTATAAATCTAATTAAACAAAATTTGTATCTCTTGATCAAACGGTATGTGAACATATTCGCTTTTAGTATATTATTTCTATTTTGAGCTTTAACAGAGACAAAAATTAAAAGAATTATGGCATCAAAGAAAAAAATTAAGAAACGATTTCAATGCACTGAAGCCAAACTAAAGCAAGGAAAAAAATTAATTGAAAACAAATCCATCAAATGCAGTCACTATATACAATATATCATACGAATTGTGGCCATATTATGTTTCTTCTTGACGATTTATAAACAGTTTTCTTGGGAATTATGAAGCTAATGAAAGTATAAAAAAACTATTTTTTTAAAGAAAAGATATATTACAGTAAACATTATTCGCAGTTGATTGAATCCCTTAAACTGTGTTAACCTCAAACGTCATAAAACCAGATTAAAGAATAAATATAAAATCCACGGAATACTTTACGACTTCTTTTTTTCAATGTAATCAGTATTAAGACGATTTCTTTCAAGAAAACATAACGACATCGACTTCTTACGATACAAACCTTGTAAATTAGATGACTTCGGGGCAATATAAATTTAACAAGACTACTTACCTTTGCTAAAGATACACCTGAAGTTAGAAATTAATGTTTTTATCTCCCTTTGTAAGTAATATATGGCCTATGTAGTTACAGCATCCGTCTTGGATACGGAGGTCACGGGATCGAAACCCGGCTGAATCATACCAAAGCCATAATAAATGTAACCAGTTTGCTAGGCACTAGGATTAAAAGGTATATACTAATATAGGTCCTGGGACAGGAAGGAGAACCCAAAACCAGTCAAATGTACATAACACGTCGAAATGGTTTACCGACGACATATATTATGGCAGAAAGCGTCACAATAAATAATAATGCCTTTGCTTAGTCGGCATTAAATAATAGGTTCAAGCTTGAAAAATAATATGGATAAGAGACTAATAAAGAAAGGTTAATGAAAAACATATCGACTGAATGTTCACTAGATTAGTTGAAAAATAAAACTGAATTTCCAACAGATCATAATATGGTCGTATGCAAGAAAACTAAGAACATAATGAAGAACGTTATGAGTTGGAAACACGATTGCAGGCAAACGTATGAACGATTGATCAAAATGGGGCGAATTTCCATTTATCGAATCGTGTGTTTATGGTGTGCCTGATATCTGCGATGAGAAGTGAAAAGATACAGAGCAATCAATGAAAGAGTATACCAGGAATGCATTTCGTTTAGATTTTGAGAGTATATAATTGGAAAGACCCATTTGGTTGAGATATAAATAAAATCGCAGTAAGTGTGATTGTCAAATATGCAATATATAAAATACAAAAAAAAGTTTTGATGCGGTATGGAGAATCAATGAAAGATGTCTGTTAAGCAGCCACGATGACCACAACTGAGAATCAATATACAGCGTCAGCTAGAAGACCAGTTAAAAAACGTGTAGCCGAAGATTGTCCGTTCAGAATGAGAAAAGCTCCATTAGATATTGAGTTTTCTCAACGACAAAAATGAAATATACTGACTCTAAGATAATACTTGTAGTTTCTTTTAATGTCCAGATTGTATCAAATATGATATTATAATTATATTATTATTATTATATTATTACTGGCATACTTCAAAGAATTTGATCTTACATAAGACGAAGAAATGTATGATATAATCAAGACCTAAGAGATATAATTCACTGTGGAAATAAACGTACAATTTTAACAAATGACTGGATTGAGAATTGCCAATTGCTAATGTCGATCAGATTAAGGGAAGCAGCAGAGAGGGTGAATCCTACAACGTTTTTAGACAAAATTTGATTGAAATCCTAAAACGAGCCGTCCTATAATCTCATTTTAACCAAAAAAAAATATCTCAGGGGCAAACCCTACAACGTTTTCAGACAAAAAATTGATTGAAATCTTAACGAGCCTTCCCTACGAAATCTCATTTTAACTAAAAAAATGAAAACGGAGATTTTACGATTTTTTAATCAATTTTGGTCGCAACTTGTTGTCATCACCCTCTCTGCTGCTACGGGTTAACAAAAAATAATAAATGATTTCAACCGAATATTTGATCCAGTCTTTATGATGAAAGTCTTTAGGATCTCACAAACAGACTAATCGCTAACACCTCTTCTTGTAAATCAATCAGATTATTTGACTGGTCGGTGAGTTTGAAATTAATTCTCGTTAATGAATTATTATGGCATCGCATGTAGACAGGATTAATTGGGTTTTCAATAATTAGGAATCCTGGAGGAGCTGTTGGTGCAAACGAATAAAGAATATATCCCTGCTGAGCTTGATTTGATCGTTCGAGATTAATCTGATAGCTTCCTTCGATAACATCACATACTAAATTGAGCGCAATCACTGAGGATATATTCACGTTGAACGGAGCGATATGCCTACCGCCACCATCTGGATCATTATTATGTTTGAGGATTTTTATTTCCTGTGATGCTGTTTTTTTCCATGCATCATGAATTATTTTAAAACCAACATCGATGGTGTCACTGAGAATTTTTTTTAGTTCCGGTACGTTATATCCCGGTAGTTTGAATGTCGGAATATTATTCACGGGAAATTTATATTGTTTTGCAAATTCTGTTCTCGATAGGGGATTATAGTCATCTAATATATCTTGAATAATTTTTAGGTTAAATACTTCCATATCGTCGATAATTTTATTGCATGTTTCTACGACGCTGATAAATTCATCTCGGGTGAGAGAGCCGGATTTAAGAGATATTAACAACAGCGAAAAATCATTATTCATTGCTGTGAAATTTTTAACGATTTTAGGTTCGTCAACAAAATGATATCCCTCTATTCTACCCCCTGGCAACTCTCCTCCAGTTGATCGGTATCCGAGACCAAAGAAATCTATAGTAAACTCGTGATCTTTATAACTCTTTATTGGATTATCAGGTTTTATTCTGTCGGTGATATAATCAGTTTTTTGTGGTTCTGGTAAATCAACGGTTTTTCCCCCTGGTGGTAATTCAGGCCATCCTAGTACGGTTCTAATAGAACTCTGATAGATATCTACGACATATCCTTCTGAGTTTATCTCAATTGCGGATGATAGCGTCGGTTCATGAACTGTTATAGCGATTTTTGACTCTACTCCAGTAATCGATTTTATTCTACGCGCGAATTCATTATTGATTTGTTCGATTTGGTATGACCCTGTTGGTATCGAAACGACGTTCCAGTCTGGAGTCCCGTCTTCTTTATTCTTATTTGCAAATACCAGTGAATTATTCGGTTGTTGACCACCAAATGATTTTGATCTGATATTAGGCCAACTGTGATACACTCGTAATTTTGCTAGCGCTATCTCCTTCACGGGGACTGGGCTAGGGAAATTCACACTAAACTCGGGTTCCGTTGATGTTATTGATATCATGCTTGTTTGTACTGGGTTCGTGTTCTCCACTACTCGTTGAAGTAATTCCATCGGTGTCGTCATTGTTATTATACTCATGTTGTATTTCTAATTTTGGTATCGAGGAATCATAAATACTGACCGTCACTGAGAACTCACAATCTGGTATGGTTGAGATTATTGAGATCATTTTGGTTTTTGGGTTTGTTTTTGGGTTCGTGTTTTCTAATTCCATCGGTGTTGTCATTGTTATTATACTCATGTTGTTGCTCTAATTTCGATATCGCGGAATCAAAAATACTGACCATCGCTGAGAATTCACTATCTGATATAATCGTATTATCGAGTGACGACGATATCATTAGGGATAACTGCGAATATGCGGTTGATGCAATATGAAATTGAAGTAAGTAATTCTGCAGTTTACTCTGGCTGCATGATGATATCTTTTTTGCTATCCCGGTTGATATACCCCCGATTGTAGCCACCGCAGAAATGCAAATTGGAACTACGACCGGGGCAATCATTATAACCGATGCAAGTATTATTCCGGCGCCAGCGAGAACGCTTGACACCGAGTACATAGTAATATCAATTGCGGTGATTCTTCGTCGGTATTTTTTTATTTTTATTTGATACTCCTCAGTGAGGGTTTTGAGTCTAGTCTGAAATTCTCTGACCTGATCATAGCGACATTGAGTTGATGAAATCATTGTTATTTTAAAAACGCTAGTGTTTTCAATTACGATTTACTTAAATCCGCTACGAATTCCACATACCAGGTTGCTGAAACCCCAATCAAATTTTTATCAGTAGCTGTTATAGTGAACTTTTCAGTTGTATCCTTGTCGATGATCGTTGAAATCGTATTATTAACCCCGGATGAACTCGACGATGATATATTAAATTGAGTTAATGGTGTTACTAGTGTTAATCGATAAATACCCTTAACGGTTGCAGTGATATCTAATTTGTTGTTTGTAGGTGTCCACGCAAATGATCCGTGTTGGATTGTGTATACCACGTTGTTGGTTTTCTCATGAGGAATTTTTGTTTTTTCAATGATTGTTATCATCCTCGAAAAATCACCTTTGACGGCTTCGATGAAGTTTTTCGTCTCATCGATGGATTTTTTAATATCAGGGAGTTTTATTTCAATTTTATCTAACGGGGTTCCAATAAATTTATCAATGATATTTCTACGAAATGATGTAAACTGTTTTCCGTTTTCTTCAATTTTAGATTCAAGTGTTGTTAGTTCCAACACAGAATTTTTCAACTCATTGTCATGGGTATCAATCTTATCAGTGATCGTAGACACAAGTGCACCTGGTTTAAGTCGTCCGTCGTTGGAATACAGCGCAATAGAGTTTTCAGCGGCGTCGCGCTGCCGTATCAAAATGTCATTCAATGATACATCACTGGATTTCAATTTACCCTGTTTGTCCTGAAATACAACTATTTCGTTCGGGTCAGCACTTGCTAAATTTAACGTCTCAGCTATTTCATCTTTGATTAGTTTTTTTACATCACCTGTCGCAGTGTCATCGGGTTTGGGTTTCAAAGATCTCCCCCAAATATCAATCATGTTATTGTAAAACTCTTTCTCTCTCTAAAAAGCGATTACTAGTGTATTCATTCACGACAACATGTGGTGGTTTTCCGCTTGGGTTACTCAAGGAGTTAGAAATAGCATCAAGGACATTTAATACTTCGCTGCCACATATTGGTGGGTCAATCATCGGTTGTGTTGGTAGCGTAGAATACCAAGTCTTCATTGGAAGGGTTTTTATATAACGCAAAAACTCTTTTGGTGGGGCTAATCCATATGAATCAAAATAGACAATCCCACGTGGATCAATAGCGTATGCAACCCAGTGAGTTCCAGGTCCGGTGCTGTTATCTAAATTAATAATACCGGTTTCAACGCTGTTTGGTTGATGAGGTAATTGATCTTTCATAAAGACACCTCTGAAGTTTTTAATCGCGAGTTTTTTAGCAGCATCCATTAAATCAAAATTGGACATGGGAACCATCGAAGATTTCTGAATTAATAAATCGTTCCTGGTAGTCTTAGACCCTTTCCGCTGTACCACGAATACGGGGTTCCTGGTAGTCTTAGACCCTTTCCGCTGTACCACGAATACGGGGTTCCTGGTAGTCTTAGACCCAATCCGTGAACGGATCGTCCCTTTTTTTTATATCCTTTCCCAGTTGCTTTCTTTAGTGCCATTCCTGCTGCAGTACCAACGGCTCCTAACGCCGCTGCTTTAGCCACCGCTGGGGCTGCTGCTGCAATCAATGCTGGTATTGCAGCTAACAATGGAAATATACCGCCTGTTTTAATCATATTTTTGATAGCAGCCGCAGAAAGAGTAATCTGAACACCTTTTTTGGCTGCAAGTGCATCATTGAAATGTTTCACCTGACGAGTTGTCAGCGATAGTTTATTTGCACCACCAGTCATTTGGTTGGGTTTCAACGTGATTGTGGTTCCACATTTTTTAGCTGATTCCGATTGCAATTTTTTTAATTGACCGGGAGTTAACGCAACACTAATAACACTATATGACATTATACATAATTGATTGATTCTAAATCGTTTACAATTTCAATTACATGTTTTCCACTGGTGCATCTACCACTCTCATTCTTCCACCAACACCTTCAAGTAGCATTGATTTATCACTGAGAATGACAGCAACCGCTCTGTAATTAGCAATAGCACCACGAAGCACATTAGCTCTAAAGTGTATATCAACGACAGATTGTCTCATCAAATCGAGATGTTCCAGTGAGAAGTAATAGATCGGATATAGATTTTTAAAATCGTATTGTGATATTTGCAAACCAGTATCGATATTTTGGTCGCGTGCCATAAATGACAACAGACGATTATAAACTCGTGCAATATGATTCTGACCGTAATCGAGTTGTACATCCTCGGATGGTTCCTGCTGGCCGTTTATTCTCAGTGAGACGTCCTTAACACCTATCAAATATCATATGGCTGAAGAGTTGATTGCCAACTCGTGTGTTATCTTGTAACGCTACGAATATATGACGTGGCGCAGCAACACCTTGTTTTGATGCTAGGTTCCAAGTGAATAACCCGTTGTTATTTGATTGCTTCACATCTGTACTCACTGATAACCAACTTAACAACGACTTTCCTCCATGGTCCATAAATGATAGTAATCGTTCTTCTGCGGTGATTGCTGGAGTCAACACTGGCATCCACAATGATATTTTTGTTAAATTGACTTTACCGGCATCAGCATTTGGATTTGCATTGTCTGCTGGAATCCTCCAGATTGCGTCATTATCATCACTCTTTCGTACAAGCGATACTGTATGCTTCGCTCCATAGATAACTTTTCTGACGTTTCTACAGAATCCAAATATATGATGCAGTGGAATCGCGCATGAAAATGATTTACGCCCTACTCCCAACATTGAGTTTCGTGTTGCAGCTCCTAGATTGAAATTAGCATCGTTGTTTATAATCATATCCTCGACCTCAGCATCATTATTATCACGTTTTTTTGGTCGTCTTATAATAAATGGATTTCCTCCAGCGGTATTTTTAACATCTTTTGCAAACATCATAGAAGGTCCTGCTGATCTTGTATAATCATCGGAATATCTCGCTAACCCGATTATTGTTGTAGCCACATCAACATCACGATCTATCGACTCGATTTCTTTTCCATCAATTAGATATCTAGCACTCTCAAATAGCGCCATGATACCATTATTGACAAAACCGACTTGAGTACCAGCTGGATACGGTGCTGGTACAGCAGGAGTATCAGCAGCTGTTACAATTTCTCCTTCTACTTCAATAAACGCTTCAGCGGGTAGAAAGTATTTACTGGTATCATGGACTTGAAGATCAATTCTTGCTCGACTATTTGAGTCTATTGCATGATAGGCGTAATATTGATAATCGCGTACAGAATCATCCTTGCCAACTGGGGCGTCTATATCAAATGCTGGATCACGTGACTGTTTGAACATTTTATTCTATTTATCAGAGTCTAAATCGCGATTTTCCATTTTCATCGTCGTAGTTTTTTAAAGCCACTTCCTGCTATCATATTTGCAATATTGCTTTGGTCGGGGGTTAAAACCATCGACGCTAATTTTTCATCTACTGCGTTATTTATAATTCTACTAACACTTGCAGGCATTTCCGCTGTAGACGGTAACGGTTTTGAAAATCCTTTGGATTTCATCCGTGATTTCACTAATGATGTTAATTTATTCTTCGCAGTTGAAAACGCTTTTCCAGCAAGATCTCCAACAGCACCAATACCCTTATCACGAATAACATCAATTGCTTTCATTCCTAATTGTTTAGCCAACGGCATCACTTTTGGAGCCATTCTCGCAAATAACCCTAGAATGGTATTACCTAAACCATCTCCGTAGTATGCTCTATAAACCGGAAACCGTGAATTAACTACGTAGACGGGGGTTGGTTTATCATGATTGTAGTGTATGATCATTATTTGAAATCAGAAACAATTTTTCAATTGACTTTTCAATTCAGTCACTATGATACCCACTTTCCACTAACTCGCCAATGAAATCTCGATATGTGCTGATATCCATGATACCACCCTGAAATAATCGTCTACAGATATCAGCTGCTTCATTAATTATTTCCGGTGAGTTATTTCCGGCTCGTTTTCCTCCGATGAGAACCTCTAACCGTGATATATCACTGAGAACACTACCAGGACATACCCCACTTTGGGGTCCACTGGAATCTCTTAATCCACTTCCGCTATAACCAGTTGCTTCATCCTGTTTTTCTTCATCCGTGGGTTGTAAATAACCAAGAAGATCATAATCATCATCACGTGGTATTTGTTGTTTTTTAGGTGAAAAAGATATTTTCTTTGCAGGTTGCTGTCGCCGCCTTTGCGTTTTTTGCGGTTTTTGTTGTTGTTTAAACTCTTCGTATTGATTATACACTGTACCCACCGCATTGATATATTCAATGTATGATGCACTATTTTTCTTAATCAGACCTTTTTCAGTTTTGATTTTATAGAATATATCAGCCCAGTGAGTTATATTTCTAACATATTTATGATGTTCTGGTTTCAACCATTTTTTTCTGTTTTCATAGGACGTAACAACTAGCGCAGGAATTTCTGCTGGATCAGTCTTATCAATTTCTGCTAACCCTTCTTCGTTAAATCTCACGAGTAAATCATCTACTGTTCTTTTTGATTCTATTTTTTGTACGGCCTGTTCTGTTTGTTCAGTTTTCGCTGCTATTTTTTCGAGTTCACCAATAACAGATTTTCCCGTCTCGGGACCATCTCCCAGTATAGCGCGCTCTACTCCCTTCGTTGCTGTTGTTACTGGTTTAAACAATTCTTCAGATCCCGCAGCAAAATCAGTCTGAAGACTCTGTCGTTGTTGTAGTTTATTCCGTACAGAGTCACGAATTGGTACAAATCTCCTGATTGCATCCAGTCGTTCACGAGCCAATCGGGTTGTTAATGCTTCATTGACCATTATTTGAAATCAGAAACAATTTTTCAATTGTAAAACAATTTTTTTTAATCCCGACCTAACACCATCGGATGGTCATGGAAGTGTTATTTCATCCTATAACGGCTTCTATCATTGATGAGGGAAGTATCAAAATCAGAATTTTCTAATGCACCACCGGTATCTGATCCAGTATGTAGATACAAGACAGTTTATTTAAACGGTTGTGGTGGGTCAGGAAAGACAACTCGTGCAATTGAATTATTTCGTCGGTCAACCATGATTGTGCTAACACCGACTCACAGACTCGCCAGAGAGATGATACAGCGAGGGGTAAATGCCTGTACTTACCATAGTTTCTTTCGATGGAAGGGTGACAAATGGACTCCTGAGCGTATGGGTGATAAATTCATTCCTGAAATCATAATTTGGGATGAAATATGCACAGTGTCATTAGATGTATTACAAACATTTCTTGAGTGGTTGTTAAACAAAAACACAAAAGTCGTCATGTGCGGTGATCACGGCCAACCACCACCATTTGTCGGTTCATCTCCACATGAATGGCTAAGGGGTTTTGTAGACTACTATGAAGAAATCACCACTGATTATAGATCACTTGATGAACGATTACGCGAGTTCAAAGCGCTAATTAGATTACAACCGGATAGAATCCAATGCGAAATAGCGCGTGAAGTGATTTCAGAAACTCCAATGAATGATTTCTGGGAAACATGGAGACCAAATGATTTGATAATTGCAAGTAGAAAAATAGTCAGGGACACACTTCAGATGAAGTTATTTGAATTGCATAAAGAAAAATTTGCAACGCTTCCAGTACCCCTTTGTTATAGGCCATCGGATACACGAAAACAGAATATTGAAGTTGATATTCCAGGACAGAGTGAAAAACAAATTCTCGTATTAAATGATATTGTGCTGGTTGATATCAATGTCGTTGAAGATGCATTGCGTGCTAATAAATCCCCGTGGACGCTAGGATACGCAGCAACAATACACTCTTCACAGGGATTGACTATATCGGATACAATTGTTTGGATGGTGGATAATCACATCGAATGGTCGAATTTAGTCTATCTCGCAGTATCCAGAGTACGAAAAATAAATCAACTTCGAAGAGTTGTTTTCGATGATAATGACACAACAATAAGTGATATTGATGTTAGCATCATTAATAAAAAACTCTCCGGTTACAAACAACAGGACAAAAAAAAACAACGAGAATTTGATATTGATGCTAAATTAATAATTACGCTGAAGAAACAACAGAATAATCACTGCGCGAGTTGCAATTGTATAATGCGTTGGCAGTATTCGGATAAGGATCCTCGCCAATTCACCGTAGACAGAAAAAATAACAATCTCGGTCATGTCAGAAACAATGTGATGTTGACTTGTCTTGAGTGCAATAGACGCAACGGTGCTAGTTAAGACCATGCGGTGGCAATTGAGTATCCTCGGGAATTACCTGTAGTTGTTGTCTAGTAAAACCCCGCTGAGGGGCAGTTGAATCCAGTTTATAGATTGCTGGTCTACCAGTTGATCGTGTTATAGTAGATATCTTATGCGTAGTGACGCTCCAAATAGGATCAGTAGCCCTTTTTCTACCCCCTTCAAGCTCTCCTGGTTCGTATAAGTACCTCACAATGACATTACTATGAAGAATTGGTTCTTTGAAATCTTTTTGTGGTTGTACGGGTATTGACTTCTTTTTAATCGCGTTGATAGGTTTCATGTTGATTGTTCTAGTAATCTCGTTATTCAGTGCAGTAATCACAGATGGTAATCTTTTAACCCATTCACGGGATCTTTTTTCTTGGATGAATTCTTTTGCGTATTGATATCCAAATAACCGCTCAGCAATCGTCCGATTAAATCGTTCTACAATGGCCTGATCGCGATGTAGCGCAGTATGCCCTCGTCGTATGGTGACATTATGATGTTTCATTGTAGATAACACTGCACCCTGAAATTCCTTGCCAGGATCAACCTGCAATAGATTTGGCCAGTGCAGAGGACCTCGTCGATAAATCCTTTCAAATGCAGAAGCGACTTCAGTGGCTGATTTTATTTTTAACGGTTCTGCTTCTTTGTATCGCCTTGCAATATCAACTACGGTTAGCGCGTATTTGTAACCACGATCATGTGGCAGAAATAATATATCAGCCTGATGAACTTCATTAGGAGCGGTCACATCAAAATGCGAGAATTGAATTTGTTTAGGCGGTGGTAGATAAATTTGCCATAGTGCCTGTTTGGATAACCAATTAGCCGCAGTGGTTTTTTTCACTTTTGCAGCGCTAGCGAGTTTATGGACTGCTGATTTACCCCTCCAGTATCCTCTTGGGGAATAATAAATTGATTCCATATTATTAATTACCGGCACCTAACATCAATTTACTTTTCATAGCCGATTTTATCAAAAATGAAGCCAATTTTTCTTTGAAGGATTTATCAGGAATAGCATTTAACGCATGAATTAATTTCACATCCGCGAGATGCCTGTGTTGCAGATTGCTGCTTTTATAAGCAACATCATGAAGGTGACAGGCCTTATCAATGGCGTTTATTGGTTCTTCACCGGGTCGGGACTGATTTTGATCATTGAGTCTGATATCAAGTCTGGTTCCCGGTCCACAGTAGCTATATCCTGGAAGGTGCTTTTCTCCGGGGTACTTTGCCCATGGGGTTCCAGGGAGCTTTGCCAATTTGGCTGCGATATCACCTCCTCGTTTTTTTTTAAATCAGATCTCATAGACACAAATCTAAATTTCTTTGTACCACATTGCACGCATTTACCAGAAAGCGCTGATCGGTTATTTTTAGTTGTAACCGTCGTCACATCATTTGTGCTAGTACGCGTTTTACACTTCATACAATATAGATCCATAATTTATGTATAGAAATATGGATATAATTGATTTTTCAGCGACTAAAACAAGAGAACCAATTAAGCATCATGCAGCGCTACCAAACTCTATCCGGATGATTATAATCGGGCCATCTGGATCCGGTAAAACGCAATTGTTACTCAATTTAATAATGAGATGGATGAAGTGGGATAAGTTGTATTTAATTGCCCCTAGCGTAGATGATCAACGATGCTATGAAGTGCTAAAAGATTTTAACGAGAATGCATCAGAAATTAAGGGTGAGAACGCCATTGAATTTATAACCGATATCGATGAAGCACCGAGTATTGATGATATTGATGGAGATATTAACAATTTAGTCGTATACGACGATATAATGTTGGATAAACAAAAAAATCCTGCTAGGATCTTTTCCCGGGGGCGTCACAAAAACACTGACGTTATATATGTCACTCAACGCTACACTCAGGTTCCAAAAGTCATCAGAGATAACTGCAATTTATTGTCTGTATTCAACGGAGTTGATACTCATACTCTTAGAAATATTTGGCAGACATGGTGCTCTGATATGGACTTCAATCAATTTCGAGATTTCTTTAGTCATGCTCAGTCGACTCCGCACGGATTCGCAACAATAAATCTACATGATCCTCGGACACGATATCGTATCGGACTGGATCAAATATTTGGTTAAAATCATTTCTTAATTTTTGTTAACCTGTAGCAGCAGAGAGGGTGATGACAACAAGTTGCGACCAAAATTGATTAAAAAATCGTAAAATCTCCGTTTTCATTTTTTTAGTTAAAATGAGATTTCGTAGGGAAGGCTCGTTAAGATTTCAATCAATTTTTTGTCTGAAAACGTTGTAGGGTTCGCCCCTGAGATATTTTTTTTTGGTTAAAATGAGATTATAGGACGGCTCGTTTTAGGATTTCAATCAAATTTTGTCTAAAAACGTTGTAGGATTCACCCTCTCTGCTGCTAGGGATGGGTAAATTTGCATGTATCTAAGGCAACTCGATCACAAAATTAGAGTATGGTTTATCCAAGGACTATATTGAACAAAGAGGAAGGTATATCGTCTCCCCAAACTACAAAGATCTTTTATCTCAAAATATAGATATGATTTTAAATGATATTAATTACATCAAGCGGAATAAATGAGTCAAACCAATTACTGATATTTACCATCATGTAGCAAGCACAATGAAGACAATCAATATAAAGGAAGAATAAATTATAATTTCAGCCTTAATTTGAGACAGATCGCAAAACTGTCAAAGGAAATTCTTAATATATTTAAAACAGTTCTAATTAAAAGGCACACGTGATTCATCTGAAGGGAATATTACATTATATACTTATTTCGAGGGACTTGCAAATATTCGTATATCATCAAGAGCTAGCGGTTCTGGCGCGATGGCGTGACTTATACATGGCAAGTTAAGAAACTACGAAAGGTTATCAGCTGCCTCATCTAACACAACGTGACAAACGCGTTATACACCTAGCATTTGCGCATGCATTGTGTGTGTAAGCAGAACAGTAGCAATTAGAATTTACTTATGAATGCTGACCTGAATGTCAACCTCCTTAACTATACCAGGCTAATCTTTTGCAACTGAGCAAACTTATCGTGTAATACTTTAACTACCGCGATACCAAAGGGACGCTATGGTGGGAATGCTTTCTTGGTACACACAGACACTGACATCCTGCGGATGCAGATCGCGAACACCGATGTATATCACAATATTGCAAGCGATGCCTCCTTTAACGACGCGACCGTTTATCTACAAAAGCGCAGGCTCTAAGACAATGCCAGCAAGAGTATCGTAGTTAAGTTTAAAGACAATTTCGCTCGTTAGTTAATATTCGACATACTCGGTCTGCGCCGCAAGATCTACTCCATTTCCCTTGCAGATATCCACCAGGCGAACGGTAGTAAAAGCCGATCTTTGGACCGCCTCTACCTGCAATGTAGCCAGCACGATCATTTTGACACACTATGACCGCCATCCGCAGAGACTACCCCAAATGTTGACATATACAGGGACTCGTTGTAATGGCTGGCAACATCAACAAGGGTCAGTCAGTGCATACTTGTATGTGCACCCGAACCCGTCGTTTTGTAGAGACATGAGATGAAAATATTATATTGGGTCCCGGTGAGTCTGCCTGATGCTGACAGGTAAATATACCTCAAGGCCTGCTTCTTGAGCCCCATAATGGAAACATATTATGATAGTACAAATGTTTCTGCCAACATTTGGTAGTTGCTGCAACCATCCTGTAGGAGCATGGATATAAGGTATCTGAGATAATCTGTGTCGTTGTTAGAAAGGCACTGAGGGCTTTATCCGTAAAAGGTATGATGCACGTACCAGCTCGTTTTCATCGTCGGTCATTTTATTTTTTTGTTCTATTCCATTTTGGTTTCATTTCAATTATTTGTATTGTATGGACTTCCTTTAATTTAATTTGTCCATTGTCCATTGAAATTAGACAGAAAGACACAGTAATCCCTTTCAAGGGTGCTGTTGAAACTCACCATTTTCGAGTGCAAGAACAAACTTAAAGACCTAATGTTTCCAATCTTATACAGTTGCAGCACTTTTTATGTTTTTTAATTTCGTGGTGTTAGGTTTGCATTTTGTTTTTATGTAGTCATATAATTGTATACATTGAAAAGCGCTTAGAGTTTCTAAAGATTCGACGCTATTCAAAGTCCTCAATATTTTCTTTTTAGTATGTCGTTTACATATTCTATAGTGACTCTCTTTTTTTATGTTCTCCATAGATTTGTAATACAGAAAATTGTTCATCCGTTTGAAACTCTAGCTGGCTGCCACTAATTAGTCCCACCGGGTCTTTTATGCATAATAAAACCAGCAAAGCTGCTGGTTTTGAAATATATTGTCTTTTGAATTCTAACTGGCACCAAATCGAAATTCTGATTCTGAGTCTTGTCCAACTGATTTGAAATTAATTTTGGAATTTTGTAATTTCCATCTCCAAGTTTGTATGTAATTGGTCTCGAATAGGGACGTAATATGTAACTATCCACAACTATCAGTCTTTTTTGTGTCAGAGGAAATTCATAACATACGGTCTTGACGCTAGGCAATATTTTTTTCAAAATTTTATTATTGTCATAAATGAGAAAATATGAAGCCATGACATCGTCCATTGCTAAAAGTATTGATGAAATATACGTGATTATTTTTTAGTTCTGGGATTTCATATTAACTGAACAATAATTTGTTTTAGTCTACTGATATTCCAAATCTGATTCCTTTTTCTATACGACTGACATACATGTCAGTGAGAGATTCTATCTATATACTACAATAGCCAGTAACATAAATAATAATGAATGTAATACGGCAGACTTAGCTCATGAACGTTTCCTAGAAACATTTTCCAGCATCATGATACGTTTCCCACTCGGCATCGGAAAGTTAAATATCCAGTCTAAATCACGATTTTAACCAGGCTATCTAATTTCAAACGTATTCCAAACATCGGTCATGGTTATTGTTTTTATTAGAAGCATCTTGTTTATCTAACGTACAGTATAAAGTTCTTTTTCCTGACAGCACTGTACCTACAATTTTGTAGGAAGACGTCATATATTTATAAGGATACATTCCTATGCGTGTCAACAAATTAGGCCCGTTTCCATTGAATTGCTGCATCATTTTATATTAAGTGTTCATGAACTGCAGGATGCGAATAAAAGCAAATCGCCAATGTAGAATGACAAGTATTTTTCTAAGTTACGTATTATGCAAGTTATCCTTTATGTAAAGTTTTCCAAAATTAGTCCCGACGAGGAACATGCCGTAGACTCTAAGATTAAGAAAGACTATTGGAATAACGATCACAATATAGTAAATGTGACCAGCAGTGATCTCAAACAATGCTTCTCCAATATGCTGCTCGCACATCAAGCGTTATGTAGAGGACAACATTCCCTATTTCACTGTTAACACAAATTATTCTGACTAGAGGAACTGGTTTACATAACTTACAATGCCTTTCACGTTTTTAAAGAAAATACTTACCACATTATTCTCTACGATATAATGTTTATATAAGTTTGCTTCAGTTGAATATTAGTGCAGACGCGTATCCACAAGGGATATGGGATTCAAATGTACTTTCAGAAGACTTATTTGACTCACTACTCGCACCATATAGGAACCAGTAGAGAATCCAAATCAGTGTAAACTAAATGTGAACTCGTGTCGCACGAGTCTTAACAGTTGGTACAGTTTCCATCGAAAGAGTTCATTGTTATGACCATCATGTAGACACCTTCTGCATAAACACTTCTACACCTTTTATGCGGGCCATTCATCAAACCATTCATATTGCCTATTATACGAACTTAATGACAATTTTTGTATTTTTACGGGCATAATGCAAATCAATATTGCATTAAAATACAACTAGGGGAACGTGCACAGGATTTGATTATAGCTTGATTTTTGGAAACTTCAACCATGATCGACTGCATAATGAATTATATTTTTGACGTACTTAACAACGCCACTTGTAACACCACGCATAATCCCGCCCAATTATTTGCTTTGATCTTTTTGGATCTTATCACAGAGAGATATGACGGTGCGCATTCTAACTGAGAAACGAAATGCGATTTGGACTCAGTATCAACGGCAATACGCAACTCAAAACGTTATGTCTCGACGTCAGTGCTGTTCATCTGGTAATTCTTATATCAAATGCAGCTGTCCACACACATCGCCTTATGACTGCACCTAATCCAGGTTCTTAATGAAACGTTGTTCGTAACCAGCAATGTCCATTCGCTCATAGCAAAGCCTATACTTGTAACTTAAACACATGCTTGCACTTGAAACCGTTTGTTTTTTTATGTAACAAGCAGGTGAGTCAGAAACGTCCCTACATGGATTTGTGCAGCTGATAGATTCAGATATTTATCGCTGGTAAAAGCCCAATAAGATCGAAAGGAGATGGGGGCTTTATGCACAATGTCACGATGACCTTTTCATATCAATGTTCGTGATGGAGAATAGAAACTTACTTCGTCAGAGCCATATTGATAGCAGAACCATAGGTTTGTTTTTCGGGATCGATGAAAGCATTTAGGATAGCTCCGCTAAGTAGGGTAAATGTGGGCATTGCCTCTGCATCAACAATCTGGTCGTCAAACGCAACATCTCATCCTTGCTTCAATTAAAGATTAACTTCTGTATTGCTCGAGTCCTTTTTATAAGGTATATTGGGCGCATAGCTGATATGGTCTTTGCTCATCGATACTAGATTCATAATGGTGCTGACAGTAAGCATGTAGTTTATGATGTGCTCTGGGGTTTGGTTTTTAAGCTGCTATCGCGCCATCCTCAAGAAACCCGTCCATGTTTCCAGTGGTTATGTTGTCATCAGGTGCCAAGTTACCAGGAGGGGTTCTAGTCGCTGCCAAATAGACTTTGCCGTTAGGAAATATTTTGTAATGCAGTATAAGTAAACAACTCTCGTACCAATAAGTATTGTTCCTGTCTTGTTCATTTCATGCGAGTCCGTATGCATCTACTAATTGTATATGTCAAACAGCTTTAAATACTTAAGATTTATCTTGTTAGGATGATCGAACTCTACGTCAAATGCCCATTCAGAACAATATGCCAACCGTCAGTGTATATTCTCCATCAATGCAGGCAGATCTTTCTGAAAATGATACTGCCTATGCTTACCTGCGTATACTTTTCAAGAGTTTCCGAGTTAGCACCAAAATAAGTATCCCTTGGAGATTTGATTTATAAGTAGACCGAGACTCAGGAAGCTGGGAAAGCCGTTCTTGGGAAACATGATCTGGATAGTGGCGATGGAAAGTACAACTCACCATCACAAACAAAGTATTCCAACAGAAAGATAGCCTGCAACGACCTTGATGCATCCTAAATAATCACACGGGCACCAAACTTATTGATTTATAATATGTACCAGAGTAATTCCCAATGCAGAGTGCCACACAGATTATCGTCTTGTGTGATGCAAGCTCGACTGTCGCTTCAAGCCCAGGCCCAAACCCCAAGAAGGGCGTTCCAGATCAAAAGCACTTCGTGTGCTAAAGTCAAGGCTGACTTTCAAGAGAGTCTACAACATTGAATATATTTTTTCGTCAGATCGACTTACGGAAGAGATGTGTAATCACATCAAGGCTGCCAATCTTCAAAACTAAGATTAAATCCTTCGATTCAACACTAAGAAAAAAAAGGGACTGGTTCAAAGAAAACATCCAAGTCATCCAACAACTGCTTGCTAAAAAGCGATCAGAGTACCAAACCCACCCCGACCAACTATCCTGTCCACCGAAGAATGATGCTTTCACTCGTATTT
This sequence comes from Unio pictorum, assembly GCA_030141615.1. Classification (NCBI taxonomy): domain Eukaryota; kingdom Metazoa; phylum Mollusca; class Bivalvia; order Unionida; family Unionidae; genus Unio; species Unio pictorum. The sequence goes on from JARLTB010000221.1 coordinate 6,709,570, forward strand.
GCAGCTTTCTCAGGTGCAGGCACCTAAATATTCAAAAGGGATGGTAGATAAAGCTTCCAGAAGCAACCTAGCTGTACATTGACACTGGTGACTACAGGCGGTTCTATGAAGCGTTGAAAGCAGTATATGGTCCTTCATTCCAAATACAGAGCGCCTACAGAGTACACATAGTCAAGAGCGTCTCACTAGCCGGACATGCATCCTGACAAGCTGATCAGAGCACTTACACACGTCCTTCAGCACTAGCCTTACAATCTCTGAGGTATATATTGATCGCATCCCACAACGGCTGCCAAAGATGGTACGCGATGAGGAACCCACACTGCAAGAGAATGTTAAAGCCATAGTACAGCAGAAAACTGGACAGGCTGCAAGAGAAGACAGTTTCTCACCAGCGATTTGGAGGCCCATAATTAAATAACAAAATTCACGAGTTCTTCCTTCGCTTGCTGCTGTGAGCGAGAAAACGTTCCATTAGACCTCCGAGATACAGTCATCAAAACCTTGCACAATAGCAAGGAGGAGAAGTCTGACTGCTCAAACGTCCGTGGATAGCGTTGCATGCACATTCCTTGCTAGAGTGTTACTGAACTGATTGGACCCACCACTGCAGAAGTGCATGCTCCAGAGAGTCAAAGTGGCTTCAGAGCCAATAGATGCACATCTTACATGATGTTGTTCTAAGACGGATCCAGGAGTAATGCTGAGAACAAAATAAAGGACTATACGTCACATTTATGGACCTAACGAATGCAATTCACGCGGTCAGCAGAACTGGACAGCGGAAAGTCCTTGCAGATCTCGGCTTTTCTCCAAGACTTCTTACCGTGGTCATCCACCTATATGACTACCAGCTTGATCAGTTCAGAATCACTAACAACCTGTCACAGACCTTACCCAATTGTAACTGGCGTGACACATGGCTGGGATTTAGCCCCCACACTGTTCTCAATCGTCTCCAGCATGATGCTTCAGAATGCAACAGACTACCATGAATATGAAGACGGCATATATATCCAATTTTTCACTGATGGCAAACTCTTCAACATAAGAAGAATTCAGGCTCACGCCAAGACTTTGGAAAAACTGATAAGAAAACTTCCCTTTGAAGAAGACGACGCCCTAATGGACCACATGGAATCCCCCCCCCCCCACATCGCGTAACATCCTGCTTTGCAAACGCTTGCCATTTGTTTCGTCTTCATGTCAGTCTAAAGAAAGATGAGGTACTACGCCAGCTTGCACCCAAGGCAGACTATCGGCAACCATTAATCTGCATTGACTATACAGAGCTGAATGTAGTCAAACAAATCATTTACCTGGACTGTGTGATAACCGCTGATGTCAAGATCGCCAAAGAAATACTGGTCAAGGAAAATGGCACCTTCGGCAGACTCTATAAACGAGTGAAGTACAACGCCAAACTCAAGAGAGGTACTTAGACAAGCGTCTATACAGCTGTCGTACTGACCACTCTCATCAATGGCGCCAGATCATGGTCACATAAATCTGAAACCGCTGCCTCCTTGAATGCTTCCATCAGCGCTACCTCCGCCCCATCTTCAACATCCACTGCAAAGATTTCATCACCAACACTGAAGTCCTCAAAGAAGAAGGGATCACCAGTATTGAGGCAATGCTCATGAAGATACAGCTACGCTGGGCCGGGCACGTGTTCAGGATGGAGCGATCATTGCCTGCCAATATAGCATTGTATGGCGAGCTGTCCACTGTCCAACGTAATGGAGAGGCACCTCGAAATAGATATAAAAACTACTTGCAAAAAACTATCATCATCTGTGGTATCGATCACCATAGATGGGCAACCCGAGATTCTGACCATGAAAGCTGGCAAAGTACAGATCACCGGGTCACTGCTACTTGTGAATAAAATAGACGGACCAAGGGAACTATCAGAATCACCCACCACATCCCAGACGTTTCCCTGCTGCTTCTGTGGACGGACGTGCCTGTCACGTATCGGGCTTATAAGTAGTCAGCGCGCGAGCAATAGACGTGGACAGCCTCTTCCTAAATCTTTGCAGACGAAATCAAGCCAACACATACACTCACAGACACACACACACACACACACACACACACACACAGAGACACAGATATATATATATATATATATATATATATATATATATATATATATATATATATATATATATATATATTTCACTGAGGCCAGCAAGAGATCACGTGTGTCAAGGATAGATTAATATAAATGCAATACAACGAACAGTGGGAAACTAGTAACTAACTAGCACTTGAAATCGTACTCAGTCATTTTCAAAGTTCATATGGCAAAACTATGATATAGACAAGACAAACAAATAAAACACTGTTTGCAGACCTTTACATGGTTATTTCTACAGAAATTAAGCCTTTAAATATATTATGTTTCAACTATTTTCGATCTTTACACGTATTGCTCGATACTATTTTATTGACCTCGAAACTGATGAGCCAAAACGACATCTTTTGTTGTATGTAAATTTATGCTAGCTCTAATTGTATCCCAACTATTGTATTGCTATAATAATAAATATAGACAATGAAGCAAATTTATATAATTATTTAATAAAAATATGTCCACAGCAAAACTTTAATGTTTTGTGTTCTTGTTTCGAACTCCAGTATGAGCATATTCAATAAGTGTTATATTACTGACATTGTGGCCAGATAAGTTTTCTGCTGCAGTGCTTCGGTACACTTTTATCATCCAATAAGATCTATGAAGATTGACCCATGTGTGTATCTTTATAGTTTCTCTGACATACCAAAGGCTCCAGACCTAACATGTGATGAGATTAATTACATTCTCTCATTCATTTTATTCTTAACTTCGTAAGGACCATAATATCTCAATCTTGAAGAATGAACAAGAAATACTGAACAATATCAGTGGACTCAAAATGTATCACCATTGTAGTTCTATGAAACCTTAATCTCACGTTTGACGTGAACAACTCGATGCCACATTCAATTATAACATAAAATTTACCCTTGATCAGACAGGACATATTTGAAAAAGCCAAATTGAGTACAAAATCAAAATATCAAAGCTTTAACTATTGTTTCGTTTTCAATAGTTCCCAAAGGAATTTCTCTGGAAATCTTGTTGATGCACACAGTATGGTCAATAATCATCGGTTACCTGACTTGATATTAGGTAAGGGAAAGACACATTGAACCATTATTCTGCTTCTTGGTTCGTTAAATGTGGAAATAGGTTGCAGATGATTGGGTTTTCGTACCATTTGACATCATTCACAAACATCGCTTTTAATATTTGGTCAATAGACGTGATTCAAGATCAAGTAAAATATCTTAGTAATGCAAAATTGAACAGCCAAATATGTTTCATAGGCCTAACTAAGAATCGCCAGTTTGTGCGATGCAGGAGTTACAGTTTGATAGTTCACTAACCTTTTGTCAGCAGCAGGTCTCTAGAGTTGTCTCTTTTTTCCTCATAAGGATCCCATTGGTACTGAAATAACAAACATATATTTATGTGGCTTCAATTTCACTTAGGACCCTTTCAAAGGAACACGAGATCTCTGGATCTTTTGCATGTTCGACGCCAATATATTGTCATTTGACACCCGGATAAAGATAATGCGTAATTAAGAAATGATCACTATGATCAATATTGATTGATCTAAACAATGAGACACATCAAAGCCTGACCAATACATGTGTCAGCTAAAGAAATGCTCTCCTGATCAACATCATTTAAAAAAGCAGTCTTTATCGTAGCTCTAGTAACTGCACAACATGGATATAAATCGGGAAATTCTTTTGTTTAAAAAGATCGAATTTCTGATCAAAACAAGGCCTTTTGGTTACAAGTTGATTAATCACAATCTTATCTCAATATGGGTCATAGCCTAGTAATATCCCTCAACGGCTAACACAAACATTGTTCCGACTGTCACAGTGTCTTACACTAAGTCTGATAACCTATTTACACAATGAAGATATACATTAACGCAGCCGCAATCTACTCGCTGAATAGGAACACATTTATTAGAAGACGACGCCACAGAAAAAAGACAATCACTGATAAATTCCTGTATTCTTTAATATAGTAATAGGGATTGGGCTGAATCACACATGAGTGATACAAAGCTCTTTGACGTAAATGGTCCATAATACAATCATACTGGAATGTAATAGAAGTTGTTCTGTTTACTCTTGTTCCAGTTTTGTTTTACTTTTCAAGATATATATATATATATATATATATATATATATATATATATATATATATATATATATATAAAGCATATGGCATCTAACAGTCCTTTCAAATGCACTGGATCCAGCAAAAGATCACGTGTGTCAGGGATTGATTAAGATAAATGTAAAAAACTGACAAGCAACAGTGCAAAGCTAGTATCACTCTAGCCTGAGCGATTTTGACACTTAATGAGTCTTTATCAAGGGCAAATACAGAACATAGACATGACAGACAAGTAAAATACAAAAACCGTGTTTACAAAACTTTACATGCCTGTTTCTACAGGAAGTAAACCTTGAAATTTATTATGTTACAACTAGCTTCTTTCAACATATTGCGGATGCTGTAAAATGTCTGTATTGACTTAGAAATCGATGAGCCAAAGCGATACATCTGTGTATGTATGTAAATTTATGCACGCGCAAATTATATCCCGGATATTTTACATTAGTAGTTAGAGGTTATTAAGCAAATTTAGAGAATTATTTAAAAGAAAATGTGTCAGCTAGAAAAAATAATTACATTTGTGCATGGCTGTCTTTTTCTAGTCTTCTTGGTTTAAACCGCTTGGTTTCAATGTTCGAAGGCGTCGTATCCAGTAAGATTCTTTTCTTTCCTGATTTCGGAACTCCAGTTGTGGTTGTGAGCAAATGCAAAAGGTGTTACATCACTGAAGGTGTGGCAAGGGGAGGAGAAGTGTTCTGCGACCGGTCTTCTGTATAGCTTCTTTGTTATCCAATCAGATCTATGAAGGTTGATCCTTTTGTGTAGCCTCTCAGTTTCTCCGACATACTGCAGGCTACAGATCTTACATGTGATGCGATAAAATACATTCTCTGTTTTGCACGTTTTGGTTGGACCATGTATGTTTAGTTTTTCTCTCGTCACTGTGCTAGAAAAATTCCTGGCTTCTAACATGTGTTGACAGGTTTTGCACCTTTTATCGCGACAGGGGCCAGATTGACTAAGGTGGTCTTGATTAGTGATTGGCGTTAGCTTCGCCCTGACTAGGATGTCCTTGAGGTTTTTTGGTCCCCGGTAGGCTACTACAGGTTTGTTGGGGAGGATTAACTTTAGTGCATAAGATGATTCTAAACTGCGCCAGTGTTTCCCGATGATTTACATACAAAAACAGATGTGTCGCTTTGGCTCATCGATTTCTAAGTCAATACAGACATTTTACAGCATCCGCAACAAGTTGAAAGAAACTAGTTGTAACATAATAAATTTCAAGGTTTAATTCCTGTAGAAACAGGCAAGTAAAGTTTTGTAAACACGGTTTTTGTATTTTACTTGTCTGTCTTGTCTATGTTCTGTATTTGCCGTTGATAAAGTAAAGACTCATTAAGAGTCGAAATCGCTCAGGCTAGAGTGATACTAATTTTGCACTGTTGCTTGTCAGGTTATTTTTGCATTTATATATATATATATATATATATATATATATATATATATATATATATATATATATATATATAAATATATATCACTTACATTAAAATGACATGCCGTTTAAAGTGTTGGTATAAAGCAATTGATATAGCAATAATATTGCGCCCATGGCGCAATAATACGCATGTAAGCACATTCTAACGAACGTCTGATGTTGATTTTAGATCAATAATAGATTTCCACACGAATCATTAGTGACGTATGAAAATTACGACAGAAACATGGTACAAATTTTCATCACACTCATTTCTGATTTATGGTCCCCCCTCCCATCTCATGAATAACAGACACACTACGAACAAATGTGGAGTGAGAAAGAAAATGAATTTGTGCTGGAATAAAACCTTGAAATATAAATTACACCAAGTAACCAAAAGGAATATGGTTCGTCGTAATCATGCGTGTGCCCTTTCCTTGCAATTTATTATGTGTTTATAAATGACAAAAGGTTGCTTGCCCTGTCAGCATTATATAGTACCTTTCTCGGTTGCGTTGTACATACACTCTGATGCGTTGAATGTTTTCATTTTATTCTTAAACATAGTATAATCTTCTAATAATCAATTATTATTAATTAAACATCTAAATGTACATAGGTATCTCTCTCTCTCTCTCTCTCTCTCTCTCTCTCTCTCTCTCTCTCTCTCTCTCTCTCTCTCTCTCTCTCTCTCAACCATCGTAGAAAATGACGCTCTAAAATCTATCAAGTGACAAACTTACATCCGCAGTTACAAATAATGGTAAACATTAAGTCAAGATATATATATATATATATATATATATAATTTATCACATAGTAGGTATAGTGTTCGTATCGAATGTGCAATTTCATATCATTTGATATTTCCACGGTAACATATCACTTTATGTGATTCTGCTTGGTCAAAAGATAAAATGATTATGCAGTATCAAGTTTACTTAATGGCTGGGATCGTGGAAACCGTTTTTAACGTTTCCTTCTGGAATGTTTGGTTTAAAAAAAAAAAATTTTTGGTGGACATTTTTAATCTCGACTCGCAAAAGGAAACTGGGGCATAATTAGTTTGACAATCCGAATATGGATATGTTAAATACATAAGGTATTGTTATGTAATGAAGAATATTATCAAAATCAATATATATATATATATATATATATATATATATATATATATATATATATATATATATATATATATATATATATATATATATATTGATTTTCTACGCACGTTTGTTGGTACATCTTAATTAATCTAATGTATTTATTTTAAGAGGAGGGCTAAGGGAGTGGTTGAGCTATATGTGACACTTTGCCAACGACATTGATGGGCTGGCAGGCAGTGAAGACGAGCTTACCATCAAAGTGAAGAACCTGGAGGAAACTTCTTCAATCTTTCACATGGAGTTTTTTTTTATTTGTTTGTTTGATTAGGATTTTTAACGTAGCTTTAACAATTTTTCAGTCATATCGCCACGATGTCTGCTGTGAGGCAGTTTAGAGTGATGTCTAGCACTGAGGCATCATGCCGCAGACATGTAGCATGATGTCCCACCCAGTCACATTATTCTGACACCAGGCCGACCAGTCCTAACACTAACCTCTTAATGCTGAGCGTCAAGCGAGGCAGCTGTTAGTACCATTTTTGTAAGTCTTTGGTATGACTCGGCCGGGGATCGAACCCGCGACCTCCCGCTTCCGAGGCGAACGCTCTAACCACTAGGCCACCGGAGCGGTTTTCACATGGAGGTAAGCGCTGAGAAGACAAAGCTGAAGATAAATAGTAACAAACAAATCTCAGGCAAGATTAAAATCAGGGTACACGAACTGGAAACAGTGAGCCAGTTCAAATATCTTGATTCAATAATCACCGAAGATGGCTCAAGAACAAAACGTTTGTTTCAAACAGCACAAACAACGACAGCTTTATTACAGCTAAGACCCATCTGGAGAGACAAGAATAGCGGTCTTAAAACTAAAATCGGACTATTGAGAGCAATAGTCATCGCAATCCCTTTTTAATCATGTGAGGTTTGGACCCTGACAGCAGAATTACAACGAAGAAACCAGGCACTTGAAATGATATGCTACAGAACCTTTGCTTGGCATCTCTTACATAGACCATCCTACAAATTAATAAGTGCGTAACAGCATCAAGCGCAATTCATTTAAACTTTCAATCACATTGACTAATGGCAATCCACTTTTATGAATCCGTAAAGGCGACTAGCGTATACAGGATGAAATTGACAAAGTCTTTGAAGGGGTTTTCGGAATACTGAAGAAACAACCATCCACACGCAAGATCAAGAAGGACTCCTGACATATACATTTAAGTAAAAACTCCAAACTGCTCAAACCTATCATTTCGTACATCGCGTTACCTTCTCTAAATATTAACAGTGAAAGTTTCAAATGGGTGATCACATCAATGAGGTATCCCGCACGTTACAATACAGGTCCCAGCATTATCTAACTATAAACAATTGTGCTGAAATAATTTCCGGCACACCCTCTTGTGTTATCCAAACACGTGCAAACCTAACTTTTGCATGAGCAGACACAGATTTGTCTAATATTGCTCAGCAGCAGAGGGGGTGAATCAGACAACTTTTATAGGCGTCGATTCGGCAAACTGAGGCTTCCACGTAAATCGTAAAAAAAAATGCGTCCACGGGGCAAAATAGAATTAAAAAAGAACGCCAATGTCGTTGTCGCGCCCCCTCTGCTGCTATGAGTTAACAATTCTTGTTAGGATTTCACAAACAGACTAATTTGTAGGACCTCACCTCGTAAATCAATCAGATTATTTGACTGGTCAGTGAGTATGAAGATAATTCTCGTTAAAGAATCATTATGACCTCGCATATAGACTGGATTAGTTGGATCCTCAATTATTAAAAACCCTGGAGGAGCTGTTGGTGCAAATGAATACAAAATATATCCCTGCCGAGCTTGGCTCGATCGCTCGAGATTTATTTGAAAGCTTCCTTCGATAACATCACATACTAAATTCAATGCAATCACCGAGGATGTATTGACATTGAACGGAGCGATATGTCTACCACCGCCGTCTGGGTCATTATTATGTCTGTGGATTGTTGTTTGTGATTTCCATTTGGCGAGTATCAGAGAAAAGCTTTCTTGAATAAGATCGTTAACAGATTTTTTTAGTTCATTTGCGTTATACCCAACAAACTTGAAATCGGGTAAATCAGCCTCTGTTATATTGTAACCAGTTAGGAATTTTTGTTTATCTCCGTTCTTGTCATTGATTATTACTGGAATTATTCGTTTGTTGATATATTCCATGTCGAATACAAGTTGATTTAATATCTCAACATATTTTATGATCTCATCACGTGGTTTTGTTAAATCAGAGAGATGCTCATGGAAGCTCCGTCGCAGTCGTTCTAGTTTGTTCTATGTAATCGATTAATCTCTTTTAAATAATCCATGATGTTATTTAACGTGAATACAATTGCAGTCGATGAACTAGGAGTTTTCTCAAAACCAAATTTCCATTGCATGGTATTGTTATCAAGAAATGTGAATCTATCAGTTAATTTTGTATTTTTTATATCAAGTAAATACTTTCGATACGATGGGTTGATTTCATGATATGATTGTATATCCGTGACATAATCAGATTTTTCGGGTTCGGGTATTTGATAAGATGTCCGAGGTTGATTTTCAGGCCACCCCAATATTGTTCTTATAGAACTCTGAAAGATATCTACGGCATACACGGGTGAGTTTATCTCGATGGCAGATGACAATGTCGGTTCGTGAACTGTTATAGCGATTTTTGGTTCTCGCCCAGTAATGGATTTTATTCTAGGCTGTAATTCAGCATTGATTTGTTCGATTTGGTATGACCCAGATGGTAGCGAAACTACGTTCCAGTCTGGAGTTCCATCGGGTTTATTCTTATACGCGAACACCAAAGAGTTGTTCGGTTGTTGACCGCCAAATGCTACCGATCTGATATTAGGCCAACTGTGATACACTCGTAGTTTTGCTAGCGCTATCTCCTTCACGGGAATCGGAGTAGGGAAATTCACACTGAATTCAGGATTGGTTGATGTTATTGATATCATGGTTGTTTTCACCGGGGTTGTGTTCTCCGATACCTGCCGAATCGGTACGGTATTTATTACTATCCGTTGAAGTAGTTCTTGCGGTGTGGCCATTGTTATTATTATTGTCGCGCTCTAATTCTAACATAGTTGACTTGTACAACTGAACCATTCTCTAAAACTCATTCTCGGTTATTGTCGTGTCGTCGAGCGACGACGCTGTCAACTTAGATAGTTGCGAGTACGCGCGAGATAACGCAGCATATCTAACAGTGTAGTCCTTCAGTTTTTGTGTCGAGCACGATGATATTTTGTTTGCTATCGCGTTGGCTATTCCCGCGATGGTTGACACCGAAGCTATACAAACCGGAATAACAGCCGGAGCGGTCATTGTAACTGATGATATATCAATACCAGCGCCGGCAACTACACCAGACAGCAAGTACACAGCTACATTCATTTTTGTTCGGTACTCTTCAGAAAGAGTTTTGAGTTTCGTTTGAAATTCTCTGACCTGATCATAGCAATATTGAGATACCGAAGGTATCGTAGGTGATGTCATTTATTTTCAAATTGTTTACGATTTTAATTGAAACCGCTAGCGGTTTAATTATTTACTTAAATCCGCTACGAATTCCACGTACTATGTTACTTAAACCCCAACCAAATTTGTATCAGTGTATGTTATCGTGAACCGTTCAGTTGTATCCTTGTCGATGATTGTTGATATCATATTGTTGACCCCAGATGAACTCAACGATGATATATTAAACTGAGTCGGTGTCACTAGTGTTAATCGATAAATACCTTTGATGGTTGCGGTGATATTTAATATGTTGTTTGTAGGTGTCCACGCAAATGATCCGTACTGAATCGTGTATACTACGTTGTTAATATTTTTCTTCGCGTGAGGAATTTTTGTTTCTTCAATGATTTTTATCACCGTATTTGCATGATTTTTGATTGCTTCGATGAATTTTTCCATATCTTCGCGAACAATTTCTATTCGCTGATTAATTGCTGTTATTTCATTGAGTTTCGTGATAATATCATCGAGATCCATTTTAATATCATCGGGTTTCACGTCTTTACCAAAAAATTCATCGACGGCGTCATCAGTCTTTTTAAATTTTTTTAGATTACCAAATTGAACTACATGAGCGTCATACTCGGATCGCAATTTTGCTAAATTATCGATAGCGGTTTTTACGTGTATGATGTGCAACTCGGGTTGCGAACGTGGAACCCCGAAGAAATTATTTATCGGGGTTTCGATGGTATCAATTATATCCTGCTGGAGTTGATTAAATCTAATTATATAATCTTTGTAGTCTGATTGTAGTTTTTGTTGGGCATCCACAATAGTTGAAACAAGAACACCTGGTTTGAGTTTACCCTGATCGGAAAATACTGCGATAGGACTTTCTGTTACACCGCGTTGTTTAACTAAAATATCATCCAGGGAAATACTACTCGTTTTTAATTTACCCTGACGATCTTGAAATACAACTATTTCATTGGGATCAACACTTGCTAAGTTCAACGTTTCAGCTATTTCATCTTCGATGAGTTTTTTTATATCACCGGTTGCAGATATTTCCGTGGTTGGTTTCTTCGACGGTGATAGAGGTCGTCCCAAATTATCAATCATGTTATTGTAAAATTAATTACTTCTCTAAAATCTTCGTTGAAAAATCATCGATGCCGCCAGCGACTGCTAGTATATTCATTCACAACCCGATGAGGTGGGTTTCTAAATGTTGAAATAGCATCAAGGACATTCAATACTTCGTTGCCGCATATTGGTGGGTCATTTATTTGTTGTGTTGGTAGCGTAGAATACCAACGAGGGGTGTTTACGTGGATTATATAACGCATGAATTTCTTCGGCGGGGCTAATCCATATGAATCGATCAATCGCGTATGCAACCCAGTGAGTTCCAGATCCGGTGCTGTTATCGAGATTAATTATACCGGTTTCAATGCTGTTTGGTTGTGCCGGCAACTGATCTTTCATAAAGACACCTCTGAAGTTTTTAATCACAAGTTTTTAGCAGCATCGACTAAATGAAAATTTGACATTGGAACTATCGGTGTTAATAAACCGTTCCTGGGATTCTCAGTCCGCTTCCTTTGTACCATGAATACGGGGTTCCTGGTAGTCTTAGACCTTTTCCTCGTTTCTTTTTTTTATACCCGCTCCCGGTTGCTTTCTTTAGCGCCATTCATGCCGCGGTACCAACGGCCCCTAACGCCGCCGCTTTAGCCACCGCTGGGGCTGCTGCCGAAATCAACGCTGGAATCGCGGCTAACAACGGGAAAATACCACCTGATTTTATCATGTTGCTGATCGCTTTCGCCGAGAGGGTGATCTGAACGCCATTTTTATCTTTGAGCGTGTCATTGAAGTGTTTTATCTGACGAGTTGTCAGTGACAATTTATCTGACCAGCAGTCATCTGATTGGGTTTCAGCATTATTTTGGTTCCACATGTTTTAGCTGATTAGAATTGCAACTTTTTAATCTGACCGGGGGTTAACGCAACGCTAATATGACTATATGACATTATACAAGAACAGATTGATCTTATTGTTACATGTTTTCCACTGGTGCATCTATCACTCTCATTCGTCGACCAACACCTTCGAGTAGCATTGATTTGTCGCTGTGAATGACAGCAACCGCTCTGTATTCGGCGATAACACCACGAAGCACAGTAGCTCTAGAATGTATATCAACGACGGATTGTCTTGTTAAATCAAGATGTTCCAATGAAAAGTAATATATCGGATAAAGGGTACTAAAATCATGTTGTGATATTTGTAGACCGGTATCAACGTTTTGATCGCGTCCCGTATATGGCAACAGGCGATGATACACGCGTGCAATATGGTTTTGACCGTAATTAAGTTGTATATCCTCGGATGGTTCCTGCTGTCCGTTTATTCTCAGCGAGACGTCCGTAACACCCAATCGATCAAATATCATATGGCTGAGGAGTTAATTGCCAACTCGCGTGTTATCCTGTAACGCAATAAATAAATGACGCGGAGCTGAAACACCTTGTTTTGATGCCAGGTTCCACGTAAATGTAACGTTAACAGTTGATTCTACAATATCTGTTGTTGTTGTTAGCCAACTTAGTAATGATTTTCCTCCTTTATCCATAAATGATAGTAATCATCCTTCTGCGGTGATTGATGGAGTCAATACTGGCATCCACAGTGTTAGTTTTGTTAAAACAACTTTACCGGCATCATTAAGTGGATTTGCAGGATCCGCTGGAATCCTCCAAATTGCATCAGTATCAGTACCTTTTCGCACGAGTGCTACTGTATGCTTTGCTCCATAGATAACTTTTTGGACATTTCTACAAAATCCAAATATATGTAGTGGAATCGCGCATGAAAATGATCTACGCGTTCCTTCAAAAAATTACATGCGTGTTTCAGCTCCTAGATTGAAATTCTCATTAATATTTATAATCATATTCTCAACATCAGCATCAGCATTACGAGCATTATTTCTTGGTCGTCCTACAACGAATTGATTTCTTCCAGTAGTATTTTTAGCATCCATTGCAAACATCATAGAAGGACCTGCCGATCTTGTATAATCATCGGAATATCTTGCTAGTCCTATTATTGTTGTGGACACATCAACATCATGTTCTATCGACTCAATTTTAGTTTCCATCAATAGATATATTGCACTCTCAAAAAGCGCCATGATACCATTATTGACAAAACCGACATGGGTATCATCTGGATACGGTGCCGGTACAGCAGGAGTATCAGCAGCTGTTATGAGTTCTCCTTCTACTTCGATGAACGCTTCACATGGTAGAAAGTATTCACTGGTATCATGAACTTGAAGTTCAATTCTTGAGCGAATATTTGGTTGTATTGCATGATAGGAATAGTATGTATAATCGCGTACGGAATCATTCTTGAGCACTGGGGCGTCCATATCAAACGCTGTACCAGGTGACCGTTTGAACATCTTATTATACATTCTCGTTGATTTATCAAGGTCTAAATCATCGTCGTCGACCACGTCGTGGTTTTTTAAAGCCACTTCCCGCTATCATATTTGCGATATCATCTTGGGTGCTAACTGTCAATGATGGAGTTGTCAACGAAGTCGCCAGCGACGCTAGTTTTTGATCCACTGCGTTATTTATTATTTTACTAACACTTGCAGGCATCACAGTTGTAGACGGTAGTGGTCCCAATGACGCTATTGGTTTCCTTTGCTGCCTAAAGACGATGTTAGTTTATCCTTCGCGGCTGAAAACGCTTTCCAGGCAACATCTCCAACAGCGCTAATACCCTTATCACGAATAACATCAATGGCTTTCATTGATAATTGTTTTGCTAGCGGCGCCACTTTTGGAGCCATTCTTGCAAATAACCCTGCAATGTTATCACCGAGACCATCACCATAGTACACACGCCAAACAGGCAATCGTGAGTATACTACATAGACGCGGGTTGGTTTATCATGGTTGTAGTGTATGATCATTCTTATTTAAATGATATTTATCTAATGCGGTGATTAATCACTGTGATAACCATGATGCTCAACTAACTCGTCAAGGAAATCTCGATATGTTGCAATGTCCATAATACCACCTTGAAATAACCGCCTGCAGATATCAGCTGCTTCATTAATTATTTCCGGTGAGTTATTTCCAGCTCGTTTCCCTCCTATGAGAACCTCTAATCGTCCTATATCACTGAGAATATTACCAGGACAACTAACTAAACCACTACCTGAAACCCCACTTGGACCGCTCTGAGAAAATCCCTCCCCACTACTTAAACCAGTTGCACCTTGTGCATCATCATCTTGTAAACGCCCAAAAGGGTTATCATCATCATCATCTTGATCAGATGGTATATACAATTGTTCAGGTAGTAGATGTTGTCTAGGCTCTTCTTGTTTTTTTTTCGTCTTCGTGTTTGTTTTGGTGTTATGCGCTTTCTTTCTTGTTGTCGTTCTTCTATTTGTTGTGTATCATAATCGCTGTTTCCTTTTTTAAATTCTTTATACCTTATCTCGCTCTTATTTAAACGATCAATATTTTTGTTTATTTTATATAACCAATGAACCCAGTTATTTCTTGTTATTTTACTATCTTTATACTCGTCCGCTAAAAACTCCTTTCCTGAATGATAGCTGTTAGCAGAAAAATCACCAAAGGCATGATAATCCTTTTGTTTTAATAATTTAAATTGTTTTATTAGTGCTCTAGCCGGTTCGGTAAAATTACCCACTAAAGAAACAACGACTTTTTTTAACAACATCACCCTGTGGTTGTTTGTCCTCGGCTATCTGTTTTAGCAACGGGAGAAAACTTTTTTTCCATCCTGTTCGTCAACAGTCTCTCCCAAAATAACTCTCTCGGTGGTGGCAGTGATGGGTTTAAAGAATTGTTCCATACCAGCAGTAAAATCGGTCTGAAGACTCTGTCTAGCTTGTATTTTTTTTTCTGACAGAGTCGCGTACGGGTATATACGTTTGAATCGCAGCCAGTCTCTCACGCACCAGTCTGGTAGTTAATGCTTGGTTGGTCATTATTGAAATCGTAAATAATTTTCCAATTTGAATCTCAATCAAAGATTTTCCAGAGATTTCAATCTCGATATAATGATGAGGTCACCCGAAAAATGATTGGAGCATCGAAGATTTTTAGTGGAAAAGTCTACGAGAAATCCCGTGCAAATTCGACTCTGTGGCCCAACCAAGTGGCACTATCATTGAAAATTTCATTGAAAAGTTGATTTTCTCTAAGTGAAATTTGGGGGGTTTTACCCAACGTTTTTTGTAGTCGTTGTTGGTCATTTTTTGGCCATTTTGGTAATTTATTGACCATTTTGGCCATTTTATGGCCATTTTTAGTTGTTGCTTGATGAAAATTTCGTTGAAAAGTTGATTTTCTCTAAATTAAATCAGGGGGTTTTGCCCTCAAAAATCAGTCAAAAAATGACCAAAATCAGTCAAAAATTGACTAAAATCAATCAAAAACGACAAAAAAAGTATTTCAGAATTAACGAATGAAAAAATATTTTACTATGATATTTTACAACTTCCTGGTACTAAAACACATTCATTGATAAACACCATTATAGCATTTCACCGTTATTGTTGACTAAAATACCTTGTTCTAGTTGAACGCACACACCCATCCATAATGTTATCTGTTCGACAGGTATTTATACATGTCGATGTAGTGTTTTATTCATACCTGTTCAACAGGCGCGTATTAAAGCATTGTATAACGCGTAGTAGGCTTATTTCTATATCAGGACATAGTCGAGATGTAGGGGAAATGGCGGACGTGAAGTGTTTTCAGTGATTTTTAGTATACTCGGCCGAGGGAGGATTTTAATTTTGACTGATCAGCGCTCTAATACTTCTTTCTCATTTTCGAATTGACCATCCTTTTAGTTTCATACTCCCGGCCCAGTTCCATTCTTACCCTTTCCACGATAGTACATAACGGGACAAACACACTAACATCTTCACAGAATACAAGAGAGTCACGGATAGAATTCTGGACTCGTTTTAGCAGTGGATATTTCTTTGAAAGGACATATTTGTTATTCATAGTAGCGAATTCGATATCCTGAAAGTCGGACATAATTTGATCACAGTTTAAACCATCTGATAATTGTATTTTTTGAAATTTCAGATTTGATATTTCAGTTATGATCTCATTGATATTTTCAGGATTCATATTATATATATAATTATATATATTTCTAATATAACAAAAACAAATAATTGGAGGTCAATTTTGACCCGTTTTTTTGACAGCACAATGCCATTACCCCGTTTTGTTGAGGAGGTTTCCAGGAACATTACATATACTTAATTAAGGACAGCACAATGCCATTACCCCGTTTTGTTAGGGGGTTTCTAGGCACTACGAATATACTTAATTGAGGACAGTACAATGCCATTACCCCGTTTTGTTAGGGAGGTTTCCAGACACAATTATTTACAATTAAAACCCTATTTGGAACCCCTTCGGTGTATTTACATCGAAGGCGCCCAGAGGTTACATATACCACAACACTATCACGAAACATAGTCTCCTATAAGATTTCTAACTCGCCAAATAGCGGGGAAGGAATCTAAGAAGGTATGCTTGGCGGATGACGTCACAGGACAATACAGTATATATACAATTGCAACTCCATTCTCGAGTTTTATGGCCGTTGTATAATGAATGACGTCAATGACGTGGTATTATATACACAATGACAATGAATGGATGATAAAGGACAGTACAAACAATAGATTATAGGATGATATGGTATATACAATGACAATGAATGACGGGCTATCCTACATTCAAGTGCAAAACCAAACCTACAAAATCAACCTGGTTTGAATGTGAAAAACATTCACACCACGTGCGACGGTGTGGTTTTGTTTTGCGCTTGAACTTCGAGCTGAAGTCCAATAATATAGAGAGAAATTTTGCTTATATATGTAACTAATACAAATTGGCGGAAATTAATAAAGAAAGAGGTGTGTGATCTATATATCTTTCGTGTACTAATACTGATTATTGACAAAATTGAAGCAACACCGAATACTTGAACAAAAAATACTAAAAAAAGAATACATTGTTTGTAAACACTGCGTATTTGATTCGTTTTCTTACAAAAAGCGAATAATTGATTATATCTGCTGAGAATCATACAATTATAACCAGCCAATCAAAAATCATATGACACAACATTTCAAAAAACCCATTGAGATCTGTAACTCTTTCATAAGCCGTACACATACCCGTACGAATTATCTCCCTTGTTGTTATATAGAATAGTATAAAACACGATTAGATATATAAAAACTGAATTTTTTGTTCAGTCCTTTTCGAAAAAGCCAAATTTTGTACTCGTTCTGCAACAAATCGTACTGAGGGTATATAAATATCGAAATATCTACCAGCTTTTTTCATATATTGAAATACTTTTTCCTCGTTATTTTCAGTATTAAATGATTTTACAGGTCTCGCATTTTTTTAAATATTTTCCAGTTCTTCCTCGTTTTAAGTTCTCACTTTGTGTAACAGCTATAGATTTGATAAAGAATTGTTCTTAGGATTGGAATCAATGTGATCGATAACAAAACCATCCTTGATTAATCCATTGTGAAATTCATATATTATTCTATGATTGAGACGCATTTTCCCTACGGCTTTAAATACCAAAATACCCCATACCATTGTCAGCATCAACTGGTTTCTTCAGTCTGCGGTGTCTGACAATACCATCACGGGATGCCTCATAGTTCGCAATCACAGGGTGTGGTCGGAATTCTTGGATCATTTATATACATAATACAATTTGTCTAATTCATTGTTTGGTTGAATTATTACATTACTTGAGAATCTATCAATATAGTCTTGGGGTGTTCTTATTATCTTGTCAGAGTCATTGATGCAGTTTTTAGCTCTCTTGTCTTAATAACGATTCAGCTTTCTGTATCTATTACCATCACAACCGAGACACAACTGTGATATTCGTCTAACCCCTACCCCAAATCGTAGGCAGGGTAAGGGCCCATAACTCCCCCTACGAAAACTTTGCATATGATATCCACAGAACTCCTTTCTACATGATTTGTTACACGGGGTTACTGATCCAATCATGAGCCATTTGCAATGATTCATTATATAATATATTTCTTATTTAAATACTTGTTTTAATTATAGCATGAAGGAGTTCGAGAGATTATAAAAAATTGCGCCTTGGAAAAACGCTAGATTCAATCTCGATAGAGTCTCTGATACACCAAAGAGTCTAATAGGTGACAGAATCAAGTTGGGTAAAATTCGTGTTTGTTTTAATGAATTCAAGCGTGATGGAGCATCTCACTGTTGGTCAACATTTCGAATTAATGGTAGCGTTGATGCTGACATGAATAACAAAAGAGCAGCCAAGATAATCTCACATCTTGTACGAAAAATGTATTTTTTTAGAGTAAAATTTATTATCCGATCAGAAACAGGGGATTGGATTATCAGGGATAAATTTGATCCAATCTTGAAGGATAAAAGAACCGTCGTTGTGAGTCGAGATTCCAAACCAGGAATTCTGACTGGAATTGACAAACCATACTGCGAAAGATCTTATCCTGTAACAGCAAAAGTTTATGGGATATATCCGCTAAATGATAAACCGAGTATTGAAAAACTAAAACCCACGAAACTGTCATCGTTGAATTGTATAGCAGAACTAATAATAGAACACTTCACAAATGCATCCCGGGGAAACAAATTGACCGAGCTAAGACGCAAAAAAAACCGAATGGGGACTAACAGTGAAGGAGCACGGGACAACAATTCAGGATATAATCAAATTAGAAACATCATTAAGATTTCCAATATCAGTAACGACGATAACAGGCGAAGTATTGCACGAATCGAAATATCAATCACAGGGAGCTCCAATTAAAATTATTGATCATAACGAACGCGCGTGGATTATCTGCAGTAAAAATATTCCCACGGAATAGAGCAATAAAATATATCCCAGAGGAGTTCTCCCCGGAATTCTCTGAGGAGAAATTATTTTTTTTGATTCACCAGTTGAGTAAAAACGATCCTGTGTCAGTGTGATTACTTCACAGTTTTGAAAACTCCGAGGGCAGATTCGATCAGTTTGTTAGGCCCAATGGCGAAGTATACCGCACTGAAGCACTGCATAATGAAATGAAAAAAAATAGCTAGTAGTTTTTTAACAGAACACAGCGAAAAATTATTAACAAATTGTTTTACAATTCCGTCTGTTGCAGATCATTTTTCTATAAAGAAAAACACGTGGAAACCAACAAGAGCAGAATTTCTATCAGATGTCAGATCAAGCTGCATTGAATATAACCACGGCGGATTATGGAATACGAAATACACCGCTGAAAATATTATTTCGGTTGATATGGTTGCGTGTTATCCCGGGAGTTTTCTCGGGTACGAAGAATGCGTTGAGTACTTTAATCGATTTGGACATCCAGCATATGAGATGACCAGTGTTGCTATTAATGGACCACTACCCGATTTTGATTAAACTGGATTCGCTCGTGTGGTATCATTCGAATTGGCTACAGGACTTCATCCATGCTGTTATGTTTGGATTGGTAGACACATCTCTGAAAAACACTTGATGCCAATAGTGCTATTACGGTATATGATTGATTGTAGCATGCTGATATCGCTGATTGTCAGAGAAGCGATTATATCATATAGAGCCCAGACTGAGGTTTGGTTACCACAACCTAATCTAGATAGTATAATCAACAAAAATAGAAAACAATTTCCCGATCTCGATGAAGAATATATCATGGAATGGTCCAAATAGCTATTTGAAATTGAAAATAGACAAGCAAAAGAACTCGGTAGAAAAATAATCGGTAAATTCGCTCAGGGTGGAAAATATAACAATACAAGATATTCTTCACGGTTGATTATAGATAAGGTTGAATACGATTTTATAATCGCGGATGTAACGAGTAAAGGTATATACGTCAATCGTAAAGACGTTTTATTGTCCGATGTAACCAAATTGGGTACAATTGTTACTTACAACGATGGATACAGTCTTCAGTATACACATTTGAGGGCATCTATGCTGGCTTATGCTTCCATCAATTTATTTTCGATGATAAATATATTTCCTGACACCGCGGTTAGAGTCGCCACTGATTCATTTTATATAGACGCGAAACACAGCAGCGCAGTGGCCAAATTTACAAATTGCGACGAGAGATGGGAATCATGGAGAATTAAGAAGGGAAATGGTTCGTAATTACTCCGAATCAGCTGATGTTACGATTAAAGATGATTACTTGAAAGGTGATAAAATATCAGTTTTCTAATGCACCGTCAATATCTGATCCAATATGCAGATATAAAACAGTTTACTTAAACGGTTGTGGCGGGTCAGGAAAGACGACTCGTGCGATTGAATTATTTAGTGGGAAAAATCCTACGGATTTTCACGCATCAAACAGGACTGTTCTATCACCAACCCACAGACTTGCAAGAGATATGAAACAACGAGGAGTTATTGCAAGCACTTATCACAGTTTCTTTCGGTGGAAAGGTGAATATGGACTCCAGATCTAATAGGCGAGAAATATATTCCTGAAGTCATAATTTGGGACGAGATATGCACGGTGTCGTTAGATGTATTACAAAAGTTTCTCGAGTGGTTATTGCTAGCGAATACAGCAGTGATAATGTGTGGCGATCATGGCCAACCACGTCCATTTGTCGGTTTCTAGACTACTATGAAGAAATTAATACTGATCATAGAGCACTTGATGAACAATTACGCGAGTTCAAGAAACTAATTAGATTACAACCGGTTATAATCAAATGTGAAATAGCCCGTAAAATAATTTCGGAAACACCATTAAATGATTTCTGGGGAGCGTGGAGACCAAACGATTTAATATTGGCAAGTAGGAAGATAGTCAGAGACACACTTCAGATGAAGTTATTTGAATTATATAAAGAAAAAATTTTCAACACTTCCATCACCGCTGTTTTATAGACCCAAGTATACACGGCGACAGAATATTGAAGTTGATATTCCTTGACAGCGTGAAAAACAGATTTTAGTGTTAAATGATATTGTGTTGGTTGATATCAGTTTTGTTAAAGATGCACTGCGCGCATATAAATCCACGTGGATGCTAGGTTACGCAGCAACAATACACTCTTCACAGGGATTGACTATATCAGATACAATTGTTTGGATTGTAAATAATCACATCGAGTGGTAGGATTTAGTTTATCTTGCAGTTTCCAGAGTAGGAAGAATAAACCAGCTTCGAAGAATTGTTTTAGATGATAATGACACTACATTAAGTGATATTGTGTCAACGATGATATAATCAGAAGAAAAAAAACTATCTGGTTATAAACAACAGGATAAAAAAATTAACAGAGAATTTGATATTGATGCTAAATTAATAACCACGTTGAGACAACAACAGAATAATCACTGCGCTAGTTGCAATTGTATAATGAGTTGGTGTTGGTCGGATAAAGATCCTCGTCAGTTTACAGTAGATAGAAAGAATAGCAGTATTGGTCATACCAACGATGACGTGATGCTGACTCGTCTCGAGTGCAACAGACGAAGAGGTGCTAGTTAAGACCACGCGGTGGTAATTGAGTATCCTCAGGTATCACTTGCAGTTGCTCACGAATAAATCCTCGCTGAGCAGTTCAATCCAGTCTATAGATTGCTGGTCTACCCGTAGATCGTGTTATGCTGGATATTTTATGCGCGGTGACACTCCAAAGAGGATCAGTAGCTCTTTTCTTGCAACCTTCGAGCCCTCCTGGTTCATATAAATACCTAACCTTGACATGACCGAGTATTGGTTGTTTTGAAAAATCTTTTTGTGGTTTTTCAGGTATATACTTTTTCTTAATCGCGTTGTTAGGTTTCATGTTGATTGTTCGAGTAATCTCATTATTCAGCGCGGTATTCACAGCTGGTAATCTCTTGACCCATTCACGAGATAGTTTATCCTGAATGAATTATTTCGCGTATTGGTATCCAAATAACCGCTCAGCAAGCGTCCGATTAAATAGTTGAACAATTGCCTGATCGCGATGTAGCGCAGTATTTCCTTGTCTGATAGTGACATTATGATTCTTCATCGTTGATAGAACCTCACCCTGAAATTCCTTGCCAGGATCGACTTGTAATAGATTTGGCCAGCGCAGAAGACCCCTACGATAAATCCTTTCAAACGCAGAAGCAACTTCAGTTGATGATTTTGTTTTTAATGGCTCTGCTTGTTTGTATCGACTCGCAACATCAACTACGGTTATCGCGTATTTGTAAACACCATCTTGTGGCACAAAAAGTATATGAGCCTGATGAACCTCATTAGGAACGGTCACATCAAAATGCGAGTAGCTAATTTGTTTAGGTCGCGGTAAATAAATCTGCCATATCGCCTGTTTAGATAACCAATCCGCTGCTGTAGTATATTTCACCGCTGCTGCGTTAGCGAGTTTACCAATTGCTGCTTTACCCCTCTAGTATCCTTTTGGAGAATAATAAATAGATTCCATGTTGTTATTAATTACCGGCACCTAACATCAATTTACCTTTCATTGCCGATTTTACTAACCATGAAGCCAACTTTTCTTTGAAGAATTTATCAGTGATAGAATTCGACGCTTGAATCAATTTCACATCTGCGATATGTCTGTGTTGCAGATTGCTGCTTTTATAGGCAACATCATGAGCATGACATGCCATATCAATAGCGTTTATTGGTTCTTCACCACGTCGAGGTTGGTTTTGATCATCTAGTCTGATATCGAGTCTGCTCCCGGGTCCACAATAACTATATCCTGGAAGGTATTTTTCTCCTGGATACTTTGCCCATGGTGTTTCTGGGAGTTTTACTAACTTTGCTGCAATATCTGCGCCAGGTTTTGTTTTTCTAAATCCTTAGAAACAAATCTAAATTTCTTTGTACTACATTGATCGGTTATTTTTAGTTGTAAGCGTCGTCATGTCATCTGTGCCAGTACGCGCCTTACATTTCACACAACATAGATCCATAATATATTTATATTATATGGATATGAATGTAATTGATTATTCATCAACACTAGAACCAGAACCCGTAAAACATCATGTTATGTTACCAAACTCTATTCGAATGATTATCATTGGACCTTCAGGGAGAGGTAAAACACAGTTGTTAATTGATATGGTAATAAGATGGATGAAATGGGACAAGTTGTACTTGGTGGCACCGACAGTAGATGATCAACGATGTTCCCGGGTGTTAAAAGACTACAACGAAAGAGCCATATAGAAGGCCAGCGAGCTTATAACCGAGATTGAGGAAGCACAGAGTACTAATAATACCGTTGGAAGTGTCGCACACGACGATGATTACGAAAGAGCTGTAGAGATTGTCAACGATGGCGTTATTAGGTTTATAACCGATATCGAAGAAGCACCAAGCATTGATGATATCGATGGAAGTATTAACAATTTAGTCGTATACGATGATGTGATGTTAAACAATCAAAAGAACCCTGCCAGGATATTTTCCAGAGGTAGACATAAAAAACAGACGTGATATACACCACTCAACGATACATGCAAATACCAAAAGTGATCAGAGATAACTGCAATTTGTTATGTATGTTTAACGGAGTTGACATCCATACACTACGAAATATTTGGCAAATTTGGTTCAGCGATATGGATTATAATCGATTTAAAAATTTGTTTAGTCGCGCCCAATCAAACCCATACGGATTTGTAACGATAAATTTAGTAGATCCTCGGACGCGATATCGTATCGGACTTGATAAAATATTCGGTTAACCCATAGCAGCAGAGGGAGCGCGACAACAACATTGACTTCTTTTTTTTTCTATTTTGCCCCGTGGACGCCTTTTTTTACGATTTACGTGGAAGCCTCAGTTTGCCGAATCGACGCCTATAAAAGTTGTCTGATTCGCCCCCTCTGCTGCTTGCTCACTGGCATGAATAGTTCAAAATCTCAATCTGATTACGTATTAATAAAATTATATTTCCTGCATACTAAACCGACACAGCAAGTATAAACGAAAAAATATTTCCCTTCTCACGTTCATCACGCAAAAAACGTTTAGAACCATGACTTCTAGTCTGATGAAACTGGTGCAAAAAAGTGGCGTACGACTATCCCAGAACCGACAAGAATTGTCTAAGCGTCAGTGCAGTGCAGTATACGCTGAACGTGCTGTATGTATATAATCTACGTGACTTTGAATGTTTGAAAGTTCCATTTTCTGACACCAGTGATGTTCAGTTGATAGAAAATGCAAGTTACTGAGCAAGTCACGTGCGTGTTTTGCTCTGTGTGTGATGTGTGTGATCGTGCTTTTTAACGTCGCTTTAACAATCTTCGATTCTTATCGCTACGATATCTGTAGTATGGTAGATTATAAGGATATCTAGCACTGCGGCATTATGCCATAGACAAGTAGCATGATGTCCTACCCAGTCACATTATCCTGACACCAGGTCGACCAGTCCTAACACTAACCTCTTAATGCTAAACTCCAAGCGAGGTAGCTGTTGGTACTATTTTTGTAAGTCGTTGGTATGACTCGGTCGGGGCTCAAACCCACAACCTCCTGCTTCCGAGGCGGACGCTCTAACCACTAGGCTTCCGGAGCGATTAGCGTGTCGATTTGTTTTGTCGTCATTCGATGTGATACATCATGACATTGTTATATCATGGCAACGGCTCGGTTGATATAATTTTAAAATCATGTCTGGTTATTACGAAATTTATCCGACAACTGCCCTACGTACCTGTAGACATGATTATGATTAATGATGATATTCACAAGTTTTCTTCAGCCACTAAAGTATGGAAACGTTATGGTCTAATATTACTGAACAATACTGGGCACTTATAGATGAGCCTTTTACAGGACATGCAATCTTCAGTCACTAATTTACCCAAACAAAAGATGATTTTATATAGTGCTTCATAACATGAATTTGTGACCTTTTAGCTGGGTAGGTGAAGTTCATGGATCCGCACTTTTTAGCGGACTATTCCATTGTGAACTAGGCAGGATGGGCCAATATGTGTAAATCTTATTGTTGGTCAGCCTTCAGGAACCCCGCAAACGCGTATGGATTTAATTTTGTCACATGGAATGAATGCTTAATAGCATACGATAATCTTTCCCCACAATGTACTGACGTTATTTGGACAGACAAGACGGTGCTGTGCATAAAAGAAGAATTTTTACCTGAGCTAATTTAACTGAATTTACCAGCCATGTTCTTGGATCTGATACCAACGCGTTTTGATATGAATTTAGATTTTGCCAGTTAGAGGCATCATCTGCACATACAGCAACGTAATGAGCATTTTTCACAGCACATTGACTTTCGTTTACTTTTTTAAGATAAATTGTTATAGTTTAAACTTCTGAAAAAAAGATAGTTCAATGTATCAGCGTTTAATGTCGCTTTATTACATGGTATATATCTATGGGATGCGTTTTGTCTATGTATTTTACAATCGACACTGTAAGATGTGAAAATCTACTACATTGCACAGCATTTTAGAGAGAACATTGAGGTACGTCTAATACATAGATGATCTAGTTTGAACATATACACATAGAAATTGTATCCCTAATGGTATTGTAGAAGCTTCATTCTTTTTACCAATATTACTGTAAATTAGAGTTACTTGAATTTAGCAGTTTTAATAATAACCGTATATATTGAACACAATACAAATGAATGATTTTTTTTTCTCCTGAAATAGAAGTTATGGAGAAACGTTATTACACCAGAGTAATATGTTTCAAGAAAATTAAATAAATTTTTGTTTTTCTCGCACACACACCCATGTTGCAATACAATGGACATACAAAATGCTTATTCGATAATAAAATGAAATAAAATAACATCGTATTGATATCACTTATTCCTCTTTATACCTCTGACATAGGTAGATAATATTGGATACTTTTAAGCCGATTATTTTCTAAAGGATATCAATTAAAAAATCAAAGCAAGCCATCCTTGGAGGACGATTTTGGATTCTTGTAAATGTGCTGGGTGTTATATATACAAAGTCCACACTACGAAGATACTTTGCTTCATGCTGAGCATAATTTACATGACGTTTGAAAATAAATTCAAACAGTGAAACAATTTAATTTTTAAAGGGACACAATATACTACTTCGTGCATGGATATCGATGACCCAGGGTCACCAAGAAGATTTGGAGCAAATGAAATCATTTGTTTAATTTGTGAGGCCAAAATCATTGATGAAATTCCAGTCTTTTTTGACCTCATTCCTGGATGACCTGTGAATAAGATAGGGATTAAACGTGTGAGACATAGCACGACTGGTGCAGATCCTTAACAAAAATGATTTTGGTCTTTACAGTTTCCGCTTAAGGGTATGTGTGTCTCCAGCATAAATTGTTCAGAGTATGAGAAATACAGATTCATGCATTGAAAAATGGATTATATTGTGCAAAAGACGATTTCGGTTGATGAGATGATACTGCAGTAGATTAAAAGAAATTATCGCAAGTACAATTTTATATTTTGTTTAATAAAATGTTATGCTAAAGTGCATTTTCCGACATGCAGTTTTCAAATGATTTTAAATGTGCAACATTTAAGTCTGGAAAAGAAACCTCGTGTACCAGAACATGCGGTGCACAACAATGCATTTAAAATTGATTTATGGGTGTCCCAACATATACGGTAAATAGGGAATATATATGTCTTTATGAATAACAAACTGTTGAGTTGCATAGCTGAATTTAAGTGAAATTTCTAAAATGATTCCATGCTTTTGAAAGCAAATATTAATAATATTGCCACTGTATGAATTTTGTACTAGTCATTAAAGGTGATACATGTTTTTCATGATCTTTATGTTATTATTTGATAGCAACACACTTTGACGCAGTTCACTAAGCTCAATAACTGTTACAAAAACCAAAATGTGTGAAACATGTTGCTGCAATTATACTTGATGAAAGCTACACTTCTTTAACTTTTTCATTTATATTGATAGTCTTAAAAAGGAGATCTCTTCTGGAATGATCTGGAGAAAGACATTCTTTCAAATTGCTTCATTACTTCATGGAAATTCAAAATTAGAAATGCGTGTTATGTTTGCTAAAGAAAAGCATTCTTGCATAAATGCCTTTATGTCACTCACCCATTCTTTCTTTCTGGGAAATACATTATTTTATCCGTTGCTGTCTTACCTTCATATCCAGGTCATAACTACACAATGCTTATATGATCTTTAACACGGTGGTATTGATATTCGTCTGACAGTCAAAGTGTCAAATAACATTCATGCCTACTATTGATGATATAATGTAAAAGGTCAAAAGAAGCCACTTCTCTTATGAGTATGC
This sequence comes from Unio pictorum, assembly GCA_030141615.1. Lineage (NCBI taxonomy): Eukaryota > Metazoa > Mollusca > Bivalvia > Unionida > Unionidae > Unio > Unio pictorum. The sequence continues at coordinate 6,737,307 of JARLTB010000221.1, forward strand.
AATATTTGGTGGAATTATGATATCAAATGGTAGTATCTCGCATACATGTCTGTGCTCTGGATGTCCATTGTGCGCAAGGTCAAATTAAGCTTACCATAAGCTTGACCGGGTCATAATTATTCAATGACATGTGGCTTTTCAAAAATATTTGGTAGCATTATTCACATGAATAAGGCCATTTTCTGCATATTCTCCTACCATGGATCCTAGAAGATCATTGTCTTAGCTGCAGTTCAGAGCGGCTTAAGGCATTCTTGTCCGTGAAGCATGGCTTGTAAATTTTGAAAAGAACTGTATGTTGGAATTACTCATATGAACATATTAAAGATCACATAGTTCAGTGGTCTGAATTGAAATCATGAGGATTTGTTAGTCCAAATTGAAGTAAGTTGCAGGCTTACCCACGATCGCGGTAACTACCACAAGAGTGGTTGGGGAGATATCATTTTTTATGAACACCAATTTATAGTGGTTTAGGAATTAAATATGGGAAATAGAATTTACATACATTTCTTCTATGTCGTGTCCAAATAAAATTGGAAAGAAGGGGCAATGAAACATCTTCCTTGGACGTGTCCACAAGAAAATAACACAAAGCATACATGTACATATACATCCAGTTATTTTTCTTTTCCTACATCATCGATTTATATCAAAAGACATAAAGTGTGACGACTAATATCTGTAAAGAGGGTAATGATCTTAATTAATTAAAATATTCTTTGTAGGGAAATATAAACAGAATGTAAATTATTGCTTGTATGTATTTGAGTCAGATTGGAATAAGTCACATATTTAGCTGGAACTAAGACATTTATTTCACGAAAAGCAGTTTCAGTGATAACATATCATGTTGACTTGTTCAGTAATCTCTGCTTTTGTAAATACATACACGTATATCATAATTTTGTATAAGTCAAAACAATAATAAACAATGAGAAAGACTGGCAATTTGACATGAAGTCGCAATTACTGTCCTTGGTTGGCTTTTATGATTTTAATGAAATTTCATATATTAAAAATTAAACTGTTCTGTCATGAGAGAGAGAGAGAGAGAGAGAGAGAGAGAGAGAGAGAGAGAGAGAGAGAGAGAGAGAGTGAGAGAGAGAGAGATAGAGAGAGAGAGAGAGAAAGAGAGAGAGAGAGAGAGAGAGTTAACGCAAATTAAGTTTACTCCTATTAACACATTCGGTTAACAATTCTGACTTTAGATGGAGCTCATTCATTGGCCAGGCCTCTACATCAAGTTTCCGCTCCACAGCAAATGGTTCAAACAAATGTGATTGTTTTCTTCAGTTGTAAGAAGGTGTTAGTATTGGTCTGCTGGCTGTTGTAATGATTCAAAGGTTTTTGTCAAAATGATAACAGACAAAGTAAGAAAAAACATCAACAAATAAACATCAAGTTTGCCAATATATAAACGTTTCGGTTAGACATCTTTTACATGATGCTGCTAAATGGGAGAAAAAACAATAAATAGTTAACTAAACAGAGTAATAAAATCCTTCAAAATGTGATTCTAGGATGGGAACCACAGGACTGTGTTATTGTACACCTTCTCGTAACCTTAGTAAATTAAAGCGAAAACCTGTACAAATTCAGGTTTTTCTTATCGTTAATTTATGACTGAAAGTGCTTATTTTTGGATCCAGTGTCAAATGTCATTCTCAAGATTGGGAGAATAAGGCTCCACGAAAATCCATGTTAAGAGCCTAATCTTCAGAAGTTCTAAGCGATTTACGACATCTATAATGATATGACTACAACAAAAAAAAACAACAAGCACCATGAAATTCGAAAGCATAAAAAATGCTGACAACATTTAAGGTATAAAACATTATTAGGTTTTAAATCTGTTCTTTCAGTCGATATAGATGCGTTTTAAGAGCACGCTTGAACGGGATCACTGTGGCATTGTGTCTAATATTAATGGGCAATTCATTCCATGTTGCTGGGTCCTGGTATGCAAAACATAACTTCTATGTAGTCATCTTTTTTTCCAGTTTTCTCAATGAAAACTTGTCTTTGAAATACGTTCTGCAGTTTGTTACTCACACTCCTTTGCACTGCAGTTGTATATTATTCATAAGTGTGTGCTGTGACCATCATTGCTGTGACCTTCATTGTATGAACACTGTGGTGGCATTTTGAAATATTTATCAAATTAATGCAAAGACAGTTTCGATCACAGAAATACAGTGAACTGTGTTTGCAAACAGTACATGTCTGATAGCGTATTGTTAAAAATGTACTATATGATAAAGTTATGTTCAGCGGGAAGACAAACAAACAACTTCAAACAACCATATATCCATAATGTGTGTTTTATTCTCTAAGTCTATTAATTAAGGCCATTTTTTAATTACTTATGTCAACGTTGGCAGATCTGAGGAAGAACCACTCTGAACCTAGTGACAAGCTATCTCGAACTAGTCATAACTAATGGTGATGTGAATACAAACTGCGGCATGTCAAATGCATGAAACCAATCAGCCATAAGGCTACATATTATGGTGTCGAAGTTGTTTTAGCTTGGACGAGACTCATTATCCAAATGCTCAGTGACAACACTTTTGATGTATTAAATATGTGAACATGACATTCATATTATGAAATGGGAGTATAAATCACACTAACTGATTCATATGAACAATTTCACCAAATATTTTTGAAAATGTACAAGATATTCAAATGTTAGGACAAGACTGGGCTGTTTTAGACAAAGGTCAGCAGCAGAGAGGGTGAATCCTACAACCTTTTTTTTTACTTTTTTGATTATACCCTAGACCCTTCTCGCGAACCAGAAAAAAAAATGACAGTGATTGTATTCGCGTTTTCGTTGATGAATCATAAATGTCGCAACGTCGTTGTCATTCACCCTCTCTGCTGCTATGGGTTACGGTGATTTTAACCGAATATTTGATCTAGTCCGATACGATATCGTATCCTCGGGTCTGCTAAATTTATTGTCACAAATCCGTGTGGTTTTGACTGAGCGTGACTAAAGAAATTTCTAAACTGATTATGATTCATATCACCGCTGCACCAAGTCTGATGAATATTTCGTAGCGTATGAGTATCAACGCCGTTAAATACACACAACACATTGCAATTATCTCTGATCACTTTTGGTATTTGTGTGTACCGTTGAGTGACATAGATCACATCAGTGTTTTTATGCCTGCCTCGGGAAAATATTCTAGCGGGATTTTTTTGATTATCTAACATGATATCATCGTATACCACTAAATTGTTAATACTTCCATCGATGTCTTCCACGGAAGGGGCTTCCTCTATATCAGTAATAAATTCAATAATATCATCATCGATTTGAAATTCTTTTGCTTTCTCGTTAAAATCCTTTAGCACTTCATAGCATCGCTGATCGTCTACACTCGGGGCTATTAAATACAATTTGTTCCATTTCATCCATCTCGTTATCAAATTAAGTAGCAGTTGTGTCTTTCCGCTTCCAGATGGTCCGATTATAATCATTCTAATTGAATTCGGCAACATTTCATGATGTTTAATAGGTTCCCGTCGTCGGGTAGCTGAATAATCAATTATATTCATGCCGTTATATATAAATTATGGATCTATATTGTGTGAAGTGTAAAAAACGTACTGGCACAGATGACTTGACGACGATTACAACTAAAAATAACCGATCAGCGCTTTCTGGTAAATGCGTACAATGTAGTACAAAGAAATTTAGATTTGTTTCTAAACCCAAGGAACCCAAGGAACCTTTAAAAAAAAACGAGGAGGTGATATCGCAGCCAAGCTAACTAAACTCCCTGGAACCCCATGGGCAAAATACCCTGGAGAAAAGCACCTTCCAGGATATAGTTATTGTGGACCGGGAACAAGACTTGATATCAGACTCAATGATCAAAATCAGCCCCGACCCGGTGAAGAACCAATAAATGCCATTGATAAGGCCTGTCACCTTCATGATGTTGCTTATAAAAGCAGCAATCTGCAGCACAGGCATCTCGCGGATGTGAAATTAATTCATGCGTTAAATGCTATTCCTGATAAATCTTTCAAAGAAAAATTGGCTTCCTTTTTGATAAAATCGGCTATGAAAAGTAAATTGATGTTAGGTGCTGGTAATTAATAACAACATGGAATCTATTTATTATTCTCCAAAAGGATACTGGAGAGGCAAGGCAGCAATCCATAAACTCGCTAGCGCTGCAAAAGTGAAAAAAACCACTGCGGCTCATTGGTTATCTAAACAGGCACTATGGCAAATTTATCTACCACCGCCTAAACAAATTCAATTCTCGCATTTTGATGTGACCGGACCCAATGAAGTTCATCAGGCTGATATATTATTTCTGCCACATGACCACGGTTACAAGTACGCATTAACCGTAGTTGATATTGCAAGTCGATACAAGGAAGCAGAACCGTTAAAAACAAAATCAGCCACTTCAGTGGCTTCTGCATTTGAAAGGATTTATCGACGAGGTCATCTGCACTGGCCAAATCTATTACAAATTGATCCTGGCAAGGAATTTCAGGGTGCAGTGTTATCAATAATGAAAAATCATAATGTCACTATCAGACGAGGACATACTGCGCTACATCGTGATCAGGCAATTGTAGAACGGTTTAATAAAACCCTTGCTGAGCGGTTATTTGGATATCAATACGCAAAAGAATTCATCCAAGAAAAAAGATCCCGTGAATGGGTTAAAAGGTTACCAGCTGTGATTACTGCACTGAATAATGAGATTACTAGAACAATTAATTTGAAACCTATCAATGCGATTAAAAAGAAGTCAATACCTGAAATGGAAATTCAAAAAGATTTCAAAGAACCAATTCTTGGTAGTAATGTCATTGTGAGGTATTTATACGAACCAGGAGAGCTTGAGGGTGGCAGAAAAAGGGCTACTGATCCTATTTGGAGTATTACTGCACATAAGATATCTACGTAGACACGATCTACGGGTAGACTTCCAATCTATAAACTGGATTCAACAGCCCCTCAACGAGGATTTACTAGACAGCAATTACAAGTGATACCTGAGGATACTCAATTACCACCGCATGGGCTTAACTAGCACCGTTGCGTCTATTGCACTCAAGACAAGTCAACATCACATTATTTCTGACATGACCGAGATTGTTATTTTTTCTGTCAACGGTAAATTGGCGAGGATCCTTATCCGAATACTGCCAACGCATTATACAATTGCAACTTGCGCAGTGATTATTCTGTTGTTTCTTCAAAGTGATTATTAATTCAGCATCAATGTCAAATTCTCGCTGTTTTTTTTGTCCTGTTGTTTGTAACCGGAGAGTTTTTTATCAATAATTTTAATATCAATATCATCTATTGTGATGTCATTATCATCGAAAACAATTCTTCTAAGTTGATTTATTTTTCGTACTCTGGATACTGAAAGATAGACTAAATTCGACCATTCTATGCGATTATCTACCATCCAAACAATTGTATCCGATATAGTCAATCCCTGTGAAGAGTGTATTGTTGCTGCGTATCCTAGCGTCCATGGGGATTTATTAGCACGCAATGCATCTTCAACGACATTGATATCAACCAGCACAATATCATTTAATACTAAATTCTGTTTTTGAAATCCTTCGGATTTTGGGCCTGGAATATCAACTTCAATGTTCTGTTTTCGTGTATCTGATGGCCTATAACAGAGGGGCACTGGAAGTGTTGCGAATTTTTGTTTATGCAATTCAAATAATTTCATCTGAAGTGTGTCTCTGACTATTTTTCTACTTGCAATGATCAAATCATTTGGTTTCCATGCTTCCCAGAAATCATTCATTGGAGTTTCCGAAATTATTTCACGGGCTATTTCACATTGGATTCTATCCGGTTGTAATCTAATTAATTTCTTAAATTCTTTTAATTCATTATCAAGTGATCTATGATCGGTATCAATTTCTTCATAATAGTCTACAAAACCCTTTAGCCATTCATGTGGGGAAGCACCGACAAATGGTGGTGGTTGGCCGTGATCACCGCACATGACGATTTTTGTATTTTTCAATAACAACCACTCAAGAAATATTTTTAATACATCTAATGGCACTGTGTCTATTTCATCCCAAATGATAATTTCAGGAATAAATTTCTCTCCCATGCGCTCAGGAGTCCATTTATCTCCCTTCCATCGGAAAAAACTATGATAGGTACAGGCATTAACTCCTCTCTGTATCATCTCTCTTGCAAGTCTGTGTGTGGGTGTTAGCACAATCATGTTAGAAACGCTAGCGTTTCCACGGCGATATAACTCAATTGCCCGGGTTGTTTTTCCTGACCCACCACAGCCGTTTAAATAAACTGTTTTATATCTACAGATTGGATCAGAAATCGGTGGTGCACTAGAAAATTTTGAACACTGATTGCTTTCTAAATAATTATTCTCAATGGTAACATCTGCTGATTGAATATAATCATGAATCATTTCTTTCTTAATTCTCCATGACCCCCAATTCTCGTTGCCAGTAGCCTTAAAATCAGTCATTTTGCTATTTATGTAAAATGAATCAGTGGCGACTCTAACTGCGGTGGTAGGAAATCTATTGATCATTGAAAATAAATTAATAGAAGCATAACCAAGCATAGAAGCTCTCAAATGTGTGTACTGCGGATTGTATCCATCAGTGTAAGTAACAATTGTACCCAATTTGGTTCCATCGGACATAAATGCGTCCTTACGATTGACATATAGACCTTTATTCGTTAAATCCGCGATTACAAAATCGTATTCAGCATTGTCTATAATCAATCGTGAAGAATATCTCGTATTATCGTATTTACCACCCTGAGTGAATTTACCGATTATTCTTCGTCCAAGATCTTTTGCTTCATTGTTTCTGATTTCAAATAACTGTTTGGACCAATCCATGATTTGTTGTTCATTAAAATCAGGAAACAGTTTTCGCTCTTCGCTAATTATTTTTTCTAGATCAGGTTGTGGTAACCAGACTGATTTCTGTGCTCGATAGGATATAATTGCTTCACTGACAATTAATGATTTTAACATCTTACAATCAAGCATATACCGTAATAACACTATTGGCATCCAGTGTTTTTCAGACATGTGTTTACCAATCCAAATATAACTACACGGATGAAGTCCTTCAGCCAATTCAAATGATACCACACAAGCGAATCCGGTTAAATCGAAATGTGGCAGTGGTCCATTAATAGCAACACGGGTCATTTCGTGTGTAGGGTGTCCAAATCGTTTGAAATATTTCTCGCATTCTCCATACCCGAGAAAACTTCCTGGATAACATGCAATCATATCAACTGAAATAACGGTATCAGCGGTGTATTTTGTATTCCATAATCCTCCATGGCTGTATTCAAGACAGGACAATTTGACATCTGATAAGAACTCACTTCGTGTTGGTTTCCACGCGTTTTTCTTTCTAGCAAAATGTGCTGCAATTGATGGTACTGTAAAACAGTTTGCTAATAATTGATCTTCGATTTCCTCCCCAGAAAACTCACTAGCTAGTTGTTTCATTTGATTATGCAGTTCTTCGGTACGATATAATTCTCCGTTGGGCCTTACAAACTGATCAAATCTACATTCTTCGTCTGAAGCACTATGAAATAGCCACATTGACACAGGATCGTTTTTACTCAAATGGTAAATAGCATCAAATAATTTCTGCTCGGTAAAACATTCTTCAGGTCCCAACCCTGTTTGGAAAATATATTTTACGGTTCTATCCCGTGGGAATATTGTTACTGCAGATGACCACGCGTGTTCATTATGATCAATAATTTCAATTGGGGCTCCATTTTTATTATATTTCGATTCGTATAATACTTCACCGGTGATTGTCCTTACCGTTATTGGAAATCTCAATGATGTTTCTAATTTAGCTATATCCTGAATTGTTGCCCCATGCTGTTTCACTGTCAGTTCCCATTCGGTTATTTTTTTTCGTCTTAGATCAGTTAGTTTATTTCCCCGGGACGCATTTGTGAAGTGTTCCATTATTCTTGTTGCTACACAATTGAGCCTTGACGAAGAATATTTCATGGGTGCTAGTTTTGCAATATCAGGTTTGTCATTGAGCGGATATATCCCGTAAACAACTGCTGTGACAGGATAAGATCTTTCGTAGTAGGGTTTGTCAATTCCAGTCAAAATTCCTGGTTTTGAATCCTGAGTCACAGTGACAGTTTTTTTGTCCTTAAGAATAGGCTCGTATTTGTCCCTAATGATCCATTTTCCATCATCACGGATAAGGAATTTTATTCGAAAAAAATTTCTTTCTTCCCCAAGATTTGAGATTATCACTGCTGCTTTTTCATCATTCATGGTAGCGTCAACAACACCATCAATTCGAAATGTTGACCAACAATGAGCTGCTCCATCACGCTTGAATTCATTAAAACAGTCTCTGATTTTACTAATCAAGGTTCTATCAAGAATTTTATTCTTTGGTGTATCAGAAACTCTATCAAGATTGAATTGAACACTTTTCCAAGGCGCAATTTTCGATAATCTCTCAAACTCCTCCATACTATAATTAAAACAAGCATTTAAATGAAAGAATTAAGTATAATGAATCATTGCAAATGGCTTATGATTGGATCAGTGACACCGTGTAACAAATCATGCAGAAATGAATTCTGTGGGTATCATATGCAAAGCTTTCGTCGTGGAAGCCTTGGTCCGTTACCCTGTATTCGATGTGGGGCTGGGGTCAGGGGAAAATCGCAGTTATGTTTCAGGTGTGGCGGCAAACGATACAGGGAACTAAAACGCTATTATGACAAACGAATAAAAAATGGACAATCAATCAGAAATTATGAACCTGACTGTGCGCCTGACAAGGATAAAATCATAAGAACTCCTCAAGACTACATTGAAAGATTCTCCAGTGATGTTATTAATGAATTAGACAAACAATAGTTAGTATACCAAGAATTCAGACCACATCCCTTGATTACAAATTACGAAGCATCCAGTGATGGTGTTGTAAGAAACCGTAGGCTAAAGAAACCGGTCGGTTTTCTGACTAATCAAGGGTATTTGATGTTTAGCGCTGGAAAGAAGAAATATCTCAATCATCGTTTCGTGTATGAATGTCATTATGGATTGATCGAGGATGGTTTTGTTATTGATCACAAGGATTCTAATCCAAAGAATAATTCTGTATCAAATCTGCAGGCTATCACACAGAGTGAGAATTCCAACGAGGAAAGACTGGGAAATACTCGAAAAAAGCGAAACCAGTAAAATCTTTGAATACAATAACTAACGTAGAAAAAATATTTTCATCTATGAATGAAGCCAGTGGGTATTTCAATATTTGTCGATCTTCTGTTCATTTCGTTGCAGAGGGGATTTATCTATCGGCCATTTCAAAAGAAACAGGACAAAAAATTCGATTTTCGTATGTCTAATAACACCAAGGGAGACAACTCTTTTATAACCCTTAAATATAACCAAGGGAGTTATCTCCCTTAGATTGCGATTTAGCGGCTGGGGCTATAATTAATTAGAAAAGAAATATATTCTTTTTTTTTTAGTGTTAAGTCAAATATTCTGTCTCATTTAAAATCTGTAAATACAGCAATAATAAGTAATTTAAGAAAATAAAATAACACACCCTGTGGATTGCTGTATTAAGTAACCTTATATACTCTCTCCCTTAGATTGTGTCAACTTGTTTTATGGGTTATTGTGATTCAGCGGCTGGGGTATTGTTTTGTAAGGAAATAAATGTTTTCAAACAATTATATTCTTTTTTCTAGTGTTTAATGCAAATATTCAGTCTCATTTAAATACCGTGAAACACCATTAATAAGTAATTCAAGAAAATAAAATAACACACCCTGTGGATTGCTGTATTAAGTCGCCTTATATACTCTCTCCCTTAGATGGTGTCAACTTGATTTATGGGTTATTTCCCCTTAAATTGTGATTCAGCGGCTGGGCTATAATTAATTAGAAAAGAAATCAAATATAAAATGTTTTCAAACGATTATATTCTTTTTTTATAGTGCTTTATGCAAATATTCTGTCTCATTTAAATACTGTGAAGCACCATTAACAAGTAATTCAAGAAAATAAAATAACACACTCTGTGGATTGACGCTGCTGTATTAGTCACCTTATATACTAAATGAAAGGTTTAAAGCTGGGGCTTTCAAAAGCCAATCCGACCAGTCAAAAATAACCCACGCCATTGACACGTGTGCGTGGTTGACTTTTCTCAATCATGCAACCGGGTTTAATTTCATGGGTTGCTTTTGATTGGTCGGATGGCCGTAGAAAATCAGCCCCGTCGTTTCATGTTTGTGCTGTCTTGTGCCGTCCCATCATCATTGAATTATAATCCATCCTTAATTAAGTTAATTAAGTATATGTATACCTACAATCTGAGTGGAGATATATACGGTATTGTACTGTCCTTAATTAAGTATATGTATACCTACAATTTGCCACAACACTCGAGTGGAGATATATACGGTATTTGTGCTGTCCTTAATTAAGTTAATTGTGACGTCACCCCCAAGCATATCTTCTGGGCGGTCTAAGATGGCGTTTGCCACGTTAGGCCTCCCTTCCGGAGATGTATGTTTCGGGTTTCCTTTGGGCTTACTTGGATGTGAAGGCAACCAAGGAGTTCCAAAGATGTGTTGTCGTATATATGTAACCTCTAGGTCATTTCACGTAAACATACCCTCTTGTGATTCTAACCCGTTATTTGACGAGTTAGATTCACTCTTAGGGGAATATGTTTCCGGTGAATGTAAATATAAATGACCTAAAATAAATAACATCCATGGATGTAATTAGCTCTCCGTCACATTTGGGTAGCCCCGTATGGTGTTCAAAAATGAATTACCGGCCAAAAGAAACGGTCATAGGGTCAAATCGAGATTGAAGAAATCTCAGAAAAAAAAATGGAAATTTGAGAAAAATACTCAAAGAAAGAACCCTATGAAAGACACAGCGGCCTATATCAAGGGGGCCAAATGACTGACAACCGCTCATCATGGTTGTTATTTATTTTGGTCTGCATTTATATTTATATATACAGAATTAATTTTTAAAAATATATTTATATATACAGAATTAATTTTAAAAAATATTAACGGCTCTTTTATTTTTGAAAAATGAATTAGAAATATGTATTATCATATATGAATTCTGAAAATATGAATAGCATTATAGTTGAAATTGCAAAATTGAAAAGCCAGGATATTAAATTGTCAGATGGGTTAAATCCTGATCAAATTATGTCAGATTTTCAGGATATAGAATACGGAGTAAACAACAATAAGTATATGTTACCAAAGAAATATGCACTCATCAAAAAAATTCAGAATTCTATTCGAGACTCTCTTGCATTTTCCAGTGAAGTAGGTGTGTTTGTTCCGTTATATACTATCGTGGAAGGAATACGAAAAGAATTAGGTAACGAATATGAATTGAAAAAGGAAGTTAATTCTAAAATTAGAAACCTACGAGCGTTAATTCAAGAAAATGAACTATTTTGATTGACCGACCCTCAAAAGATTTTGTCAGACAGTAAAATCTCCTTGAGATTTTCATTTTTTTAGCATTTTTTGAAAAATATTTCACACTGCGAAAATAAAATAGAATCCTAACAGCTTTTCTCTATGGAAAATCCAATGCAAAATCGACTACTTGAGCCTACGAGGTTTTTTACCAAAAATCGATGAAAAATGACGAAAACAGGCAAAAATTGATGAAAAATGGTTAAAAATCATCAAAAATGAGTTTTAACAGCTTTTCCTTATGGAAAATCCCATGTAAAATCGACTACTTGACTGTAAAAATCTCAAAGAGATTACCACCAAAATTGCACAAAAGGGCACCAAAACTGTCAAAAACAGGCAAAATCAATGAATATATTTCTCACAGCAATAAAAAAATAAAAATATTTCACAGCAATAAAAACTATTTCACAGCAATAAAAAATTGGACCGTTAAGGGAAGGAATCATCGATGGGAAAAATTGTTTTGCAATTGAAAAATGGTTTCTGATTTCAAATAATGGTCAATGAAGCATTAACGACCCGATTGGCTCGTGAGCGACTAGATGCAATTAAGAGATTTATACCAATTCGCGACTCTGTCAGGAATAAACTGCAAGAACGACAGAGTCTTCAGACTGACTTTGCTGCGGGATCTGAAGAGTTGTTTAAACCAATAACTACAACAACGAAACAGATAGTGTCAACAATCTCTGAGCAAGGAAAAAAACAAGAAGAGACTTTTCTCCCTGTGTTAGAAAAAATAGCAAAAAGAACTAAACAAACAAAAAAGTCTTTAGAAACACTTCCAGTGGATATAGTAGCTACTTCACGGCAACAACAAAAAAAAGAGCAAGTACTAGAAGAACTAGGTGCTATTGCAAGAAAACAAGAAGAGGAAGAAGACATTACTATAGCAAAAATGCATTCACCGCAAAGTATATTTACAAACTATGCATACAACATAATTAAAAGTTTTAAAGATGACAATGATTTAATTAACTTTACCGCGCGGAATTTTTCACTCGATCAAAGAGAAATAGCTGTAAACAAAGGGTATAAAGAGTATATAAAAAACGACGAGAATTGGATAAAAAAAGTATACTTGGCAAACCGTGGTAGATTTAGAATCACAGAAAGTAACCGCAATAATTTTGAGAGTTTTAAAGACAAAGTATTGAGTAGAATAGATCAAATGAATATAGTAGTTAAAGAGGATGAAGAGGAGTCAACTGAAGATGAGTATTTAGGTAGCGGCATAGTTGAAAACACTAGCGTTACTTGTCCTGGTAACATTCTCAGTGATATATCACGGTTAGAAGTTCTCATCGGAGGGAAACGAGCCGGAAACAACTCACCGGAAATAATTAATGAGGCCGCTGATATCTGTAGACGATTATTTGCCGGTGGTATCATGGACATTAATGTATATCGAGAACTCATTGCTGAGTTAGTTGAAAATCACAAAGATGCCCATGGTTATTACAGCGATTGATCACTAATTAAAAAACTACTAGTTTTATAACAAGATGATTATACATTACAATCATGATAAACCAACCCCCGTCTATGTAGTTAATTCACGGTTTCCAGTTTATAGAGCATACTACGGAGATGGTTTAGGTAATACCATTGCAGGGTTATTTACAAGAATGGCCCCAAAAGTGATGCCGTTAGCTAAACAATTAGGAATGAAAGCCATTGATGTTATTCGTGATAAGGGTATTGGTGTTGTTGGAGATCTTGCCGGGAAAGCGTTTTCAACTGCGAAGAATAAAATAACATCATTAGTGAGACGAAAAAAGAAACAGGTACCATTGCCATCTACAGCGGAAATGCCTGCGAGTGTTAGTAAAATAATAAATAACGCAGTAGATGAAAAACTAGCGTCATTGGTAAATCAAGGGGACCAAGATAACATGATAGCAAACATGATAGCAGGAAGTGGCTTTAAAAAACCACGTAGAAAACGCTAGCGTTTTTCACGATGAAATGGAAAATCCGATTTAGACTCTGATAAATAGAATAAAATGTTCAAAAGGTCACCTGATCCAGCATTTGATATGGAGGCCCCAGTGCGTAAAGATGATTCTGTGCGCGATTTTCAATTTTATTCTTATCACGCAGTACAACCCGATCTCCGATCGCGAATTGAACTTCAAGTTCATGATACCAGTAAATACTTTTTGCCTTGTGAAGCATTTATTGAAGTAGAAGGAGAACTTGTAACAAATGATGCTGCTCATAATGATCCTCCATATGACAATAACCCAACTATCAAAGTCGGTTTTGTTAATAACGGTATCATGGCGTTATTTGAAAGCGCTAGATATCTCATTGATGGAAAAGAAATTGAATCCATTGACCGTGAAGTTGATGTGGCTACAACAATCATAGGGTTAGCAAGATATTCTGATGATTATACAAGATCAGCGGGTCCATCTATGATGTTTTCTAAGGATATTACTGATCACCCTGAACACAACCAGTATTCTAGAGTCAAGGCAACACATGCTTCTTCAGTTAATCCAGCACCAGCCGGATATACAAGACCAGCTGGTGATTTTGATGTCATAAATAATATTACTAACTTCAACCTAGGATTTGCAACACGCGTAGCAACGTTGCAAGGACAGCGTCGACAATTTTCATGTGCAATTCCACTGCATCATATTTTCGGATTCTGTAGAAATGTTAGAAAAGTTATTTATGGAGCTAAACACACAGTAGCGCTTGTACGAAAGGGTACTGATAATGATGCAATATGGCGTGATGCTGGTGTTCCCGAGGGTAAAGTCATTTTAACAAAACTAGCATTGTGGATGCCAGTGTTAACTCCATCAATCATAGCAGAAGAAAAATTGTTATCATTTATGAACCAAGGAGGAAAATCATTGTTGAGTTGGTTATCAGTGACTACGGATATTAAACTGGATAATGTTGATGGTACATTCACATGGCACCTGGCATCAAAACAAGGGGTTTCAGCTCCACGTCATATATTTATTGCATTACAGAATAATGCACGAGTTGGTACTCAAGAACGAAGTCATATGATATTTGATCAGTTAGGTGTTAGAGAGGTCTCACTGAGAATAAACGGACAGCAGGAACCATCTGAAGATGTACAACTTGATTACGGTCAAAATCATATTTCACGTGTCTATCATAACCTGTTGTCATTTATGGCACGTGATCTAAATGTGGATACTGGTTTGCAAATATCACAATTGGATTTTAAAAGCCTCTATCCGATTTATTACTTTTCATTGGAACATCTTGATTTGATGAGACAATCTGTCGTTGATATACACTTCAGAGCCCGTGTAACCCGTCCTGGTGCTATTGCTAATTATAGAGCGGTTGCTGTCATTCTCAGTGATAAATCAATGCTACTTGAAGGTGTTGGTGGACGAATGAGATTTATTGATGCACCAGTGGAAAATCTTTGATAGCAATTAGATCAATCTGTATTTGTATAATGTCATATAGTAATATCAATGTGTCATTGACACCTGGTCAATTAAAAAAATTGCAATCAAAATCCGCTAAACAATGTGGAACCACAATCACGTTGAAACCTAATCAAATGAATGGCGGGGCAAATAAATTGCCACTGACAACTCGTCAAGTGAAACATTTCAATGATGCTTTCAAGGATAAAAAAGGAGTTCAGATCACACTCTCTGCGGCTGCTATCAAAAATATGATAAAAACAGGTGGTATATTTCCGTTGTTTGCTGCGTTACCAGCATTGGTTGCGGCAGCAGCCCCAGCAGTCGCAAAAGCGGCCGCATTGGGGGTAGTTGGAGGCTTGGGGACAAAAGCGGTACAGAGCATTGCTGAATCATATGAACCGAAGAAAGGTCGAGGGTATAAAAAAAAGGGAAAGGGTCTAAGACTACCAGGAACCCCGTATTCATGGTACAGCGGAAAAGGTCTAAGACTACCAGGAACCCCGTATTCATGGTACAGCGGAAAAGGCCTGAGACTAGGACCGGTTTATTAATTAAGGAACCTATGGTTCCAATGTCCAATTTTGATTTAATGGATGCTGCTAAAAAACTAGCCATAAAAAATTTCAGAGGTGTTTTTATGAAAGATCAATTACCACATCAACCAAACAAAACTGAAACAGGTATTATTAATCTCGATAACAGCACCGGACCTGGAACTCACTGGGTTGCATACGCTATTGATCCACGTGGGATTGTCTATTTTGATTCATATGGATTAGCACCGCCAAAAGAGTTTATGCGTTATATAAAAAAATTTCCAATGAAGACTTGGTATTCTACGCTACCAACACAACAAATCAATGACCCACCAATATGCGGCAGTGAAGTATTAAATGTCCTTGACGCTATTTCAGCATCTAGAAAACCACCTCATATTGTCGTAAATGACTACACTAGTAGTCGCTGGAAATCGAAACGATTTTAAAGAGAGAAAGAGTTTTACAATAACATGATTGATATTTGGGGAAGACCTCTGAAACCCAAACCCGATGACACTGCAACTCCTGATTCTATCAAGGATATAAAAAAAAAAAATTAAAGATGAAATCGCTGAGACGTTGAATTTAGTAAATGTTGACCCGAACGAAATAGTTGTATTTCAGGACAAACAGGGTAAATTGAAATCTAGTAATATTTCTCTGGATGATATTTTAGTTAAACAACAAAACGCAATCGAGAATACTATCGCGTTATTTTCCGATCAGGGTAAATTGAAATCTAGTAATATTTCTCTGGATGATATTTTAGTTAAACAACAAAACGCAATCGAGAACACCGTTGCGTTATTTTCCGATCAGGGTAAATTGAAAACCAGTGATGTGTCGTTGGATGATATTTTAGTTAAACAACAAAACGCAATCGAGAACACCGTTGCGTTATTTTCCGATCAGGGTAAATTGAAAACCAGTGATGTGTCGTTGGATGATATTTTAGTTAAACAACAAAACGCAATCGAGAACACCGTTGCGTTATTTTCCGATCAGGGTAAATTGAAATCTAGTAATATTTCTCTGGATGATATTTTAGTTAAACAACGAAACGCAATCGAGAACACCGTTGCGTTATTTTCCGATCAGGGTAAACTCAAACCAGGTGTACTTTTTTCGACGATTACAGATCGATTTAAAACTCTCAACGATGAATTAAAAAGTTCTGTGTTGGAACTAGCAACACTTCAATCTAAAACCGAAGAACACATAAAACAGTTTACCGCATTTCGTAGAAATATCATTGATAAATTTATTGGAACTACATTCGATAAAATTGAACTGAAACTCCCTGATATTAAAAAATCCATCGATGAGACGAAAACCTTCATCGAAGCCATCAAAGAGGATGCAACGAGGATGATAACAGTCATTGAAAAAACAAAAATTCCTCATGAGAAAACCAACAACTTAGTATACACGATCCATCACGGATCATTTGAGTGGACACCTACAAACAACAAATTAGATATCACTGCAACCGTTAAGGGTATTTATCGATTAACACTAGTAACACCATTGTCTCAATTTAATATTTCATCGTCCAGTTCATCCGGGGTCAATAATACGATTTCAACGATCATCGACAAGAATACAACTGAAAAGTTCACAATCACATCTACTGATAAAAATTTGGTTAGGGTTTCAACAACATGGTATGTGGAATTCGTAGCGGATTTAAGTTGAAAATTGCAAAGCAATTTCACTAGCGGTTTCAATTGAAAACGCTAGCGTATTTAAAATAAAAATGATTTCATCATCGCAATATCGCTATGATCAGGTCAGAGAGTATCAGACTAGACTCAAAACCCTGTCTGAGGAGTATGCAATGAAAATTAAAAAATATCGCAGGAGAATTACCGCAATTGATGTTACCGTGTATTCAGTGAGTGGTGTAATCACCGGAGCTGGTATTATACTGTCTTCAGTGACAATGATGGCTCCGATAGCTGTTCCAATTTGCATTTCTGCGGCAACAACAATCGCTGGAATTATTTCAATAGTCACAAAAAAAATATCATCATGCAGCCAACGGAAACTACAAGACTACATAATTCAATGTCATGTTGTGTCCACTGCATACTCGCAATTATCCTCATTGATATCGTCATCTCTCGATGATACAATTATATCAGAGAGTGAGTTTTCAGCGATGGTAGATATATATGATTCTGCGATGTCAAAATTAGAAATACAAAAACATGAGTATAGCAACGATGACAACACCGATGGAATTGGAAAAAAACAGAATGATCTCAATAACCTCAACGATATCAGATAGTGAGTTCTCAGTGATGATACGTGTCTATGATTCCGCAGTATCAAAATTAGAAATACATCATGAGTATAATAACGATGACAACACCGATGGAATTACTTCAACAAATAGTGGAGAACACAAACCCAGTACAAACCAGCATGATCTCAATAACCTCAACGAATCCAGAATTCAGTGTGAATTTCCCCTCTCCGGTCCCAGTGAAGGAGATAGCGCTAGCAAAATTACGAGTGTATCATAGCTGGCCAAATATTAGGTCAAAATCATTTGGTGGTCAACAACCCAATAATTCTTTAGTGTTTGCAAATAAGAATAAACCCGACGGAACCCCAGACTGGAACGTCGTTTCGATACCAACAGGGTCATACCAAATCGAACAAATCAATGATGAATTCGCGCGTAGAATAAAATCGATTACTGGAAAAGAATCAAAAATCGCTATAACAGTTCATGTGCCGACGCTATCATCTGCCATTGAAATAAGCACAGAAGGATATGTCGTAGATATCTATCAAAGCTCAATAAGAACAGTGTTAGGTTGGCCTGAATTACCACCTCGACAAGTTAACATACCACCTGAACCGAAAAAATCTGATTATGTCACTGACAGGATAAAATCTGATAATCCAATAAAAAGCTATAGAGATTACAATAAGTCGTATTTTTTCATTAGAGTAGAATATGATGAGATCGGCCAAATTAGTCATCATTTTGCTAATCGGGATAAAATCACTGAAAATTTCACAGCTTTCAATAACGATATTTCACTGTTGTTTATATCCCTTAGATCCGGCACTCTCATGAATTTATCAGCGTTGTAGAAACATGTAACAAAATCATCAATGACATGGAAACATTTCATTCACAAATTATTCAAGAAGTATTAGGTGTCAGTAGTCCTGAAACAAGAGAGTTATTTGCAACAGAATATAATATCCCCGTCAAAGATATTCCAGCATTCAAACTACCAGGATATAACGTACCACAACTAACAAAACATCTCAGTGACTCCATCGATGAAGGTTTCAAAAAAATCCATGATACGTGGAAAAAAACACCATCACAACCACAAACAACTATCCTCAAACACAATAATGACCCAGATGGTGGCGGCAGGCATATTGCTCCGTTCAATGTGAATATTTCATCGGTGATAGCAATCAATTTAGTATGTGATGTTATCGAAGGAAGCTATCAAATAAATTTAGAACGATCAAATCAAGCCCAGCAGGGATATATTTTATATTCATTTGCACCAACAGCTCCTCCAGGATTTTTAATTATTGAGGATCCAACTAATCCAGTCTATATGCGGTGTCATAATAATTCATTAACCAGAATTAATTTCAAACTCACTGACCAGTCCAATAATCTGATTGATTTACAAGATGAGGTGTTAGCGATTAGTCTGTTTGTAAAGTCCTGAAGGGGGACACGATATCGTATCGGACTAGATCAAATATTCGGTTAAAATCACCGTAACCCATAGCAGCAGAGAGGGTGAATGACAACGACGTTGCGACATTTATGATTCATCAACGAAAACGCGAATACAATCACTGTCATTTTTTTTCTGGTTCGCGAGAAGGGTCTAGGGTATAATCAAAAAAGTAAAAAAAAAGGTTGTAGGATTCACCCTCTCTGCTGCTAGGTCTGCTCATGAGCCACACATGCAACCTTGAGATCACAAGATTTCCGCAGTTTGCATTACCAGTAGCATTGCACATGTACATAATTACAAGAAATAATTTTGAAAACCTAGACCTGTTGAACAATTGATTTACCCTTTCACCATCCAGAAATAAAAGTGGAAATAGAAAATGCAGAGACGAAATTAGTTTGTGACAAAATACAGGGACTATACTGCGAAATACTACTGCATGTTAATTCGGCATTAAAACGTATGGCAAATAATGGTACTATCCAGATAAATGTACAGTATACTAATTGTGACCTTGGAACAAATGTGACCATGACATTCACGATTTCTGACTGAGTATAGACTTGACATATGGCTTTGGTTCATGTGAACAATTCCATTACCTCTTTGTGAAAACTCACCAGTCATTTAAATATGACAGCTTGGAAAAGCCTGAGGGAAGACTTACCTAATGTTTGACCTCCAACCATGACGTGAAATACTGATATCCTGAGCTCATATTGGTATGTGACACCGCCGGGACAATTTAAACGATTATATTACATATAGTTGAAAAGAATCGAATCATTGAAACATGTAATGCAAAGGTCAATGATGGGACTATGTTTGACCGCAGGTCTCATCATATATTAGAAATAGTACAAATAAAAGGACACACTCAGTTAAGCGACAATCTGACTTGTAGTGGAGAATAACTGCACCATATCGATATATCTTAAAAGCAGGGGGGGGGAATACAAATATTATTTGTTGCGATACATGATGTATCTTGCAAATTATTTTCATCTATATGTCATGCACAAGGCTGATAATGTATTATTCTCTCTGCTTTGGATAGTGGAAAGATTACAGTCTGCAGATGAATGATGATAACACTGAGGCTATTCTGATCACAACACAAAGACTTTCTCATTCACATCCTTTACCTCAGACAATAAATGTCAGCAACACCATCATTAAATTCTCACAGTCAGTACAAAACCTAGGCGTTACTCTAGACAGTACTCTCACATTGCACCAACATGTCATGAACATATGCAAGGCTGCATATCTTGAATTGAGACGCATCAGTTCCATTCGTAAACATCTTTCAGTTAATGCCACTAAAACACTTGTGTTTTCATTAGTACTTTCAAGACTGGACTATTGTAACTCAATTCTGTCTGGTTCGTCACAATATTTACTCCAGAAACTTCAAAAAGTTCAAAACTCAGCTGCACGTGTCATCTTTAGAGTACCTCGTTCAGAGCACACCTCACCACTGCTCTGTACCCTACATTGGCTATCAATTCGATACAGAATCAAACACAAAATTTGTTCTCTGTGCTATGTTTCAATGACAGACTCCAGTCCAACATATCTATCCAGCCTCACCCATGTGTATACACCAGCTAGATCCTTACGCTCTTCTTCTGATACTCGTATACTCATTGTTCCCAAGGTGAAAACAAAGTCATATGGACAACGTTCGTTTGCACACCAGGGCCCGTCGACGTGGAACGAATTGCCCATTGAAATTAGACACAAAGACAGAGTGGTCCCTTTTAAGAGTGCTCTTAAGACTCACCTGTTTCGACTGCAGGGACAAACATAGCGACCCAATCATGTTTTGTATCTTATTTGTTTTCAGCATGTTTTTTTGTTTTCCAATTTCATTGTTTTTGTCATGTGTTGTTCTGTAGTGTAGTCATATCATTATTGATGGTTTAAAGCGCTTAGTGCTTCGTAAGATTAGGCGCTATACAAAGCCCTCATTATTATTATTATTATTATTATTATTATTATTATTATTATTATTATTATTATTATTATAACTTGATAATTCTTGCTGAAATAAGTAATCTGTATCACTCATACCTGCTGAAGTTTGGAATAAATGGTTTTCTCCTCAAAATGTGGCTCTTCTTAGACGAAATAATTATTAAACAAAACTTCAATTATCAATGTAAAGACATTTAATGAAATACATATGTAATATGGCCATTCCAATCACTGTTAGGTAAATAAAATAATTCATTAATACTATGTACCTATCACATTAAAATGAATTTTACATTTCTAAAGTTAATCAGGGCACAATGTTAATCTAACATGGTCATATTATCATAATGTGAATGCCATTTTAAACGAAGAACTACTTACCAACACACACATACACACACACACACACACACACACACACACATATATATATATATATATATATATATATATATATATATATATATATATATATATATATATATATATATATATATATATATTAATATATATTAATATAACATAATAATGCTACAAGCACATTTAAGTGCAACATATAACTTATGTCAATCATTTTATGCATGTAATCCATATATCTGCTGGGGTTTATCACTGGGTGTAAATTAATTTACAACTTCTGTACATTTCATATGGGTATTCACAGGGTGGCACAGAACAGATGATACCATTATAACAACTATATTTATCTGCACCAATTCTTGACCAACAACAAATAATCCAATTCCGTTTTCAAGATATATGCAGCATTGCTATTTGCATAGATTATATCATGCACCAAACACATTTTGGAATCCTACGCTGGGTTACAATCGATACAATGGTACTTATCACATTCTCTGTTTAACCTCATGTCGTCATTTAGTGTGGTAAAATTGTCCAGTTACAATGCAAAGTTTTAAATTGATTGGCAGTCCGAGGCAGAATTCCTCAAACACTGACCATCATCATAGGGTTTTTTTCCAGCAGCTAATTAGTACAAACTCTGTAACAACGGAACAAAGACAGGCGAAAAGATAACTTACTGAAATGTAAATCATATTGCAATAAATTTGGAGTATGCGCATTTGATATTGCCCCGTTTTAAGCAATTCTTAGATTCATGTGATTATTGGGATTCGGCGCCTTGGAAATTATCCCAGCCCGAAATAATAAGCCAATTACTAGGAGCAAACGTCATGGAGTCGAGTGTTAGTGAGTCTGAATCATGCCATGGTTCGCTAGTAATAAATTCAGGCCCAAACCGAATGTATGAGTAAGATAGTCCATATTAAATTCTAGTGATGTACAATAGTGGTGTGGCTGAGGTGGCAGTATTTACGGTAGGAAACCGATAAATTACATAATAGAATCAATAAGTAGGGACTTAGTAGATACCGTTTATGTGTCAACAGCGTAAAATAGTTGCAGTTATATTGGCGTAATGTGCCGGCAAAAGCGTATATCGACTGGCCTAAAGTGGCGGAATTAAATAGTTCCCAGTGAAAAATGAGATACTAGTGTATTTTCTGTGGTATAACCGGTTGGCGGTAGGGAAATAATAATAATAATAACGATGACTTTGTATAGCGCCTAACTTTTCGAAGCTCTAAGCGCTGTACACCATCAATAATGATATTATTACACTACAGAAAAACAAATGACAAATACAATAAAATTGGAGAAAAAAGAACATGCTGAAAACAAATAAGATACAAAACATTATTAGGTCTCTAAGTTTGCCCCTGCAGTCGAAACAGGAGAGTTTTAAGAGCACTCTTAAAAGGGACCAATGTGTATTTGTGTCTAATTTCAATGCACAATTCGTTCCACGTCAACGGGCCCTGGTGTGCAAACGAACGTTGTCCATATGACTTTGTTTTCACCTTTGGAACAATGAGTATACGATTATCAGAAGAAGTGCGTAAGGATCTAGCTGGTGTATACACATGGGTGAGGCTGGATAGATATGTTGGACTGGAGTCTGTCATTGAAACATAGCACAGAGAACAAATTTTGTGTTTGGTTCTGTATCGAATTGATAGCCAATATAGGGTACAGAGCAGTGGTGAGGTGTGCTCTGATCGAGGTACTCTAAAGATGATCCGTGCAGCTGTGTTTTGAACTTTTTGAAGTTTCTGGAGTAAATATTGTGACGAACCAGACAGAATTGAGTTACAATAGTCCAGTCTTGAAAGTACTAATGAAAACATAAGTGTTTTAGTGGCATTAACTGAAAGATGTTTACGAATGGAACTGATGCGTCTCAATTCAAGATATGCAGCCTTGCATATGTTCATGACATGTTGGTGCAATATGAGAGTACTGTCTAGAGTAACACCTAGGTTTCGTACTGACTGAGAATTTCATGTTGGTGTTACTGACATTTATTGTCTGAAGTAAAGGAAGTGAATGAGTGTGTTGTGATCAAAATAGCCTCAGTTGGCTGATGATGATGAAGAAGAAACACGCAAACATGCGTTTGATGGACTTTTGGCAAGATGTTTTATCTGTGGTCTTAAATGTATTAGAGTAAAATTTAGTATATAAAAGCAGACACGTATGGCTTTCCAATTTACAACTCAAATTGAATGGAAGTCTGGAAATTTGGATAAAACATTTGACTTCCAGCGGAATTCGCGCTAGGTTTTTGACACCGCTAGATCAAATATTACCCCAGTGCGTGTAACAATATATTCGTCATAACAGGGACACGATACTAAGTATTGTGGGCGACCAAGCCGCCTAAAATGTAAAATTTGCCTTTTTCTGTTATGAACGTGATTTATTTTTGAGAAACAATGAGCTACTGCAGTTGATCAATGTTGAGATGTTCCCTTGCTGTAGCCAACTAGTTCTGACAGTGTAGTGTTATGTCCCATGCATAAAGTATTATATGCGGTATTGATACCAACTGAACCAACAATTAAACTAGTACAACTAATCTATCTGGATCAACAACTGCACAATGAAATTCTTAAAAGAAACAAGCTCTACTCGTGAAATACAAACAGATTTATAACGTTGTAAATCTTATTCGTTTTCCTGCCGCCACCACCAATGTTGGCATAAATATTTCTTGAATAGCAGCTTAGGCGGATATCACAGTTACACCATTCGGATCTGTTGTCAAAGGTGTATATGTAGAAACAGGCAAAAACTGTATGTTGGTAAAATAATTTTGATACGATTTCAATCTTTATTTTTCTTCTCGCTTCAGCACAAAGTAGTTTTAGTTCTATGAATATGCTTCTCGTTTGTCACTGAGAACTGAACATTTACACTGGCTTAGTTTTAAATGGTGCTGGTGAAAATGGGATACGGGTACGGAACCCAGACGCTAGTGACCCAGAACAGGTAAGTGATTTTCAAACAGTAAAGCTCGTGTACATTGTTTGTCAGCAGACTGTGTTATTGTCTGCACTCGAGGTGGTAGCGTGTTGCATTTCCATAGAATTAATAATTGTATTAACAATTTTTGCAAAGCATTAGTATATAAATTGCCCCCTATAAGTAATAGTTCAGTCTCCGATTAGCTTTTGAACTATATTTGCTACCTATATTGTATCGATACTGCATACACGTGCGTTACGGTCGAGATACAAATAGTAAAGTCATGCGGTACAGAAGGCAAAATATCGCATTCACCGAAGACTAAAAGCCATATTTTGATACTACTTGTTTTAAACTCGTGTAGTGGCAGGTGATGTGACAAAAGCATTGTGTGTGTCTGTCTGTGTAAGTGTGTGTGTTTGTGATTTCGATTTTTAACGTAGCTTCAGATAATGATCTGTCAAATCGCTACGATGACTGCAGTGTGATAGTTTGTTCTGATGTACTGCACTAGGGAATCCAGCTGCAGACATACAGTATTATGTCCTACCCAGTCACATTGTCCTGACATGTATGGAATTGTAATAACAAGCTGCTTTAACATATCACCTTTGGCCACACATAAAAACAGATTCATTTGTAAAAACGCAAAACTGCACCAATATTCTTGGGAATTCATCTTACCAAAAGAAAGATATTATGTAGATAGTGGTTTTTTTTTTCTCAAAGATTACATAACCTACTTTACACATCATATATTTTGCTTCAGCTTTTCGTTTGCCTTCATTTTTACAGCGTTATAAATTCCTGAAATATTGCAATGAACATCAACGTGCACTCAGATTTTATTCATTAGAAAGGTAGTCTTATCATTCTCCTTTAATCGCCCATATGGCATATCAAATAACAACAGAGCTTCACGTTTGTCTGTGAGAGTCAGATTCAGTATTGAGACAATCTCATCTAGATAATGGACGGGTTTTTTCTCAATCTTTTTTAAGAATATCATCGCAATACTTAAGCCTTCTATCAAATAAAGTGTCCCATTGGTATAAACGTTGAACAAATTTGACAGATATGAGGACAATATGCATGCCTCGTGCACATTGTTACGCCTTTATGGTCGTAGAAAAAGTAGCTGAAAAACGTAAAGTCAATAAGTTTTGTTAAAACGTCAAAAGTAATTTAATTCTCTACGTTATAACATGAAAGACGAACTTTTAATATTGTAAAATAAATACAATGTAATTATAAAAATTCTAGCACAAGACCTAACGAAGAGAGTATAACGAATGTATTCAAGTCTTGACTGTATTGATGTACATAGCACCTTGAACGTGCTGAATGGCAAACTGTCTTGCTGTATCACTATAGCATTGTCCAAAACTCAGATTAAGGAATTCAAAGTAATTGTAACATATCGTTTAGACCAAAAAGTAGTATGAGCAATTTGTTGATGTTGTTGTAGGGTTTAATGCCATTTTTCAGCAAAAGATTGGCTATAGATGGTGGCCAGTATTAATGGTGGAGGAAGAACTCAGAACAAATCCGGAAAGAAACACCGACGCACGACAAGCTACGTGCAAGCTTTCTCACATACCCATATAAGCTGAGCCCGAGACTCCAAACCACGCAGAAGTGAGATAGCAGTGATCCGTAACGGTGAGCGCTTTGGACAACTCGGCCACCCGGGGCCCCTATGAGCACTTTGTAATTTCAATGGAAAATATAAATAAAATCGTCATAAACTACCCTAAACACAACATTAAGTACATCTGCATACCGAAAATACAGTAATTAAAAGTGTAATAGGAATTGACAAATGTTCAAATCTTATCTCTTTGTATAAATCCATAATACTGTATGCTGCAATACCTCCTACGTGAATTTTTTCGCAAGAAAACGCACCTGACTTATGTCAACAACAAACAAAAAAGATCAAACTACTTACGTAATCATTCAAGGTAAACTTACATCAAGCTCTATAAACAGGTTCATTGTAAATAACTCGAACCCACGTAACACCCTATTTAAAGCTAATTATCTTAAAATAGATTCAACAGTCATGAAAACAATTTAGCTATGTCATGTGTTGCTTTAAAAATGATCATGAAGCACAATATAAATTTTGCATAACTAGAGAACAAGTCACACCCAAACATACATGTACACACATATACACATATCCCTTGGCGCGCAGAAGACTATAAGTAAATTACACATCCGCGAATGAAAACAAAATGCGAGGCGTATAAAGGATTTTATAGTTATCCATGAGGCTTATAAGTTCTGAAATGAGCAACATAAAAATGCATTTTTAATTTAGTACAGCATGATTGACTGGGCTATTTATTTCTTACATAGTTTTACACGTCTTAGACTTACCACTATGCCAGTCTTCCTTGATCTATATGTTGTTATAAGACAATTAAATGCTGAGATTGGGCTTCATTGATTGTTTGAAAAGGAAGTACCATTTTCACTCGCTTATAAGTGTTATCAAACTGCCATAACATAACTAATGCATATCTTTGATACATTTTTTACAAACTAAGTACTGGTAACGCATAGCACATACTGCCAGGGTATGATGCGATGGCAGAGCTAGATCTGTGTAATTTGCCGCTGGATCCTACTAATAAGAGATGATATACGCTAAGAATGATTTATCGATAGAAGCCCCATTATGTAGAGTCTTGAAGGATATGAAGTTACTAGATAATAATGCCACTAGGTTGTTTTAGAACTTTTATGATATTTCCAAATGACTTTACAGCATGGACAGTTTGATGTAAAGCAATTTGTCATGAGAATCTTTAGTCCTTTTTGGAAGTGATAATCAACTCAACTCTTTGAAGATGATTGATGGTAGCCGTTTATTGTCATAGCAACCAATGTGAATATAGTCATTCTTTTCCAATAATCGCCAACGATATTTGATATATCATACGTTTTCTAATGCAATATGTCATTACTCTTCTGAAACTGTACTACATCCAAGATCCAACACAGTGAGGACATCTATCGAGTAATCAAGTTTACCGTATATAAACCGTATTCCATCCAAGATCCAACACACCGAGGGCATATATCGATTAGTCATACTTACTGTATATAACCCATATTCTCTCTAAAATCCAACACACCGATTACTTCCATCGATTAATCATACTTTTATAAACCATATACCCTACAAGATCATGCACAATGAGGGCATCTATCGATTAGATTGATCAAGCTTACCGTATATAAACCGTACATCATCCAAGATCCAACACACCGAGGGCATCCATAGATATGTCATATTTACCATATTTAACTCAAATTCTCTCCAAGATTCAACACAGTGCTTCTATCGATTAATCATACTTACATAAACCGTGTACCCTCCACGAATCATGCATACCGTATATAAACCATATTCCCTCCAAGGTCGAACACACTGAGGGTATCTATATATTAATCATGCTTACCGTATATAATCGCTTTTCACTCTGATGTAACTGCTAATGCTTAGCACTAGATCACGGATTGAGACATCTGGGTCTATGTAGTTGGTTAGAAGTCTTTTTTGTTTGCAGCTGGACAAGATTTGTAAGCCAGTAAACATCTGATCCGATGGTTTAATTCCAAAGCACACCCTTTTGGTCACGATTGCAGTACGATAACTAATCTACGACATCTTAATTGTGTCATGATAAAGAAGCACACTAATAACCTTTACCATTTCTTTGTGCATTAGATAAAAGAAACTGTGATCTTTACCCTATGCAAATTTGATTTTTGTTTAACATTCTCATTCAGCTAATAATTTATTGGATGTTAGTGACAATATAATTTTCCTCATACTTTATAATGCAATCGTCTTTACTGGGGTTATTGATTCAAATTATTTGTTACTATACGTTTTCAATGCAGTGGTCCTTACTTCAAGACACGGATTCAAACGTTTTCCCATACTGTACAATGCGATGATCCTTATTTGGGGACAAGGATTCTAATGCTTTCCCATACTGTACAATGTAATGGTCCTTACATGGGGATAAGGATTCTAACGTTTTCCCATACTGTACAATGCAATGGTCCTTACATGGGGATAAGGATTCTAACGTTTTCCCATACTGTACAATGCAATGGTTCTTACTTGGGGATACGGATTCAAATGTTTATCCATACTTTGCAATGTATTAGTTCTTACATGAGGATAAGTTTTCAAAACTATTTTCCCGTACTTTACACTGTAGGGGTCCTTTCTTGATGATAACGAGTCAAAAGGTTCCCCATACGTTACACAGCAATGGTTCTTACATGGAGATAAAAACAGCGCAAGAAAATGGCGTTGATTTGGAGATTGACCATTAATTAGCTATAAAAAATATATAATTTTCTTAGTAAAGCTGCCATCGTATAAAACAGGTTTCACTGTATAAAGAAATGTCAATTAGACCTTTTCAGTTACAAACCTATGGTAGACCTACATACACTGTATAGATCGGAAGCCAGTTTCAATTGGAAAGACTATAGTAACAGCATCATCATTTGTCATTGTTACCAGGCAAAACACCATTACGTCCTACCGTAATATACTAAACTTATTTTTAGCAATAAATTAGAAAGATAATATTATATTTGTTCTCTTAAAATTGACTTCCGATTGATTGATACGATCTTATTCATATAACGTTTTCATTGCAAGGTAAAACAAATAAATTTTCTTTCCAAATTTTGGTTAAAAACATTCGGACCGGTCAAAATTGCATTATGTGGCGCAGAAAAGCCAGAACCTGTAAGTTTATAACATCAACATTAGAGAGGAAATAATTAGACATTCGTGCGCGACTCCACTGTGCTTTGAGAATATTTGTAAAAAAAATGGTGAGAATACAGTTAAATTATTTATTCCTTGAGATTCGTTACAATATGTATAATTACTTGTAATAAAAACAATGAGCGTCACATTTTCGAAAACTCTATGCCTGTAGGACCGTGGCTTCGTTAATGCTTCATGCGGTTTGTAATCTGTGTTTAAGCCTCTGACGTCATGAGTTCTGTAAGAAGCGAAGTTCAATTATTGTGTAACTACCTAATAAAAACTATATTTGTTACGACTCACTCTATTAAACTAAGTAACAGGAAAGAGCGAGAAACAATTGTTTTTGTAAATTTTAACAAATTATTTATATCACAAGTCCAAAAGTATGAATACTATTGAATTTCAGAGACGTTTGAAATAATTTTCCCTATTGAATGTGTTGATGTGCCTGTAAAACTGAATGTACTATGGTACCCTTTGTCTTAAATCTAGCAATGTGTTAACAGTTTGTCGCTGTTTTAAAAAAATATAATCAAAGAAGACCTTGTCTGAATTCAGAATAGTTCCAAATTAATGTTTTAGCCCAAGGATATTACTGAGCACTTTGTAATTCCAGTGAATTTAATTTTTTGAATAAATTATTCCACCCTAATTGAAATCCCAACTCAAAAATAAAACTGATCATGCTTCGGATGTTAAGGCAGGAATGAATACTCCTTAAGTAAACAGGTTGTATATCCCTCATCTTTAGTTACTTTGCACAGCTTGTCAAATTAATGGAAATTTTCATTTCTGAACCTTTGCAGGTCAGACTCAAGATTGTATCTTTAACTCAAACTGAAGTACATACGTTTCAATTAATAATCATCTCAATATTTAATCTATTATCATTGAGATATATTTGTTATGTATTATCTTGCTACTAAAATAATAGTGACTGTTCTGTCACCTGATTTTAAACTAACTTCAATCACAAAATATAGATATACAGAATATACAATTAGTGGAGGGGAAAAAAAAACAATACAAATTAAATATACATAATAGCCTGTATATCATTAACGCAAGACTTTTGGGAAACGTCAGATATAAATATTCAGAACTATAAGTTTGACAATGATTGTATAAATTTTACTTATAATGCTATATCGTTTTGTCTCTTCCATCTGCTTTTTCTTAATATGGCATTCTGTCTTGAGTACACCACGTATTTACTGTAAAAAATATTTTATAAGTAAATCATTTTTTCCTTTCATGTTTCGTTCATAAAAGCCATATTCAAAAGCCTTAAGTGGTAAAATGATAATGTATCGCTTGGTTACACATTCGTTCTTTACGGTATGAGCGCCAAAAGCACTAGCAATGTTCCACACAAAACACACATATTAAAATTAGTTCACATTTCTCAATTAAGGAAATAAGATACAGCAATAAGTGTATTTAATATCCTTGGAATGACTTTATGCAAACATTTAAATGTCGAGAGTTGTTGGGGTTGGGAGCTGCTATCGGATACCATTAAACAATTCTAGAGGTATAATTGGTCATTTATATTGATATAACATCAAATATTTCCTTTAAACTTATTCCAGCCGGATGTTCACATACAAAAATAATTTCACTAAAAACGAATAATAACCTCCGTTTCAAAGGTTAAAATATAAAATAATTAATTGTTTATGCAAATATATTAAAATGTTATTAGTCTATACTAAATTGAGTTATTGTGTATTTTGATTAACCAATGGAAATCATT
Source organism: Unio pictorum (assembly GCA_030141615.1). Taxonomy (NCBI): domain Eukaryota; kingdom Metazoa; phylum Mollusca; class Bivalvia; order Unionida; family Unionidae; genus Unio; species Unio pictorum. Next base: position 6,768,441 of record JARLTB010000221.1, read on the forward strand.
GCGCAAGGGAAGGCTAGACTTTAATTAAACAAAGCTGATTTGAAAGATTGATCTGCTCGATGCTTGTTCGTCGGCGAAAATGAGATAAATACTGCAACTAGAGCGGAGGCTGCTAAAAGATTTGCAACACATAGAGATGATTACGTTTTGCTAGGAAGAGTGATATTCGCGAGGTAGTAAATTCGGTGCATGTTAGATACCAGGATGTATCACTAACAGTATATTATTCTGGAAAGTTGTGGATAAACATGTAAGAAATGTTCTAGGTGAAAAAATAATTTTTCTTTTCGCTGATGAAACCGCCCCTATATAGTGTGTTTCTCTTTATGTATCAAGCCATAATAAATTTTCAATTTGAAAAAAGGTAGCATAAATATGGTGAACGAAGTGATAATTCAATTTATGTTGAATAACATTTACGATTTCACTTAAAAAAGAACTAACAATATACGTTTCAAACATGGGACTGAGGATTTTTTATCTAAATCCAGACGATGTTTCCTCATTCCACATATAGACATACGTACATACATACATGCATACCTACCTATCTACCTGCCTAGCTACCTACCTACCTACCTAACACATGCATAATTACGTACATACATACATACATACATACATACATACATACATACATGCATGCATGCATGCATGCATGCATGCATGCATGCATGCATACATACATACATACATACATACATACATACATACATACATACATACATACATACATACATACATACATACATACATACATACATACATACATACATACATACATACATACATACATACATACATACATACATACATACATACATACATTTGAGACGAAGAGCAAACTGCACAGGCGCAGATCGACAGTTCAAAAGTGCGCCGATACATCTGGGCCTGTGCAGTTTGTTAGAAGCTTAGAACACGATCTGCAGGCTTATTATATTACTCTCCTTGTTGTTTGCAGTGTTTCGGCTCTTAGCAGAGACAACAAGGGGTACATCACCTCGAAGTGTCATTATCTGTACGTTTTGAACCCGTTCTGTCTTTGTCAGTCAGAGTCACCAGGTGCATTCTCCATAAAATAGTAGAATATCAGTGATTGATTAATCACGACGTCTGTGCAGATAAGGAATTTTCTTCTGCGAAATACAGAATGATTTTTCATATATATTTATATATATATATATATATATATATATATATATATATATATATATATATATATATATATATATATATATATATATATATATATATATATATATATATATATATATATATATATGTACACACAATGCAAATTATACTATACTCACATGCAACTACACGTAAAGTACAACTGCACACAACATAGATTCTGATCTGCTTTAGAAATGCATACACCTGCAGATCATGGTCAAGTTGTTTATTCTACTGATTACTCCTAACAAACTGCGCTGACCCAGATCTGCTGGCACATTATATGACGGCAGATTAGGGTGTGTGCAGTTTGCAGTTGAAGTCGTCTTGAAAGCGAGAACTTATAGTAGGAAATGGTATTTTATTAAAGCAAAACATAATGCGGGAATATAAAAACTCATTTATTGTGTAATTTACCCTTCCAAATAACAAGGATATGAATGTCAGAGACATAAATGTGTGTGTGTTTGTGTGTGTTTGCGTGCGTGCGTGTGTGTATGTATGTATATCTGTGATTTGGATTTTTAAAATAGCTTTAACAGAGTTCAGTCATGTTTGCAGTGTTCAAGTTTATAACGATGTCTAGCACTGGGGACTCAAAAACAAATGCACAAAGAAGATATTAAAAAAGAACAGGGCTAAACTCTACAGACGTAAAACGCTAAAGCTGACAAACATTTAGCAACGACGAACACTATAAAGATTCTATAAAAGTACCTCCAAATATATGCTATGAAATACGCCAAGAAAAGACTATTGTAAGACGACTTTAAATAGAGGTCCCAAACGAAAGTTTATGGACTTTGAAAAGAGGTCGAAAATAGTATGTTATCACGTACACAAAGCTTATCCGATTTCTTTTGACATGAAAACGTGGCAGGATGACAATGCAAATTCATCACCATACTACGAATAGGGTTCTTGAAATGAAGTAAATCTGGCACAAACTATCAAAGCATTAAACCTGAGGTGACGGAAACTATCTGTTTAAGACATTCAGGTAATGAAGGTTTCGGATCACTGTCTTGTTGTAAAAAGGTCATTAACACCACCATTAAAAGGTTTATCACAGGAAAAATCAAATGCAAAAACGGGTGGAGTCTAAACCAACCGATAGACATTTGAAAACAAAAAACACCTGCAAGAATAAGGTACGCACTGAACCGAACTGCATTATGGTACTATTTAATTATCATGTTTTTGTTGGTTGTGCTGGTAGGATATTTAATGGTTGAAAATAACTAATTCTGGACATCTTACAATCATACAACGGTGTAGATGAGCCTAATAAAGATGATAATAAAAATATTCGACCAATATTCGAAATATGGATGGACTTACTGAATCCATCGTGAAGTTTGTGAAGATGGGCTGTTCACAAATATTATTACTGTAAGTCAGAAACTTTATTCCAGCCAAAGATTATCATGGTATATGAGATCGTAGATTATAATGGTATATGAGATTGTAGATTATCATGGTATATGAGATTGTAGATTATCATGGTATATGAGATTGTAGATTATCATGGTATATGAGATTGTAGATTATCATGGTATATGAGATCGTATGTTAGAATATGTTCCAATAAACATCCAAATATATGCCAATTAACATTGAGAGTGAGAACAACATGACACTGGGTGTGAATAAAAATGTAAAGACAATTCTTAGATCATTGCAGGCCTCTTTAATATTGCTCTGTAGATAAATGTAAAATTACTTTCGTCTTTATGCGATTAGGACAAGAATATTTCGTGAGCAGCATGCGGCTAAAACATTTGTTCAAGCCAGTTCCTTGATGTCTTCTTTGCTTTTAGCTGTTTTATGTTGTTTTCTTCTTTTTATTCCTTTAAGACTGCATATCGATGACAATCTGTGTAATAGTTAATACTTTCATTACAATCCTTTCTACTGCATTCAGTGAACCCCAAGAAAATCTGGTAGGTAGTGCATAACGAGAAATGTGCTGTTCTAAAGAATTCACCAGATATTGGGAATATAAATTCTTTTCCTCGGTTAAACATAGGAAATTGTCAAGTGCCAATTAACTATTTATGTGATGATACCATATGACTTCGACTTGATGTTCGGTGTGTATCATAAACACTTTCGTAATCTAATTAACTACATCATTTTCTGTGTATTCTTTATATACTTAACGACAATCCGTAATTTGGGAATACAACAATCAGTTTCGCTCTGCTAGTGGTATTGCTTTATCTTTATTGATATATGCACTGTTGGTGACATATGAATAAGTTTGATAATTAAATGGTTTTACAGAAAGGAAAATAAGGTAAATATAGTTTCAGAATATATAATGTCATACACAAGGTTAATTTCCTTAATGCATAAATGAGACTAACTAGATGAAAGCAGTAGTAATGGATTCGCTGATGTAAATTATCATATATTGTTTGGATCATTTTATATTTCATTTGTCCCGTTTAGAAAATGACAGTATTATAGATTCTTCATTAGTTTGTATAAAACTTTTTTCTCCATCTCTTAACGCCAACTCCGCACCCTGTACCCACCACGCACCCAACACACCGGACAGGTGAAATAGCAAATTTCAACTGTCGTTGTTTCGTTGCAGAACCGAGGATGCAATGTAGCTTCCACTTCCGCCAAATAGATCCTATGACGTTATACTTGGTCTTTACTGTATTTAGCGGGTTTACTTATAAATGCATATTGATGAACCGATTTGATCGAAATTGTTTGCCTCAATAGATCGCTGCCATCTCATCTCAGTCCACGTGGATTCCGGTTTAGGGCTTTATGTTGGTAGGTGAGAACGCTTATCAGTACAATGTAGTCGGTCAGTTGCTGTGTTTCATCTTCCAGCAGCTATTCTGGCCATCTTGTATAGAAAATAATACGCTGACAATGACTTTAACCACTCTCCACAAAAAATGAGTATCCACTAGAAAGCAAGATTATGAACTAGTGCACATTGTCATAAAGTGCATAGTAAAGTGCATAGTCCTTTCACTCAAAAAAATTGCATGGAAAAGGTTCGTGCTTATCGCACAAAATCACAGGAGGGGGGGGGGCGGGTTTTACAATGACATAGGAATCGTTACAGTAAGTACGATGAAGGTTTATTTCCTTCAAACAATTTTTTAAAATAGAAACAAATAAATAACTAATATGAAACATGAGTCATCATAAGAAAATCCTACTCGGAAGTGATTTGATAAATTAACTAAATATAGAAGCTGCAATATATAGTGCGGCATTTCATGCAATTGTAAACTTTTTAGGATTTGAAAAATGTGCTGAGCAAACAACGATGTTAAAGTACATTTTTAAAGTTTTCTTTGTTAAACGTCCAGCAGTTATAAAACAATTCACTTCGTTTTGCATCTAATTCTTTTTAACATGGACTATATATCATACCTGTTATGAAAAAAAGTTTTCTTGTTATTTGTTATGAAAGTTTTTGTTATCTATTTTGTGATTAGCTTTTCATAACCTTCTCTTTTCTTGCTATGAGAAGGAATTAGTCGTAAGTTAAGGAATGTCCATGTTGAGAGAGAGAGAGAGAGAGAGAGAGAGAGAGAGAGAGAGAGTGTTCAGGCTCTCTTAAAAGAGTATCGCCACGATGATGAGACACAGCTACATCTGTAATGAAAAACGAACATCCTGCTAGCTTCTAAGTTTGAGGGACTTTATTCAAATAATCAACACACATATATATATTACTATATTTCAGAAACACTTCTATAAACTTTATAATCAAAATTCATGAAATGCAAATAAAATTACACTTTCCTTTTAAGCTTCCCAACTTCATTCATTTGTATAATTTCTGCATTTTAGAATATTATACAAATAGTTAATTCTCGATCAATTTCAAGATAGCCAAAAGTATAAAATGTAATAACTGTAATTAATCCAACAATTAATTTAAGGAAATGCATTTTACCTATTTTAAAATAGAATATTGATTCAGAATATGTTGCTAGATATTATTCTTTATTGCTTAAAGAATACTTTATTTCAACATTAAATCTAAACAAGAAGTTGGTAGCGAATTCAACTTTTACAATGAAAATTACATAAATATAATTAAATATGAATTCTTTAAAACATTAAACATTCTATTACAATATATTATAAATAAAAGAATTCAGTAGCAATGTTGCAAACATATCAATTTTACCATTAAAATCTCAAACATTAAAAATACCAATTTCTAAAAGAAGTTACGACATATACAGTTCTTACCTTAATGAAAAAACGAACATCCTGCTAACTTCTAAGTATGAGGGACTGACCTAGGCAATATACGCCTCTTACTTACTCTCGTTATATGGTAATCCCTTAATATACTAAGCCAGCAGCGACGTCTGTTGATCATTAGATAAGAACCATTTTGTTTTACGTCACTAACAGAAGTTCTTTAGAGAAAGGTTATTCCACTTTAATAACCGATTTGGTAATTTGCCAATGTCTGAGTTACAGAATATATATTTTTACTGATAGAACCTAGGAGTTTCTAGCGAAATCAGCGATATGGCATGTAATCGCCAATGTCTCGGTCACAGAATATATGTTTTACTGATAGAATCTAGGAGTTTATAGCTAAATCAGCGATATGGCATGTATACTGTTTTTTGTAATATAGTTCCACACATATTGTACGTTGGCAAAGCTTTAAATTATCTTTACTGGTTTTATGTAGTGCGGCTTATATACATTGCCTTTTTTCACTTGCGCAGCAACTATTTTTGTTCTATACAGTTGTGCTTTAAAAACAAATGAAATTACTCTTAATATCTTTTAGAAACTTACTTTAATATAAATGAATAAAACATTAATTTAATACAATATAAAAAAAAATGGCAATCTTATTAATTTTACTAAAAAAAATCTATCCTAGCAATACCTATTACTGTTCCTCCGTCCATCCGTCATCTACTTTCTAACAGTTAAGCGGACTTTTAGTATAGTTATATGTGTTTCACATGACTATAAATAAACGTCTCAATGAGCCTCGAAGTTGCCAAATGGACAGGTAACCCATAGATAGTTGAACATAATGTATCTCAATATACGTACGCTCCCTTTCCGTAAACTAATCGCTCAAATCGGCATCCTTTGTGACAGCTACAGCTCTGTCCCAAATATATTCCCTGCAACATGCACTTCGGTCTTCTGCTAAGATGAAAGATAACCTATCACAGTTCAAACATGTCATGCTAGAAACTAGGTGGCCATATTGGAACTTCGTTATCTTGACCACTAAACTAAGATTCTTGAAAGCATGGCGACTTTCACTTTAAATACTAACTATGGGCGTTTGATAACGTGATGAAACTCCTACAACATATACAGTTGCATTTGAAATATATTAATAACTGGCGAGTGGTGTTATCGATACCACGATTAAAATCTCCAAATAATATGACTGAGAATTATTTTAAATTGGTCAATTTCGATGCCTTAGTCCAAAAGATTCCCAACATTGAGCAACAATATAGCATATCTAGTTTTTATTTTAAGTTGTGTTGATTTCTAATTTATCTCCATGACGGATTATGGAAAGGTCGTTGTATTATGGCGGATTATGGTAAGGTCGTGATATTATGGTGGATTATGGAAAGGTCGTTGTATTATGGCGGATTATGGAAAGGGTCAGTTTCTACGGTAAAATACGGACCCCTAAAACTAAACATTAATCTTAAATGAAAGGTACTGTCAGGTGCTTATTCTGTGAGGAATATTCTGGGTTACACAGGAAATTGTAGTACGATGGAGTGAGATAATTTAATGATTTTGTACAATCTCTACACGAAACTTCATGAAAGTCTGCAATCAAAAGAATATTCGTCTGCAAAACATTTCTTAACATCTCTTACTATACTTTATTGTTAAGAGTCACGATACAAATAAATGCCTCTGTATAATCCACAGTACGATGGATAATATTCGATAATAGACTGTTTAATGGGATTAAATAAGTCCCTTGATAAGCACCGTTGTCATGCAGACTCGGAATTAAATTTGCATAGAGCAGCTGAGCCCGCATTAGCAAATAGGAATTATTTATGTTTTCCAACTTTGATAAGATTTATGCTGCCATATTTCGAAGCTTCAAATCCGAATTTATGTTTTTAGTTAAAGAATGCTTGTATCAGACATGATTTTAAAAACTGATAAGACAGAGCACCGATCATCGTACAAGAGTCTCGTCAATAACATCAGTATCAAAATTCATAATATTGAAAAAGAATAAGCTCATCATGTAGGACATCTTTAATCTAAATATTTTAACAGGTTCAAGAAATAGATACATCGTGTTAGAAAATTTAAAAAAAAAACACTATATTAACATTGGTGCTTTAAGCCCAAGAAAATTCTCAATTCCTACGAAGGTCTCCAGCACCTTGTCCTTTACGAACAGTTGTCTAACATATAATATAGAGTATTGGTAACGGTAAACGGTAATTGTAATAAATGCCAATTGACGGATATATGTTCTGTTTGATTGGGATATTCGATACATTAGTAGCCTTATTGAGATGTGCCTTAAAATGTCCAAATAAATATGATTACATGTACTCCGAACTGGACACCCATTGTAGTTCATTCCAGTCCTTCATTCTTGAACGAGTGATAATCGCTTGTTACTATTGGAATGACGGAGTTTACTAACGTCAGCCTAATATTGTTCATTCAATGTAATGTGTCATCTGCAATAATTCATATTTAACTCACATTACAACTGATGAACTCTGACAAATGAAGCAATAGTAAACGGGGGATACCGATCAAGTCTAATTGATTGTCACATAAATGAACACAGTCTTTACTCCACTTCGTATTCAAATGGTCGTTAAGTCTATCAGTCAGTCAAAATATTGGTTGAGAGGTTTTATATCAAATATGTTATGTGATATGATATATAATACAAACTTTAGTTGCCACTATTTTACAAATTATATCGTGACTGATGCACGTCGGTTAAATTTAAGAGTGCTGAAAAAAATCTTTTTTTAATAAAGTTTTTACTGCTAATATTGAAATATATTACTGAATTATGCTTTATCTTTTTGTCCAGTATTCATATAACAAATATTTAGTGTTGTGCATTAAATAAACATCATAAGGATCAATAATCTTGTTTCTAAACTGAAATAACTCTGCAAAACTAAAGCAAAATCTATTCGGTTTTTTTTTGTTCAGTAACACAAAATAGTTTTCCTCATTATTTTAATGTCATCCTGATCAGTTATTGAGTTAAATAGGAGGGTTTATTAAATAAACGCACTGAATTATGTAGTCTTCTGGTGGTCAATGGTCCTTTTTTCATACAGATGACATTAATCCTGCATCATGTCTCAAATGGTCAATTATTATCTCGGGGAATTTAGTGTTGGATAATGTATCAGAACTACGTCTGGGGAATTTCTATTATAATGCGGAAATGTTTATCTCTGGAATCATCCTTTATGTTCTGATCTACTTTAACACATAAAACACACACGAGATTCCTTCCGTTTATTCAATTAGTCTAAAAGATCAAGAATTGTTCAAAGTCCTGATATGTTAATTCCTAACTTGATGTTATGATTTTAGACATGTAATATAAAGTTACAGGGGTGAGTAGAGGTTTTCAAAGTGAAAACGTTTTAAAATGCTATTCCTGTCATTCTTTAGATGACATATAAACAATATATTTAATGAAAATAACATGATGAATCTAAACTAAAACTACAATTGTAGACTGATTTGCAGTATTGAAGAGTCAGAGGTGGGCCAAAACCATTAAAGTAGGTTGATGGCTAACCAAATATGCCGAGTATCTTAATGTTTCTTTTTTCAACGGTCAAATTGCAACACAATTCAACTAATGCTGGTGCTGTTTTATTGATTTTTCGTGTTTTAAAATAAAATCTTCGGTGCAAGTAGTTTTCTCAGTTCTCTTTTTTATGTTCCTATTTTAAGGGCCCCGAGTGGCCGAGTGGTCTAAAGCGCTGTCCGTTACAGACCACTGCCATCTCACCTCTGTCTGTGTGTGTTCGAGTCTAAGATTCGGCAAATGTAGTTATGTAAGAAAGCTTGCCAGTAGCTTCTCGTGGGTCGGTGGTTCTTTCAGGAGGTTGTCCGGGTTCTTCCTCCCCCATTAATACTGGCCGCCATGTATAGCCTATATTGTGCTGAAAAATGGCGTTAAACCATAAAAAACAAAACAAATAAACATATGTTCCTATTTTCTTATCATAGCAACTATATGTTGACCGTAATTGTCCCTTATTTGAAGACACGGAGCATGTATTCTGTCTGTATTTGTCCCTTATTTGAAGACACGGCGCATGTATGTTGACCGTATTTGCCCCTTAATTGAAGACACGGCACATGTATGTAGACCTTATTTGTCCCTTTGTATGAATGTCGTGTAAGTTTAAAATATTGTATGTATTGCCGTAAATGAGAGAGAGAGAGAGAGAGAGAGAGAGAGAGAGAGAGGAGGGGGGAATAACTAAGGATCGCAGCATACGTTTTTCAGCGGCACATATACCAAAATGAATACAGTGGCTAAAAGTAACAATATCATGTATTTCTATACCAAAATTGACAGTCATTAAACGAGAAGGAAATTTAAAAATGTAAATACTCCTTAATTATGTAAAGCTTTTGTGTTCAATGAATGGAAATAAATGTTAGCTGTACAGTCAGATAATCCGTATACGAAATTATTTGTAAACTCTATTATGTAGCGCTGGTCTCAATTATGAAAAAATTCGTAGGCTGTTCAATATTTGCAAATGAATATGTATTTTCTATATTAAATCGTCAAGTGCACATGCACTATCTCTATCAGTACAAAAATGTAGCGACACAATCTAATTTAGAACGAACAGATCTACTATTAAGATGTAAAACGGATCACGTACAAAAATGTTGATGACGAAATTGAAGTACTGAATTGAAGCTGTAGGAATCTGAGGAATAACAATGTGAGACAGATATTAAGCCTGTGTTCAGCTGTGTCCCCTGAAAATTAAATAATAAGAAACATCTACAACATACAATGAACACATTTTTGAACGCTATATTTGGAAAAAGTGCTACACCATAATGTTACAACATAATTTAATAGTACTGACATGACCCTGATAATTCAATGTTACAACATATACTATTGGTACTTACATGACCCTGATAATTCAATATTACAACATATGCTAATATCACGGACATGACCCTGATAATTCAATATTACAACATATGCTAATATCACGGACATGGCCCTGATAATTCAGTATTACAATATATGTTAATATCACGGACATGACCCTGTTAATTCAATATTACAACATATGTTAATAGCACGGATATGACCCTGATAATTCAATGTTACGACATAATTTAATAGTACAGTCATGACCCTGATAATTCAGTATTACAACATAATCTAATAGTACAGACATGACCCTGATAATTCAATGTTATAACATATGTTAATATCACGGACATGACCCTGATAATTCAATATTACAACATATGTTAATAGTTCTGACATGACCCTGATAATTCAATGTTACAGCATATGTTAATAGCACGGACATGACCCTGTTAATTCAATGTTACAACATAATTTAATAGTACGGACATGACCCTGATAATTCAGTATTACAACATAATCTAATAGTACAGACATGACCCTGATAATTCAATGTTACAACATATGTTAATATCACGGACATGACCCTGATAATTCAATATTACAGCTGTCACAGAATTAGAAGAAAAAAAAGCAAAAAAAAAAATAACGTTTGTTTTGCCTGAGAATTATTTGATTATTTGTGTTGTGCATGCGTACAATGCTATCTAGGATGAACAGGTGTGTTTTTTTCCAGACAAGCGACGGAACCAACATATGTCTCGCCACTGTAAACTACTTTCAGCTACCGAAATCATAATCACGATATACACGGGTATTTTACCCTGCATATTACTCACTGTCCAAAGAATTTAAGCAAGATTAAGGTATAACCGAGAGTGCTCACTTTGGATCTGGTGAAGAGAGCACGTATTTTCACGTGGTATTTCTATAAGCCATAGGGGTGAGTGTTAAATTTATATTTTACTTGATGTACGAAATTTATTGAGTTTGTATTGTCATATCGTGTAATGATTTTTTTTATTACAACTTATTACATCGCAGATTTGAAACGTTGTGAACTGTGAATTTCTAGTTGTTTTTAAGAGATTAGTGTATTAGTATTGTCCAGAACTCATTATTATTACCAGTTTGGTTTTATTGTAGCTTACGAGGTAACGAGGCTAACGAGGCTAACAGTCTAACTAGTCTAACGAATGTAACGAGACTGATGAGTTTAGCTAACGAATAGAGATATCTAGATGTCTATATGTATATACGTATGTCTGTACATGTGTTGGAGACACGACTGTAGACGTAGCAAATACAAGAGTGCTGTATGCTGTCTGTACGTGTCCATGTTGGGTACGAGCGGCTGATACAAGAGATTGGGTCAACCCGAGGGACGTGGTGAAACTGCGGTTTACCGGTGTATGAATCGTGCGACTGTACAAGGGTCAAGAATCATATGTTTATTTCAATTGTTGTTTCAATTGGTATATTTGTATTTACATGAGATTATTTTTAATCTTAGTTGAATTCCAGGAGATTTGTGAATCTTACTGACAGTGCGTAACATTTGAAACGTATTTGAAAACATGAGATTGTTTGAATCCCAAGCCATGTCTATACGTGAAATTATGTGAATATCTTAGTGTGTACTATTATTTGAAACTGAGGTTTCTTGAAGCTGTATATCAGATAGATATAATATTATTGGTTTATTTTCAATGTGTGAATGTTAGTATAGAATGATTAGATCAATCGTATGTTGAGAGTGAGTGAGAATCATTGTATTTTTACATCATACAATTTTCTTTACTAATTAAGTTCATACATTTTCATCTTTCACACATTGTGTTTGAGTTGTTCATTTCATCCAAAACCCACTCCGTTACAATTCTGCGACAACAACATACTTTAATAGCACGGACTTAACCCTGATAATTCAATGTTACAACATACCTTAATAGCACGGAAATGACGCTGATAATTCAATGTTACAACATACCTAAATAGCACGGACATGACCCTCATAATTCAATGTTACAACATACCTTAATAGCACGGACATGACCCTGATAATTCAATGTTACAACATACCTTAATAGCACGGACATGACCCTCATAATTCAATGTTACAACATACCTTAATAGCACGGACATGACCCTGATAATTCAGTGTTACAACATATCTTAATAGCACGGACATGACCCTGATAATTCAATGTTACAACATACCTTAACAGCACGGACATGACCCTGATAATTCAGTGTTACAACATATCTTAATAACACGGACATAAACCTGATAATTCAATGTTACAACATACCTTAATAGCACGGACATGACCCTGATAATTCAATGTTACAACATACCTTAATAGTACGGACATGACCCTGATAATTCAATGTTACAATATACCTTAATAGTACTTACATGACCCTGATAATTCAATGTTACAACATACCTTAATAGCATGAACATGACTTTGATAATTCAATGTTATAACATATCTTAATAACACGGACATAAACCTGATAATTCAATGTTACAACATACCTTAATAGCACGGACATGACCCTGATAATTCAATGTTACAACATACCTTAATAGTATTTACATGACCCTGATAATTCAATGTTACAACATACCTTAATAGCACGGACATGACTCTGATAATTCAATGTTACATCATACCTTAATAGCACGGACATGACCCTGATAATTCAATGTTACAACATACCTTAATAGCACGGACATGACCCTGATAATTCAATGTTACAACATACCTTAATATTACTTACATGACCCTGATAATTCAATGTTACAAGATACCTTAATAGCACGGACATGACCCTGATAATTCAATGTTACAACATATGAATAGGACCTGACGTAGCAAGTTAAACATTAATGTTACAGTGTCTTTACCAAATGTAAAAATGGGGCTCATAAATACAACATCAATATAAGTTCAACGTTTTCGTCATAGCTCTTTTGAGTCGGATGCTTATAAATCGAGTGGGAAATAATACATGAATGTATCAACGTCGATTTCCGATAATAATTACCTTCAGAAGTTATGCAGAAAAAGGGTATAAAATTCAAAATAACTGGTGCAAAAAAAAATATGAAGAAGAGAAACACAGACAGAGAGACATGTAGACAGATAACGAGAGAGGATGAAGTCATCGTTAATTTCATTTTTTCTAAAGAAAATACAAATACGAGAAATATGTAACTGAATACACACATAGCTAATATAACAAACTTACTTTATCAAGCTAAATGAGCATTTCGCCAAGTCTGTACTTGAAGAATAATAAAGTAAGCTATGCAGAAAGATAATTAATAGGCATTTAGGTGAACAAAGAAAAAATGAAAAACATCATATGAAAATAATTAATATATTTATATGTCATTATCTCTTTTCTTCTCTTTTCTAATCTTCTTTAACAGGAACTAGGATGGTACGGCCAGTCACGAATCTTCTATCCACACCCTGATCAAAGTTTTTAGAGCATTTAACAACACGTATAATTCGTGCGCATCTACCATTGACAACCGACAATTATGTTGGGACAGCTTATTAATTCGTGCAAGCCTCTCACAACAGTATAATATTAGGTTCTGTATGTAACCTAAATAATACAGATAACCAAGATAGAAATAATAGGACATCTAGTTCAGCCAAATACTAATTAAGATGAAATTGAAACGTTTGCAGGTAGACATTAACCGGCATTATGGGCAAGACAAAAGGAAAGATGGATGTATAACTTCGAATATAGTTTAATTATAAATATTACCGTTAATTTAATAATAATATTACGATGTGTCTAATCCAAAACACAAAATAAACGCCGTCAAATAGAGACTAAATCACAATGTAAGATGGAGTTGCTTAAGACTGCAGTAGGTTAAAACCGATAAAAAAAATTATGAGTAGGGATGTGGATACCGTAGGGACAATGGACAAGTAAATTACATTTCCCCCCCTCCCCCGCGAATATTAATGGAATATTAATGGAAAAGACTTTCTAGATCACCCTGGGAACGTTTAGGGACAATGGGAATTTGACATACAAAATTAAACATGGGACTATATGTAGTTTTGAGACTGTACATGAACAATAGGAATGTAACTGGTATGGTGACGCCACGGTACTGGATATTGGCAACAATATAGCTGACCTGAATACGTGCTATCTTAGGTAAAAACATATAACACAAAGATTGTATTTTTAGGTAAGAAAGCAAATCAACAAATGTTTCTAATTGTTCTTTTAGTTTCTTCTTCTCTTCCCCCATTTTCTTAGTTTTATTATTGCTGTTATTTACCTTTTTATTTTTGTCTTCCCCTATTTCTCATACTCCTTCCTCTCTTTATTGATATTATCATTCTCCCCCTCCTTTTCTATTGATGCGTTCAATGCGCTCTCTCTTAGTATATCTACTTTGTCCTCCTTCTTTTTTTCTTGTTTCATTAGTTCCTTTAATATTGCCTTTGATTTTCTTAAGTTGTTTAGTTCAGTCTTGACTCGATGGGGACTGTAATAAACATATCGTCATCTCGTTTGATCAGCATCTCTACCGTCATCCCCAAAGTGTCGAGGACGTCTTGCAACTTTTTCATTTTGTGAAGGTGATTACTCTCCATCTCGGTTTATTCAATGTTTAATGGCGCGACTGATGAACGCTTCCCTTTTACATTTGTCGAGAACGGACTTGTAGGAAAACATCACGTACGTACACTTCACGTAGTAACCACCACCCACGCAGAACGGAAGGGGAAAAGCTAATATATAAAATCAAAAACCCAAAAATCTACTATCCACACAAGGGAAAAATAGAAAAGCTATTCAATTTTATTTAAAAAAAATTAACTATATACCTACTATCCACACACGGGAAGGAGAATAACTATTATATAGTATAAAAAAAACAATATCTACTATCCACACACGGGAACCAAAAAAACCCCACAAAATATACTATCCACACAAACGTACGCGCACACATACAAACCCAAACTATAATATCCACATGACAAGACGTACACATACAAACCCCAATATGTACTATCCGAACAATCGTACGCGCATGCAACAAAAGCACACATATACGCTATCACATTAGTAAGTATGTGTTTATAATCACAAGAGCTCACACTCAAAACAAATTGGTAACTTGAATAGTCACTTTCCTAGCGATATGGTAAGTCCTGAGAAGGGCTGATATTTATAACTCTAAATACACCTAGATAACGGTTACATATCCAAAACTTGATACCACAGACACATCGCCGGCCCCAGTCAAGATCACAGTTTTTGGTTGTGGCTGGTAGCGCTGAAGAGGCTTGAGTGGATTAGTTTTCTTAGACTTCATTTTTAGGGATAGTTAAGACTTCCCGCTCATGCCTTCTATGCTACACGTATGCATAATGTGGCCTCCTTATTTCCTCTCTCCAGTTTAAATCTATCGGATTACTAGTGTTGCCATTGGTGGCAGGCAGTATTTGTTGTGGCTGTCTTGCTGATACTGGCTATAAAGGAGTCCTCACTAAGGCTTGACGACCTCACACAGAAGGCTTAAAATGAGGGTGAGCAGAAAATAGTCTTTCTTCTCTTTCTTCTTTTTTCCTTCCTCAACCTCCTTTTCTATTTTTCACATTCTGCAATTGCCTTGATAGCCAGTTCAATCAGGAGGCGTCTGACATATTTAATGTGCATTTGAACAATTTAGCAATTTTGTTGTTCATTATTGCAGTTTTCCAGTCAACGACGGGTAAAAGTTTGACGGGCGCTTCTCTTTATATATGTGAAACACGGACGTGAAGGATAACATCCCTTGTCACCAAAACGTGCCAAACCCATATTATTACCAACACAATCCCAGTCAGTCAGGCGGTGAACACGGAGCAGGGAGGACCGGTCTTCGCCTGGGGTTCAGCGACCATGTACAGCAAAGAACGTGCCATTTAGGACTGCAGAGCAAACGATATACTGCAGCCATAGAGCATTAGGATACCCTGAAGTAAAGTAAGGGGATATCGCTGCTGAATACAACGTCGCTGGAAGATAACTTCATGGAGGAAACAATTTCCTATGGACTCCGGGAATAGCTGAAAAGAGCGGCTGATACGACGGATAAATAGCATGATGGCGGCTATACAGGGACAGCGTAAAATGGCGGCTAGCACGTGTACACTTTGTGGTGGCTATACACTTGATGTGTTGCTGGATAACTGAACTTGGGGCTACACAGACTGAATATTCAGCTGGCTGTGGTGCTAGAAAGCTGTATAATTGAACGGGCATTAAGCCTGATTTTTGTTCGTTTGTTTGTTTGTTTAGGATTTTTAACGTAGTTTTAACAATTTTTCAGTCATATCGCTACGATGTCTGCATTGGGTTAGTTTATAGTGATATCTAGCACTGGGACATCAGTCACATTATCCTGACACCAGGCCGACTAGTCCTAACACTAACCTCTTAATGCTGAACGTCAAGCGAGGCAGCTGTTAGTACCATTTTTGTAAGTATTTGATATGACTCAGCCGGGAATCGAACCGACGACCTCCCGCTTCCGCGGCGGACGCTCTAACCACTAAGATACCGGAGCGGTTCATTAGGCCTAAAAACCTGACGCCGGAGGTGTACATCGAAATCAACATTGCTCACGAAGTAGTGAGGCGCCATGAGAGACTCTGGGAGACCCCACGAAACGTACTGTTCGCCCGGAATCCTGACTGGAGGAAAGCAAAACATAAACGGAAACATTTCATTTCATCGCCTGTTTACATTGATTTTCATTTAGTAATAGAATGATTTTCGAACAAGCTATTGTACGAAACTTGACTTGGTCATTTGTGAACACCGCTCAAAATAAACAAGCTATTTTACCTGACAATGACTACACTTTTTATGTCGCATAGGCATTTTAGCATTCAAACTTGTTAGGGACTTAATACATGTACACTTTGTACTAGAAACATTGGTAATGTTAGGAAAGATGAAAGTTTTTACTACTTTATGGATTTGATTTAATTGCACAGGTGGCTTACACATTATTTATATTTTGTCCTGTCCATGTGTAAAACTGGACTAGATTTAAAATAAATACGTTCCCGGCGTTTCAAGCTACAACATACATGGGCCGGCTTGCTGAGTACCTTTTCTGCTTTGCTACAACTCAGATCGCTCAAAATGGCGGAGATGAGAAAATATTTTCACCTGCCATTATCAACACTTGTGCTATTGGACACCATTAACAGATCTGATTGGCTGATAGGGTTGAGTGTGTGTTGGATCTGATAGGGTTGAGTGTGTGTTGGGTCTGATAGGGTTGAGTGTGTGTTGGGTCTGATAGGGTTGAGTGTGTGTTGGGTCTGATAGGGTTGAGTGTGTGTTGGGTCTGATAGGGTTGAGTGTGTGTTAGGTCTGATAGGGTTGAGTGTGTGTTGGGTCTGATAGGGTTGAGTGTGTGTTGGGTCGATTCACACTAATCCATGGTATTACATTCAGGTAGATAGTTGATCAATAGTGACTCCGACCTGACGACCCAATTAAATAGCACTCATTTCAGTCCATAAATGCCTAGGGGATGTGACACCATTCCGTCCCCCAGGAGTAATTATAAATATCAAGTATTTTGCTGGAATTAAACAGAGCTACATGTACCTAGTAACGAACACCACTTTAAATCAAATTTCATTTCACCAAAACAAAGATGAAACGCTCGGACCTAAAATATTCACTTACTTTGTTACCTACAATCACAAACTACAAATAAAAACACTATTGGACACTCTAAGGAAACGAAGTGTGGATAAATAAGAAACGTAGTTAATAAGACACACTTCAATTTCTTAACGTACAGACAAACAGTAGAGTGTAAACACACTCTTTGTCAGTTTGACTAGTATCTCTTTTCTAGAGTATTGTGTGTAGCCGTGACAATGGATGTTTTAGTGGACGGGGAGTTATTGAAACGTTTTATTGTCTTAGATTTCGTAATTGTCTGACGGCAGGCTTTTCCTACAGGATAAGGTCTGGTTCTTTGGAAAGCAAAAGAGAACACTGCCGTGTCTACACGGCAGTCGATAATTCTTTTGTATGGTTCTTGATTGTGTTGCTGCTGATGATGCTGTTCTCACTGATTATGATGCATGTACCTCTAGGTCCAGTCTTCTTGTTCCTTCTAGACTTCCTCTTTGAATACCACTCCAATCAAGTCTTCAACCACTTTCAGCATTCTGACATTTTCTATCTCTTCAAACTTCGGTATTTGCCTGACACAATGCAAATGCACTTATGCTTTGTTTAGTTAAGCTTAATTAGAAGGCATCTTCTTTGGTTGACAAATCAAAAACGAATGGTCAGAATGACAAGCTGAAAAACATCATAGTGGTATTCGCCCATATGGGCAAGCACGACTCATTAGTGACCCGCTGAGGGCTGGTTGGTTTTTTTGATGGGGACGGAATAGAGCCACATACTACAGCGCATTTTGGCAAAATCAATACTGTCACTTTTAGATAGTGGTATGTTGCTCTAAAAGGGATATTTGGGTGTTTTTTTCTATATACAAAACGAACTCAGGAACGGGACGTATCATCGTCACCTACTTCTGAAATCGTTCCTATCGATGATTTGGTTGAAATGACTATGGTGGGCTGTTTGGCTTGGGCTGGTTTTTTTCTCTGGAGTCGTATTAAATAGGTCTGATACATTTGTTTCAGACTCCTGAACTCTGCTAACATGTCTACGATTACCGTAACCGTTTGGTTTTCAATGTACTCCGTTGATAGATATGTTTCTTGCTCGCTCCTTTTTCCTGTTGTTACCTTCTCACCTCTTCTTCATCATCGCTGTTATTTTTGTAGGTGAAAAGCTTGTTTTGCTTCTTTATACGGATGTAAATAAATCTCCAATTCTTCTTTCTTTCTGTTTAAAACCCTCGACGCGTGGTAAGGACGGAGGATGCAAAGTTACTGGTAGCTGATCTAATTCACGAGAGAGATAAAACGAACTCCAAATTAAAATCAGTCTCTTCTGGAAGTATGACGGTGGTGACTTTGGTAGCAGCTGCTATGCCATCTCATTTCTTTTCCACGGCAGATGTACACATATATTTCTTATATAATATTGGACTATCAAAAGATTCCCTGTGCACATATATTTCCTATATAATATTGGACTATCAACAGATTCCCTGTACACATATATTTCCTATATAATATTGGACTATCAACTGATTCCCTGTACACATATATTTCCTATATAATATTGGACTATCAACAGATTCCCGATTAAAGAGTACACCTAACATATGATGCTGGGAGAGAAATGGCAACATAACATGTTTTACGACAAAGCATGCAAATGATAAACTTACTATTATTCGCATGAATTTAACTGCTGTATAGAAAAATAATAATGATGACTTTGTACAGTGCCCAATCTTTAGAAGCTCATAGCGCTATACAACATATATAATATGACTTAAAAAGACATCCCGAAATTTAAACAAAATATATAAATATACTGAAATGTTTTAAAATAGGACACATTATTAGATCTTTAAGTTTGTCCATGCAGTCGAAATACGGGAGCGTTACGAGCACTCATTGAAAGAATAACTGTGTCGTTGTGTCTATGTTTAATGGTCAATTCGTTCCACATTAGTGGGCATTGGTATGCAAAATAATTTTGTTGGTATGATTTCGTTCTCATCGTGGAAATAATGAATATACAATTGCTAGAACAGGCGCTTAAGAATCTTGCTGGTGTATACACATTGGGGAGGACGGACAGAGGTATGTTGATCTTAGCCTGTCAGTGATACGTAGCACTTAGAACACATTTTGTGTTTGATTATGGATCGAATGGATCTCCAGTGTAGGGTTCAGAGCAGTTGGGAGATGTGTTCTGATCGTCGGAATTCTTTAAATACTGTGAACCGTCCCAATCTATGTAACAACATTGAAACATACTTATATACATCGACTGATACTATGCTCTATGCAGAAAAGTAATAGAATTCATACAACTGTTCCTATCTCTAATATGTGAAATATTGAATCAGTCGAAGTCTGTTAATCTCTCCAACTTGGGACACAAATGACCTAATGCATTTAAATTCATATATTTTGCAAAAGCTCTTCCGTAAACCAATCTCTCCAAATTTGCAATGTATACAAATGTATACAAATGTATTCTAAGTCTTATGGTTGCGTATATATTATAGTGTGAGGAATACACTCTTAAAAAGCAACATTGAAGATGCGTATTTGGTATTGTAATCATTCTCCCAGACGCTTACATATAAACTAAAGGAAAAGTATAATGTATGCAAATTTATGCATTTGCTAATACCTCGACCGTTAAGAACAAAATCGTAGAATGGACACGTCTGAAACACATAATTGTTTAGATCTGATTCTGACTAACCGTTTTTTGATAATAATAACATGTAACATTATTCACAAAATAGAAGACAGCACACAAATGCGAATAAAGGATCAACTTTCCAGCAGACGCTAATAAAATACATGATGCTTCCTATTTAACCACTTCTCTTCAACCGTGGCCAGAAGATGGCGGAAACTTATAATGTATTTAAATTCATGCATTTGCTAAACACTTAAACTAGATGTATAGAAACCTAGACGATACAGTCTGCAATACATAATTGTTTAGACCTGAAACATACCATCCATGTTTTGTACATGATATGAACTATAATAATATGTACACATTATATGTATATCGACAAAGGACACATATGTAGCGTCAGACAAATTTGAAATATGATTGTATATACATTATCCATTTTTATAGTGTTACTTGTCAGCTAAAAAAATTTTTTAATGTATAACAATTTAAAGATTTGTGAAATTTGTATCACAAAGTATAAATACTAAACATTTCGCAGTAATTGAAAAATATTCATATTATATATATTTTATCCATTGTTATATATATGTAACTGCATTGTTTGACAGTCTCTACGTTTATTTTATTTCATTGCATGTTATATTAACTATATTTTTAAATTGAATGTATCCAAATAAAATTAATTTTCTATATTACCTGATGTCACGGAATTGTGTATGACTGGTATCAATATGTATATGTGGTCAAAAATATACTCTGGTTTTGCTGCCGTGTACAGCGTCACCGAGGGTAGTTTATTAATTATCGGCTCTAGTTATTTCGAAATGATGAGCTCAGCTCAGTTCATGCTGCATGTGCAAATTGCCTGCAGTTCAAACGTCTTAAGTACCTAGCTACGCATATCGGTCACAGCTAGGGGAATATATAGACAAATACTAAGTAAACATCACATTACCATTCAGTCTTGTCCGAAAAGCTTCCAGCTTTAAAGTAGCAAACTTTCAGCTAAAGAGGTAAAATAGATTAAAGATTATATTCTTATCGCTATTCGTTTTATATAACATAGCTGTTTCATATATCAGATGTTTTAGTATTTATTCTAAATTCTACAGGATAATTACCTAGGATATACAGCGCCATTATATTAGTAATACTATAGTCTATTTCGAGATAGTTTTTTTGTTGTAACTGAACAGACAAATTGAGTTTAATCATACGCAGCATGCCTTGAGGTTTATTGTACATGGATAACTAATTCATGTGCGAGCGTGTGGAACATATATGAATGTAAAAATATTTTACCGTGTCATATGTATTACACGGTTTGGTTGTCTTAATTTTAGCTGACCGTGTGTGTGTGGGTGCTTGTCTAAGCTGACCCCGTGTGATACCCGTGTGTGGTGACTGTGTATGCTGCCTATGTGTATGCTGCGTTAAATAAATAAATAAATAAATATATATATATATATATATATATATATATATATATATATATATATATATATATAATGCTGCGTTATATACATATACATATATATCTATATATATATATATATATATATATATATATATATATATATATATATATATATATATATATATATATATATATATATATAATGCTGCGTTATATACATATACATATATATCTATATATATATCTATATATATATATATATATATATATATATATATATATATATATATATATATATATATATATACATATACACACACATATATATATATATATATATAGATATAGATATAGATATAGATATAGATATACAGATATAGATATAGATCTAGATATTGTGAGGTGGTGCCGGTAATCAAAGGTCATTAGTACAATATTGCACAAGCCGCTGGTCAGAGGTATTGCGCAACTTGTACAAACAACACTCGAAACCGCCTCCCGCTAATTCTCGTTTATCTAAGGAATGACCTCTACGGTGTAATATGCCCGGTTCAAATGGATATAGTAATCTGGAAACTGTATCTTGAACAAAGACAACACACGAGCCCCCGTAAAGATAAAATAAGAATTTAATTAAAAAATTAAAAGAAGAATGGCACAATAAATTACAATATTCTTTCCTTCTGACGATTCTTCGTTCAGAAGTAATTCAAAAATCCGAAGCTTTAAGATAGCAGATACGTTAATTAAAATTCAGAACACTAATAAAATATATGAATTTAACCGTTAATGACTGATAGTACTTTCGTCATGGAATCGAATGTTCATTTAACATTGGACTGTTGGGTGAGTCACAATGACCTTGTTCGTTGACTGGTTTTTTTCTTTTCCTGCGTGCGTCCGACTGCAGCTCGCCCTTTGATTGAACGGGAATTCCACACTCTGACTTCTTATTTCCTTTTTTCTCTTTTCCTTTGACTTTTCGCTGATTCTCACTCTATCCAAAACAAACTATTTTCCTTGTAAAAGAAAAGGGAAAAATACCCTAAGTATCTCGTTACTTTAAGAGTTGCGATTGTCCGTCCGTCTTCATGTTCGAACAATCAGATCTTACTATCAGTGTTATCATTTATACGGCTAATAAATATTACACAAGTCTTCAGATCAATAGAGCTATACTGCTAATTATCGACGTCAGAATTTGGGAAAGTCATATATTCCCGTAAATCATTACGTAAAGTGAGGCAATATATCATAACACACAATCCATATTCACTAATATGATAAATTCAAATTAATGTAACACTTTCCAATCATAAATGTACACGGCGGGTTTTCTACACCACCCATTTACCTACCTAAGTATATAAGGTAAAAAATGCTAATTCAGAATTCAAAAATACATTATTAAATCACTCTAAAACCGACTATCCATACAAAAATATGAACACATCATGCATCTGTAACAAAGAAACATATCAAAGTACGTTATTAAATCAATGTAATACTGAACTATTTGTATCATAGGATCGATACATTATGCATCTATGACAAAGAAAAACAGCATACACATTACATCATGATAAAGGTGAATTTTAGTTAAATACCTTGTGTTTTTTTGGCGTCTTACAATCGTTCCACATTCAGTTTCCCGGAACCACAATTAATTTACGAACGTCTTTCTTTCAAAGACGTACGGAGTCTTCTCCTGTGCTGGAATTAATAATTCTGACCGTCTCTTGCAGAGGTCTTCCTAGACTGACTAACCTCGTTTGATATGTCGTATATATTTCCCCGATTCTGGAGTTCGACACAGCCCCTTTTCCTCAACATTTGACCAATCGGAATAAATTCTATTCTTACTGACCTTTTGAAAACCGTCTATCAAGATGCCAAAAATGCCACATAGGGTCGAAATGTCACCTAATCATTTGTCTCCAATCACTCTGACAGCTCTACGTGAGGAATCACCTATTTTACGCGTGTCAAACACTCAGTCCGCTTTCACTCTAAATATTGTAACAGTCTGACCGAGGTAAACTAACATTCTTTTCGTTCAAAACTCTACTCCAAGACAGTTAATTGTCGGCGAGCCTACGAATTAATTACTGAATTTCACTGACGAAAAATTTGGCACTTGACAGATTTATAGATATAGATATATAGATATATAGATATATATATAGATATATATATATATAGAGATATAGATATAGATATAGATATAGATATCGATATAGATATAGATATAGATATAGATATAGATATATAGATATAGATATAGAAAGATAGATATAGATATAGATATAGATATAGATATATATATATATATATATATATATATATATATATATATATATATATATATATATATATATATATAGATAGATAGATAGATAGATAGATAGATAGATAGATAGATAGATAGATAGATAGATAGATAGATAGATAGATAGATAGATAGATTTGTATATATTGCTTATTTTAAGATCCGAGTCGTGGTAGCAGATTCTCAACCTTTGATACAATCTTTCAAGTATACAATAATGTATGAATATTCACTAATTACGTATCCCCTATAATTTGAAATATGTTTATTTCAACCATCACCTTGTTTTCCTCATACCGCATAAGAATTTAAAACAGAAGCAAGGACTGAACTACCACACAATACAAGAACGCTCTAGAAGATGGAAGAATAGCCGATTCCTCTACGATATTAAACATACACCTATCTGTATATTAACAATTCCAACTGACCTCGTACATTAACCAATCATAATGTGTTCAAACGTTTGAAACATAGCTCAACGTACACCATTCTTTCAATTGTCTATATCAGTACTTATCACAAACAAACCCTGTCCGTAGATACATTAGAACATTGTGATGTGATATGTTTTGTACAATCCCTAATGTTGAATACATGAAAACGTCTAATACAATGACGAAGTCTTTCCAAGAAAGCGATGTTATGACTGTCTTAAAATGCGAACAGAAGCCAAAGAGAGAACAATGTATCATATTAATCTTGCTATTCTAAGTAGAACATAGATTCAAACAATGCAATATTTCGCAATGAGAGACAGATAAGCATCGGGATAAGCGGGCCTATAGAGAATAAGCAGGGATCCTTCAGCTAAAAACAACTTATGTGTGGTTGAAAAGATACAGTATACATTTGTTTGTTATCAATAATGTACACTGATCGCCCAAGGTCTTAGAATTGTACATTGTTGTATACATTGACCACGTTGATGATAAATCTACTTATCAATAATATTTGTTGATAGCTTCCATACGATAGTCACTCGCTGAAGTTCATGTATGATTATTTCCGTTTAGAACGTCATTTGTGATATGTGTGTCTGAATAGGATTCTTAACGTAGCTGTAACAATGCTTCTATAGGATTCTGCAGTGTGACAGTTTACAGAGCAGCAGAGAGGGTGAATCAGACAAAGTTTCGGGCAAATATTTCTTAAGCAAAACCCTTTCTCAAAAATCGTAAAAAAGCAAAGGGTCGATTCCGTGAATTGAGGCTTCATCAGAGAGGGTGAATCAGACAACTTTTCAAACAAAAATCGATTTTAACCGTCAAAACAACAAATAGACCCTTCCTACGAAATTTCATGTTTAACCAAAAAAATAAAAAATAAAGTCTGTTTGGCAAATGGAGCCTTAGTGATTTTGTCTGAAACACGGTGAATGCAGGCGTCGATGAGGCTTCCATTGGGTAAAAAACACGATGGACAACTCACTATGTATTCGAAGAATTTTTACGACGAAAATCATTTTAGGATTTCACAAACAGACTAATTTGTAGAACCTCACCTTGTAGATCAATTAAATTATTGGACTGGTCAGTGAGTTTAAAATTGATTCTGGTTAATGAATTATTATGACACCGCATATAGATTGGATTAACCGGAGACTCAATTATTAAAAATCCTGGAGGGGCTATTGGTGCAAATGAATACAAAATATATCCCTGTTGAGCTTGATTTGATCGTTCTAGATTTATTTGATAGCTTCCTTCGATAACATCACATACTAAATTGAGCGCTATCACCGATGAAATATTCACATTTTGAGGAGCAATATGCCTGCCGCCACCATCTGGGTCAATTTTTATGTTTGAGGATTTTTATTTCCGGTGATGTTGTTTTTTTCCATTCGTCATGGATTTTTTTCCATTCGTCATGGATTTTTTTGAAACCTTCATCATTGAGAGATTTTTGTAGTTTTGGTACGTTATATCCTGGTAGATTGAATTTGTAAATATTTTCTCTGAGTATATTATACTTCGTTGCAAATTCTGTTTTCGTGGTAGGATGTATGTCACGTATTACATCTTGAATGATTTGCGCATTAAATGTTTCTATGTCTTTGATGATTTTGTTACATGTTTCTACGACGCTGATAAATTCATCTCGGGTGAGAGTACCGGATTTAAGGGATATTGACAACAACGAAATATCGTTATTCATTGCTGTGAAATTTTCAGTGATTTTATCCTGTCGAGTTATGTAATGACTGTAACAGAATTGTTACCGAGTGGATGGTGGATTAAATGAACAACACAAACACAAGTGTGAAAGATAATATAAATTTATGAAATAAATTATTAATGAAAAATAATGATGTATCAACACAATAACTCATGCGCTCAACCCACAATTACACTCACAACCATTCACAATACATGAATAAATGAAATATTAATACAAAATAAAACACAGATATAAAGGGATCTCTTGGACTATACACAGATCCAAGGAACCTTTACGAAAGTTATATTACCACAAGTATAAATTACGATGACAAATCAAACTATACTATCGCACGTATGGATTGCGACAACTAGCACGAACATATACAGGTATTCAATCAAGTTGCTAGCTTTTATTGAGAATCATGCAATCCCTTGAAATATTATTGTGATCTGACATAACCATGTAAATACAACAATGTATTAAATTGTACTACAATTTCAACACACATATGTGTCTCGACCCTTTATAACCGTACGATTCACCAACAGTTGAATCGCCGCCCAGTTTCCCCGAAGACCTAGGGTTGACCAATACTTTTATCGGCCGTTTGCCCTTCACGGATCCACCACAGTTATACGTACAGACAGCATACAACATCTACTAGAACCAACGTTCCTCGATACCCTAGATGTCGCCCCGGATGTTTATAACTCTAGACAGCACCGACACTCGGACTTCTAGATTTCCGGATATTTACACGTCACGACAGATGTAGACGAACAGACAGTTCGACAGACAGACAGTCAGATACTTCAATTCGATTGCACAATATATCAGCAACAATTTCAGCTACGATAACAGATGTTATCAGAGATGCTATCAGATGTTATCAGAGATGCTATCAGATGTTATCAGAGATGCTATCAACCGACGTTATCAGATGTTATCAACCGACGTTATCAGAGATGCTATCAACTGACGTTATCAGAGATGATCTCAGAGATGTTATCAGATGCGTTATCAACGATGTTATCAGATGCGCTATCAGCCGACGTTATCAGACGTTATCAGATGTTATCAGATGTTATCAACCGACGTTATCAGCTACAATAAAGAAACCAGACTAATAACAGTTGTCTCAAAAAATAATCTAAACCTTAGATCACGCTATTGCATTGAAAGTCTAATGGTGACTAGTAATTCCAAATATTCCACGTTTAAAATCTGCATTGCAATAAAGGCATCATTACATGAAATGATAAACGGAATAAAATTCACAATAAAACGAAATATAAATTTAACACTCACCCCTTTGGCTGGAGATTAATGACAGGCTATCTTTCCTACGATAAGTTACTTTTGGTCCCGTAATTATTATGAGAAATATTCTGCCTTATATACTCTCAATTAGGGGAGCATAAATCACGGCAAAATTACCGTGCACCCCGTGATTCTTGGTGTTCCCTGACTTCAAGTGATACGAAGTCAGGCACATGCAAATCGTTACACGCCGCTTACCTTGGAGAAAACCACTTATTCAACCCAGGCAATCCATGTACGACGAAACAAAGAAAATGGTGAGATTAGTTTGTAATTTAAGAAAATAAATTAAATTTTCGCCTAATTCTGTGACAATGACTAACACTGTAACCTTCTATTTCAGTGAAAAAATTCAATTTTTTGCAATCGCTATAGCTTTTTACTGGATTATCATACTTTATCCTGTCGGTGATATAATAATTTTTTGTGGTTCAGGGGGTAATTTAACGTTTTTCCCCCGGGTGGTAATTCAGGCCATCCCAGTACGGTTCTAACAGAACTCTGATAGATATCTATGACGTAACCATCTGTGCTTATTTCAATTGCAGATGATAGTGTCGGCTCATGAACTGTTATAGCTATTTTTTTATTCTTTTCCAGTAATCGATTTTATTCTACGTTGCAATTCAGCATTGATTTGTTCAATTTGGTATGATCCGGTTGATATGGAAACAACTTCCCAGTCTGGGGTACCGTCGGGTTTATTCTTATACGAGAACACCAGTGAATTATTGGGTTGTAGACCACCAAATGATTTTGATCTGATATTAGGCCAACTGTGATACACTCGTAATTTTGCTAGCGCGATTTCCTTCACGGGACTGGGATAGGGAAATTCACACTGAATTCTGGATTCGTTGATGTTATTGAGATCATGCTTGTTTGTACTGGGTCTGTGTTCTCCACTATTTGTTGAAGTAATTCCTGCGGTGTTGTCATTGTTATTATACTGTTGTTGTCGCTCTAATTTTGACATCGCGGAACCATAAATACTGACCGTGGCTGAGAACTCACTATCTGATATTAATGTATCATCGAGTGACGACGATATAATTGAGGATAATTGCGAGTATGCAGTTGATACAATATGAAATTGAATAAAGTAATCTTGCAGTTTACTCTGGCTGCACGATGATATTTTTTTTTGTTATCCCGGTTGATATACCCGCGATTGTAGCCGGCGCAGAAATGCAAATTGGAACTACGACCGGGGCAATCATTGTAACCGATGCAAGTATTATTCCGGCACCAGCGAGAACGCCTGACACCGAGTACATGGTAACATCAACTGCGGTGATTCTTCGTCGGTATTTTTTTTTTTTATTTGATACTCCTCGGCGAGGGTTTTGAGTCTAGTTTGAAATTCTCTGACCTGATCATAGCGATATTGCGTCGATGAAATCATTTTATTTCCAAATCAGTTTACGATTTCAATTGAAACCGTTATTTACTTAAATCCGCTACAAATTCCAAATACCACGTTGTTGAAACCCTAACCAAATTTTTATCAGTAGATGTTATCGTGAACTTTTCAGTTGTATCCTTGTCGATGATAGTTGAAATCGTATTATTGACCCCGGATGAACTCGACGATGAAATATTAAATTGAGTCGTTGTCACTAGTGTTAATCGATAAATACCTTTAACGGATGCAGTGATATCTAATTTGTTGTTTGTAGGTTCCACGCAAATGATCCGTGTTGGATCGTGTATACTACGTTGTTGGTTTTCTCATGAGGAATTTTTGTTTTTTTTAATAATTGTTATCATCCTCGTTGCATCAACTTTGATTGCTTCGATGAAGTTTTTCGTCTCACCGATGGAATTTTTAATATCAGGGAGTTTTATTTCAATTTTATCCAACGGGGTTCCAATAAATTTATCCACGATGTTTCTACGAAAATTTGAAAACTGTTTTCCGTGTTCTTCAGTTTTAGATTGAAGTGTTGCTCGTTCCAACACAGAATTTTTTAACTCATCGTTGAGAGTTTTTAATCTATCTGTAATAGTCGAAAAAAGTACACCCGGTTTGAGTTTACCCTGATCGGAAAATAACGCGATAGTATCCTCCATTGCGTTTCGTTGTTTAACCAAAATATCATCCAACGACACATTACTAGTCTTCAATTTACCCTGACGATCTTGAAATACAACTATTTCATTAGGATCAACACTTGTTAAGTTCAAAGTCTCAGCTATTTCATCTTCGATTATTTGTTTTATATCACCGGCTGCAGATATTTCCGTGGTGGGTTTTTTCAGCGTTGATAAAGATCGTCCCCAAATATCAATCATTTTATTTTATACATCTCTCTGTAAAATCGTTTCGATTTCCAGGGATTACTGGTGTATTCATTTACGACAACATGTGGTGGTTTTCCCCTTGGGTTACCCAAGGAGTTAGAAATAGCGTCAAGGATATTTAATACTTCACAGCCACATATTGGTGGGTCATTAATTTGTTGTGTTGGTAGCGTAGAATACCAGTGAGGAGTCTTTAAGCGATTTATATAACGCGTAAATTCTTTAGGCGGTGCTAATACATATGAATCGAAATAAACAATCCCACGTGGATCAATAGCGTATGCATCTCAGTGAGTTCCAGGTCCGGTGCTGTTATCGAGATTAATAATACCGGTTTCAACATCATTGGGTTGTGCCGGTAACTGATCTTTCATAAAAACACCTCTGAAATTTTTTATCGCTAGCTTTTTAACGGCATCAATTAAATCAAACTTGGACATTGGAACCATAGATTGCACAATCGAAGATTCCACAATCGAAGGTTTGTAAATCGAAGATTTTTGAGTTAATAAACCGGTCCAAGTCTTAGACCCTTTCCGCTGTACCATGAATACGGGGTTCCTGGTAGTCTTAGACCCTTTCCCTTCTTTTATACCCTCGTCCTTTCCTCGGTTCATATGATTCAGTAATGCCTTGTATCGCTCTTGCTCCCAATCCTCCAGCTGCCCCCAATGCGACTGCTTTTGCAACTTCTGGTGCGGCCGCTGCAATTAATCCTGGTAACGCAGCAAATAACGGGAATATACCGCCGGTTTTAATCATATTTTTGATAGCAGCCGCAGAGAGAGTGATCTGAATGCCTTTTTTTGCTACAAGTGCATCATTGAAATGTTTCACTTGACGAGTTGTCAGCGATAATTTATTTGCACCACCATTCATTTGATTAGGTTTCAGCGTTATTGTGGTTCCACATTTTTTAGCTGA
The DNA here is from genome assembly GCA_030141615.1 of Unio pictorum. Lineage (NCBI taxonomy): Eukaryota > Metazoa > Mollusca > Bivalvia > Unionida > Unionidae > Unio > Unio pictorum. The sequence goes on from JARLTB010000221.1 coordinate 6,799,605, forward strand.
TTCCGATTGCAATTTTTTGATTTGACCCGGCGTCAGGGCAACACTAATAACACTATATGACATTATATATAACAGATTGATTCTAAATCGTAAATTGTAAAGAGAAAATCGTTTACATATTTTCCACTGGCGCATCTACCACTTTCATTCTTCCGCCAACACCTTCGAGTAGCATTGATTTATCGCTGAGAATGACAGCAGCTGCTTTATAATTAGCAATAGCACCACGAAGCACATTAGCTCTAAAATGTATATCAACGACGGATTGTCTTGTTAAATCAAGATGTTCCAACGAAAAATAATAGATCGGATACAGATTCTTAAAATCATATTGTGATATTTGCAGACCAGAATCAACATTTTGATCGCGTGCCATAAATGACAACAGACGATGATAAACTCGTGCAATATGATTTTGACCGTAATCAAGTTTTACATCTTCAGATGGTTCCTGTTGGCCGTTTATTCTCAGTGAGACGTCTTTAACACCTAATGGATCAAATATCATATGACTGAAACGTTGATCGCCAACTCGTGTGTTATCCTGTAACGCAATAAATATATGACGTGGCGCAGAAACGCCTTGTTTTGATGCTAGGTTCCACGTGAATAACCCGTTAATATTTGATTGTTTAACATCTGTACTTACCGTCAGCCAGCTTATCAGTGATTTTCCTCCTTGGTCCATAAATGATAGTAATCGTTCTTCTGCAGTAATTGATGGAGTCAACACTGGCATCCACAATGATATTTTTGTTAAAATGACTTTACCGGCATCAGCATCTGGATTTGCAGCATCCGCTGGAATCCTCCAAATTGCGTCATTATCATCACTATTTCGCATGAGTGCTACTGTATGCTTCGCTCCATAAATAACTTTTCGAACATTTCTACAGAATCCAAATATATGATGCAGTGGAATCGCGCATGAAAATGATTTACGCCGCCCTTCCAACATTGCTATTCGTGTTGCAGCTCCTAGATTGAAATTAGGATCGTTGTTTATAATCATATTTTCAACATCAACATCAGCGGTACCAGCATTATTCTTTGGTCGTCTTATAATAAATTGATTTCCTCCAGCAGTATTTTTAACATATTTTGCAAACATCAAAGAAGGTCCTGCTGATCTTGTATAATCATCAGAATATCTCGCTAACCCGATTATTGTTGTAGCCACATCAACATCGCGATCTATCGACTCAATTTCTTTTCCATCAATGAGATATCTAGCACTTTCAAATAGCGCCATGATACCATTATTGACAAACCCGACTTGAGTACCAACTGGATACGGTGCTGGTACAGCAGGAGTATCAGCAGCTGTTACAAGTTCTCCTTCTACTTCAATAAACGCTTCAGCGGGTAGAAAATATTTACTGGTATCATGGACTTGAAGTTCAATTCGCGATCGACTATTTGAATCGATTGCATGATAGGCGTAATATTGAAAATCGCGTACAGAATCATCCTTACGCACTGGGGCGTCTATATCAAAGGCTGGATCAGGTGACCTTTTGAACATTTTATTATATATCCATTGATCTAAATTGCGATTTTCCATTTCACCGTCGTGGTTGTAAGCCACTTCCTGCTATCATATTTGCGATGTTGCTTTGGTCGGGAGTCACCAGCGACGCTAGTTTTTCATCTACTGCGTTATTTATTATTTTACTAACACTTGCAGGCATAACTGCAGTAGATGGTAACGATTTCTTTCTCCGTCTAACTAATGATGTTAATTTATTCTTCGCGGCTGAAAACGCCTTCCCGGCAAGATCACCAACGGTACTAATACCCTTATCACGAATAACATCAATGGCTTTCATTCCTAGTTGTTTAGCCAACGGCATCACTTTTGGGGCCATTCTTGAAAATGATCCTAAAATGCTATCACCGAAACCATCACCATAATACGCGCTATAAACAGGCAATCGTGAATTAACTACATAGACGCTAGTTGGTTTATCATGATTGTAGTATATGATCATTCTTATTATTAAAACACTAGTGTTTTCAATTGCTAGCGTTTTCAGTCACTATGATACCCATTTTCCACTAACTCGCCAATGAAATCTCGATATGTTTTGATATCCATGATACCACCTTGAAATAACCGTCTACAGATATCAGCTGCTTCATTAATTATTTCCCGTGAGTTATTTCCAGCTCGGAACCCTCCGATGAGGACATCTAATCGTGATATATCACTGATAACATTACCAGGACATGAAAAACTAGCGTTTTCAATTCCACTGGAATCTGGCAATCCCTTCCCGCTATAACCAGTTGCTTCATCCAGTTTATCATCATCATCAAGTTCTTCTTGTTTTGTTTGGCGTTTTCTTTCTTGTTGTAAATGATAATCAAAATTTCTCTTGAATTCTCGATATTTCGTCTTCCTTCTATCTATACTCCCGGTATTTATTTCATACACTATATCAGCCCATTCATTATGTGACATTCTATAATCCGTATAATTGTCCGTGAAAAACCTCTCTTGTGAATCGTAGGTGTTAGCAGCAAATTCACTTAAATTGCCCTCCTTCTCTTTGAGAATTAGTTGTTTAGCTTTATCGGTAAATAGATCCGCTAATTTCTTTGATTTAGGTAGTCCACCAACTTGTTCTTTCTGAAATGATATATCCTGAGGAAGTGTTTTTAATGATTTGTCTGTTTGTTTAGTTCTTTTTGCTATTTTTTCTAACACAGGGAGAAAAGACTCTTCTTGTTTAGAAATTGCTGATGTTACATCCTCAGTTGCGCTAATTAACGGTTTAAATAACTGTTGTGTATCAGTAGAAAAGTCAGTCTGAAGACTGTCGTTGTTGCAGTTTATTCCTTACAGAGTCGCGAATTGGTATAAATCTCTTAATTGCATCTAGTCGTTCACGAGCCAATCGGGTCGTTAATGCTTCATTGACCATTATTTGAAATTGTAAACAATTTTTCAATTGTAAAACAATTTTCCCCATCGATGATATCCCGAACCCGAAAACATTTTTCAGTTAACGGTCCATCGATTTTTTTGTTCAGTGTGAAATATTTGTTATTTCTGTGTGTGAAATATTTTGTATTGCTGTGTGTGAAATATCGATTTTTTTATTCAGTGTGAAATATTTTTTATTGCTGTGTGAGAAATATCGATCTTTTATTCAGTGAAATATGTTTTATTGCTGTGTGTGAAATATTTTTTATTGCTGTGTGTGAAAGATCGATTTTTTATTCAGTGTAAAATATTTTTCTTCAGTGTGAAATATTTTTTATTGCTGTGAAATATTTTCTCTTCAGTGTGAAATATTTTTTATTGCTGTGAAATATTTTTATTTTTAATTCAGTGTGATATTTTTTATTGCTGTGTGAAATTTTTTTTATTGCTGTGAAATATTTTTATTGCTGTGAAATATTTTTATTCAGTGTGAAATATTTATTATTGCTGTGAAATATTTTTATTTTTTCTTCAGTGTGAAATATTTTTTATTGCTTTGAAATATTTTTATTTTTTCTTCAGTGTGAAATATTTTTTATTGCTGTGAAATATTTTTATTTTTTCTTCAGTGTGAAATATTTTTATTTTTTGTTCAGTGTGAAATATTTTTTATTCAGTGTGAAATATTTTTTATGGCTGTGTGAAATATTTTTTCTTCAGTGTGAAATATTTATTATTGCTGTGAAATATTTTTCTTCAGTGTGAAATATTTTTTATTGCTGTGTGTGAAAGATCGATTTTTTATTCAGTGTGAAATATTTTTTCTTCAGTGTGAAATATTTTTTATTGCTGTGAAATATTTTTTATTGCTGTGTGAAATATTTTTTATTGCTGTGTGTGAAAGATCGATTTTTTATTCAGTGTGAAATATTTTTTTTCAGTGTGAAATATTTTTTATTGCTGTGAAATATTGTCATCAGTGTGAAATATTTTTTATTGCTGTGAAATATTTTTATTTTTAATTCAGTGTTAAATATTTTTTATTGCTGTGTGAAATTTTTTTTATTGCTGTGAAATATTTTTATTACTGTGAAATATTTTTTATTCAGTGTGAAATATTTTTTATTGCTGTGTGTGAAATATTTTTTATTCAGTGTGAAATATTTTTTATTGCTGTGTGAAATATTTTTTCTTCAGTGTGAAATATTTTTTATTGCTGTGAAATATTGTCATCAGTGTGAAATATTTTTTATTGCTGTGAAATATTTTTATTTTTAATTCAGTGTTAAATATTTTTATTGCTGTGTGAAATTTTTTTTATTGCTGTGAAATATTTTTATTACTGTGAAATATTTTTTATTCAGTGTGAAATATTTTTTATTGCTGTGTGTGAAATATTTTTTATTCAGTGTGAAATATTTTTTATTGCTGTGTGAAATATTTTTTCTTCAGTGTGAAATATTTATTATTGCTGTGAAATATTTTTATTTTTTCTTCAGTGTGAAATATTTTTTATTGCTTTGAAATATTTTTATTTTTTCTTCAGTGTGAAATATTTTTTATTGCTGTGAAATATTTTTATTTTTTCTTCAGTGTGAAATATTTTTATTTTTTGTTCAGTGTGAAATATTTTTTATTGCTGTGAAATATTTTTATTCAGAGTGAAATATTTTTTATTGCTGTGTGAAATATTTTTTCTTCAGTGTGAAATATTTTTTAGCGCTGTGAAATATTTTTTATTTTTTCTTCAGTGTGAAATATTTTTTTTTCAGTGTGAAATATTTTTTATTGCTGTGAAATATTTTTATTTCTTCTTCAGTGCGAAATATTTTTATTTTTTCTTCAGTGTGAAATATTTTTTATTCTGTGTGAAATATTTTTATTTTTTCTTCAGTGTGAAATATATTTTATTCAGTGAAATATTTTTATTTTTTCTTCAGTGTTAAATATATTTTATTCAGTGTGAAATATTTTTATTTTTTCTTCAGTGTGAAATATTTTTTATTGCTGTGTGTGAAATTTTTTTAGTGCTGTGTGTGAAATATTTTTATTTTTTCTTCAGTGTGAATTTTTTTTTATTCAGTGTGAAATATTTTTATAGCTGTGAAATATTTTTTTTATTCAGTGTGAAATATTTTTATTTTTTATTCAGTGTGAAATATTTTTATTTTTTCTTCAGTGTGAAATATTTTTTATTGCTGTGTGTGTGAAATATTTGTTATTGCTGTGTGTGTAAAATATTTTTATTTTTATTCAGTGAAATATTTTTATTGATGTGAAATATTTTTTTTTTATTCAGTGTGAAATATTTTTTTTCAGTGATTTGAATTGAATCAAAAAAATGCTAAAAAAAATGAAAAATCTCTTTGAGACTTTACGGTCAAGTAGTCAATTCTCGTAGACAATTTCGATTAGAATTCAATTTCGACTGTTTGTCAAAATCGTTCATTTTCTTGAATTAATGCTCTTATTTTCCTGATTTTAGAATTAACATCTTTTTTCAATTCATATTTCCGGCCCAATTCTTTTTGTATTCCTTCCACGATAGTAAATAACGGGACAAACATACTTACGTCACTGGAAAATGCAAGAGAATCCCGAATAGAATTCTGAATTTTTTTTGATAAGCGCATATTTATTTGGCAGCATATACTTGTTAGTGTTAATACCGTATTCTATATCCTGAAAATCTGACACAATTTGATCAGGATTTAACCCATCTGATAGTTTAATATCATGACTTTTCAATTTTAAAATTTCATCAATAATGCTACTGATTTTTTCAGAATTCATATTCTATAACAATTATATACTTCTAAATGAAAAATATGACGCATTAGACATAAACAAATTGAAATTTCTGTCCGTTCTTTTTTGAAATGGCCGTCCTGATTATTCCCTCTGCAACGAATTGTACAGAAGGTGGACAAATATTGAAATACCTTCCGGCGCTAGTTACTGTTTGAAATATGTTTTCTTCGTTAGTTGCCGTATGAAATGATTTTACTGGTCTCTTCCCAACCGTTTTGCATTTTCCAGTCTTTTCTCGTTTGGTATTCTCACTCTGTGTAACAACTTCTAGATTTGATAAAGAATTATTCTTTGGATTAGAATCAATGTGATCAATAACAAAACCATCTTTGATCAATCCATTGTGACATTCATACATGAAACGATGGCAATAATATTTCTTCTTTCCCCCAACAGTAAACATCAAATACCCCACACCATTATCCTGCCCAACTGGTTTCTTCAGTCTACGGTTTCTGACAGTACCATCACTGGATGCTTCATAATTTGTAATCACAGGGTGTGGTCTGAATTCTTGGTTCATTTGTATACTAATACTATTTGTCTAATTCAGTGTTTGGTCTAATAATAAATCTTTCGATGTAGTCTTGAGGAGTTCTTATGATTTTGTCGCTGACGCGGTCAGGGTCAGTGTCAGGGTCAGTGTCAGAATTTTTGATGGATTTTCCATTTTTGATGGAGTTTTTAACTCTATTGTCATAATAACGCTTCAACTACCTGTATCGCTTACCACCACAACCGATACACAACTTTGATTTTCCCCTTACCCCAACCCCACATCGAATACAAGGTAACGGACCAAGGCTCCCACGTCGAAAACTCTGCATATGATACCCATAGAATTCATTTCTACATGATTTGTTACAAGGAGTCACTGATCCAATCATGAGCCATTTGCAATGATTCATTATACATAAATCTTTCATTTAAATGCTTGTTTTAATTATAGTATGAAGGAGTTTGAGAGATTATCGAAAATTACGCCTTGGAAAAATGCTAAATTCAATCTTGATAGAATTTCTGATACACCAAAGAATAAAATTCTTGATAGAACCATGATTAGTAAAATCAAAGATTGTTTTAATGAATTAAAGCGTGATAGAGCATCTCATTGTTGGTCAACATTTCGAATTGTTCCCAATATCGATGCTACCATGAATGATGAAAAAGCAGCAGTGATAATCTGACATCTTCGAAAAATATATTTTTTTAGATTGAAATTCATTATCCGTGACGACACTGGAAATTGGATCATCAGGGATAAATACGAACCAATTCTTAAGGACAAAAAACTATCACTGTGAATCAAGATTCCAAACCAGGAATTTTGACTGAAATTGACAAACCATACTACGAGAGATCTTATCCAGTAACAGCAGTTGTTTATGGAATATATCCATTAAATGACAAACCTGATATTGCAAAACTAGCACCAATGAAATATTCTTCGCTGCCACTCAATTGTGTAGCAGAACGAATAATAGAACACTTCACAAATGCATCCCGGGGAAATAAATTAACTGATCTAAGACGAAAAAAAATAACAGAATGGGAATTAACGGTGAAACAGCATGGTGCAACAATTGAGGATATAGTTAAACTAGAAAAAACATTAAGATTTCCAATATCAGTAACGACAATAACCGGAGAAGTATTATACGAATCGAAATATAAATCACAAGGAACTCCAATACAAATTATTGATCATAACGAACACGCGTAGTCATCTGCATTAACAATATTCCCACGGGATAGAACTGTAAAATATATACCCGAACCTGGAGAGTGTTTTTCCGAGCAGAAATTTTTTGATGTTATTTATAATTTGAGTAAAAAAGATCCTGTATCGATGTAGCTATTTCACAGTGCTGCAGACGATGAATGTGGATTCGATGAGTTTGTAAGGCCCAACGGAGAATTGTACCGTACTGAAGAGCTGCAAAATCAAATGAAAAAACTAGCTAGTGAGATTTCCCCAGAGAGTTCTCTGGGGGAAATTGAAGATCAATTACAAACAAACTGTTTTACACTTCCCTCGGTTGCAGCACATTTTGCTAGGAAGAAAAACGCGTGCAAACCAACGCGAAATGAGTTTCTATCAGATGTCAGATTGAGCTGTCTTGAATACAGTCATGGTGGATTATGGAATACAAAATATGACACTGAAACCGTTATTTCCGTTGATATGATTGCGTGTTATCCAGGGAGTTTTTTCGGGTATGGAGAATGTGCTAAATATTTTAAACGATTTGGACACCCCACACACGAAATGGCTCGTGTTGCGATTAATGGTCCACTGCCTGATTTTGATTTAACCGGATTCGCTCGTGTAGTATCATTTGAATTGGCTAAAGGACTCATCCGTCTAGTTATCTTTGGATTGGTAAACACATGTCTGAAAAACACTGGATGCCAATAGTGCTATTGACATATATGATTGATTGTGGAATGTTACAATCGTTATTTGTCAGTGAAGCGATTATATAATATCGAGCACAGAAATCAGTCTGGTTACCACAACCTGATATAGAAAAAAAATAATTAGCGAACAGAGAAAACTGTTTCCAGATTTCAACAAAGAAGAAATTGTAAATTGGTCCAAACAGTTATTTGAAATTAGAAAAAAACGAAGCAAAAGATCTTGGACGAAGAATAATTGGTAAATTTACTCAGGGTGGCAAATACGACAGTACAAGATATTCTTCACGATTGATTATAAACAACGCTGAATACGATTTTGTAATCGCGGATCTAACGAATAAAGGGATATATGTCAATCGAAAAGACGCATTTCTGTCCGATGGAACCAAATTGGGTACAATTGTTACCTACAACGATGGATACAACCCGCAGTATACACATTTGAGAGCTTCTATGCTCGCATATGCTTCTATCAATTTATTTTCAATGATTAATAAATTTCCTAACACCGCAGTTAGAGTCGCCACTGACTCATTTTACATAAACAGCGATGTGGCTGAATTCATAAATTCTAACGAGAGTTGGCGATCATGGAGAATTAAGCGGGAAATGCTTCATGAATATATTGAAGCAGCAGATGTTACGATTGAAAATAATTATTTAAAAATCAATCAGTGTTCAGAATTTTCTAATGCACCATTGATATCTGATCCAATCTGTAGATATAAAACAGTTTATTTAAACGGTTGTGGTGGGTCAGGAAAGACAACTCGTGCAATTGAATTATTCCGTGGGAAAAATCCTACGGATTTCACAAACATGATTGTACTAACACCAACTCACAGACTTGCAAGAGAGATGATACAGCGAGGGGTAAATGCCTGTACTTATCGCAGTTTCTTTCGATGGAAAGGAGATAAGTGGACTCCTGAGCGTATGGGCGAGAAATTTATTCCTGAAATCATAATTTGGGATGAAATATGCACAGTGTCATTAGATGTATTACAAACATTTCTCGAGTGGTTGTTATTGAAAAATACAAAAGTCGTCATGTGCGGTGATCACGGCCAACCACCACCATTTGTCCGTGCATCCCCACATGAATGGCTAAAGGGTTTTGTAGACTATTATGAAGAAATTAATACTGATTATAGATCACTTGATGAACAATTACGGGAATTCAAAGCGCTAATTAGATTACAACTGGATAGAATCCAATGTGAAATAGTGCGTGAAATAATTCCAGAAACTCCATTAAAAGATTTCTGGGAGGCGTGGAGACCAAATGATTTGATAATTGTAAGTAGAAAAATAGTCAGAGACACACTTCAGATGAAATTATTTGAAACGCATAAAGAAAAATTTACAACACTTCCAGTACCCCTTTGTTATAGGCCATCGGAAACACGGCGACAGAATATTGAAGTTGATATTCCAGGACAAAGTGAGAAACAAATTCTCGTGCTAAATGATATTGTGCGGGTTGATATCAGCGTTGTTGAAGATGCATTGCGTGCTAATAAATCCCCATGGACGCTAGGATACGCAGCGACGATACATTCTTCACAGGGATTGACAATATCGGATACAATTGTTTGGATAGTGGATAATCACATCGAATGGTCAAATTTAGTTTATCTTGCAGTATCCAGAGAACGAAGAATAAATCAGCTTCGAAGAGTTGTCCTTGAAAATCCTACGGATTTTGGCTAGTTAAGACCCAGCGGTGGTAATTGAGTATCCTCGGGTATCACTTGTAATTGTTGTCGACTAAATCCTCGTTGAGGGGCAGTTGAATCCAGTCTATAGATTGCTGGTCTAGAAACGCTAGATCGTGTTATACTAGATATATTGTGTGCAGTAAGACTCCAAATAGGATCAGTAGCCCTTTTTCTGCCACCTTCAAGCTCTCCTGATTCGTATAAATACCTAACAGTGACATTACTACCAAGAATTGGTTGGGAAATGCTAGAATCCTCTTGTGGGAGTTTTAGTATAGACTTCTTTTTAATCGCGTTGATAGGTTTCATGTTGATTGTTCTAGTAATCTCATTATTCAGTGCGGTAATCTTTTAACCCATTCACGGGATCTTTTTTCTTGGATGAAGTCTTTCGCGTATTGATATCCGAATAACCGTTCAGCAAATGTCCGATTAAACCGTTCAACAATTGCCTGATCACGATGTAGCGCAGTATGCCCCCGTCTGATGGTGACATTATGATTCTTCATTGTTGATAACACTGCACCCTGAAATTCCTTGCCAGGATCAACTTGTAATAGATTTGGCCAGTGCAGAGGACCCCTTCGATAAATCCTTTCAAATGCAGAAGCTACTTCAGGTGATGATTTTGTTTTTAGCGGTTTGTATCGACTTGCAACATCAACTACGGTTAGCGCGTATTTGTAACCACCATCATGTGGCAGAAATAATATATCAGCCTGATGAACTTCATTAGGGACAGTCACATCAAAATGCGAGTAATTAATTTGTTTAGGCGGTGGTAGATAAATTTACCATATAGCCTGTTTGGATAACCAATTAGCCGCAGTGGGTTTTTTTTCACTTTTGCAGCACTAGCGGGTTTATTGATTGCTGCCTTGCCTCTCCAGTATCCTTTTGGAGAATAATAAATTGATTCCATGTTGTTATTAATTACCAGCACCCAACATCAATTTACTTTTCATAGCCGATGTTATCAAAAATGAAGCCAATTTTTCTTTGAAAGATTTATCAGGAATAGCATTTAACGCATGAATTAATTTCACATCTGCTAGATGTCTATGCTGCAAATTGCTGCTTTTATAAGCAACATCATGAACGTGACACGCCTTATCAATGGCGTTTATTGGTTCTTCACCGGGTTTGGGTTGGTTATGATTATTGAGTCTGATATCAAGTCTGGTTCCGGGTCCACAATAACTATACCCTGGAAGGTGTTTTTCTCCTGGATACTTTGCCCATGGGGTTCCAGGGAGTTTAGTTAGCTTGGCTGCGATATCACCTCCTCGTTTTTTTTAAAGGTTCCTTGGGTTTACCAAGGGAAACAAATCTAAATTTCTTTGTACTACATTGTACGCATTTACCAGAAAGCGCTGATCGGTTATGTTTAGTTGTAATCGTCGTCAAGTCATCTGTGCCAGTACGCGCCCTACATTTCACACAATATAGATCCATAATTTATATATAACAGCATGAATGTAATTGATTATTCAGCTACCCGACGACGGGAACCTATTAAACACCATGAAATGTTGCCGAATTCAATTAGAATGATTATAATCGGACCATCTGGAAGCGGCAAGACACAACTGCTACTTAATTTGATAACGAGAAGGATGAAATGGAACAAGTTGTATTTAATATCCCAGAGTGTAGACGATCAGCGATGCTATGAAGTGCTAAAGAATTTTAACGAGAAAGCAAAAGAATTTCAAATCGATGATGAGATCATTGAATTTATTACTGATATCGAGGACGCACCGAGTATTGATTCCATCGACGGAAGTATTAACAATTTAGTCGTGTATGACGATATCATGTTAGATAATCAAAAAAATCCTGCTAGGATATTTTCCAGAGGCAGGCATAAAAGCACTGATGTGATATATGTCACTCAACGATACACACAAATACCAAAAGTGATCAGAGATAACTGCAATGTATTGTGTGTGTTTAATGGAGTTGATACTCATACACTACGAAATATTCATCAGACCTGGTGCAGCGGTGATATGAATCATAATCAATTTAGAAATTTCTTTAGTCACGCTCAGTCAATACCACACGGATTTGTAACGATAAATTTATCAGCCCCGAGGACACGATATCGTATCGGACTTGATAAAATATTCGGTTGAAATCATAGGAGTGAGTTGTCCATCGTGTTTTTTACCCAATGGAAGCCTCATCGACGCCTGGATTCACCGTGTTTCAGACAAAATCACTAAGGCTCCATTTGCCAATTAGAGACTTTATTTTTTTTTGGTTAAAACATGAAATTTTGTAGGAAGGGTCTATTTGTTGTTTTGACGGTTAAAATCGATTTTTGTTTGAAAAGTTGTCTGATTCACCCTCTCTGATGAAGCCTCAATTTACGGAATCGACCCTTTGCTTTTTACGATTTTTGAGAAAGGGTTTTGCTTAAGAAATATTTGCCCGAAACTTTGTCTGATTCACCCTCTCTGATGCTTACAGTGATGTCTAGCACTGGGGCATCATGCCGCAGACATGTAACATGATGTCACACCCAGTCATATTATCCTGCCACAAGGCCGACCAGTCCTAACACTAACCTCTTAATACTGAGCGATATGCTACGCAGCTGTTAGAACTATTTTTGTAAGTCTTTGGTATGACGCGGCCGAAGGTGTTCTACCACGACCTCTCGCATTCAAGGCTGACGTTCTAACCACTAGGCCACCGGAGCGTTAGAACGATATGATTTTAAGATATAAATTGGTGATCTCGGTGCACATCATTCTAGGACATTTTGCGCACCAGTATGACGTCAGATTTCATTCATCGTCCAATTACGTTATAAACAAACATCTCAATTGCAAATTTGCTTTTAGTGACTTCGCTAATTTGAGTTTCAACCTAAGATTCATATAACATTATCAGATGCTTCTGTATAATCGATAAGAGTTACGACAAGTTATTGTTTGATTAATTCGATGTGAAATGAGCGCACCTCAAAATGAAACATTATCACGAGTTGTCATTAATTATATATCTTGCTTGTACGTCAACAAATACGTGATAGTTTCAACAAATACGTGATAGTTTCAACGAATACGTGATAGTTTTAGTAAATGCGGGATACTTTTTTGATCATGAATCTACTACTAATTACCCGAGTACAAATATTACCAACTTATCTTAGTAAAATTATACCGCTGCAATTATTAATCTCAATGACGCTATCCTTTCTATGCAAACGAATCACTTGCATCTCTGGAAGAGGTCATGTTGTATAAACTTTAATAAACAAGGCAATCAAATTTTTGAACTGTTAACTCTCACCATAAATTCGAAATGCATCGATAATACCCTTAGATAATCACTATAAACATGTTTCATTGATATAACGACTTATCACTTTCTGAAAATAACTCATCAAACATACGTGTTAACTCACCTTGTACACATTACACATCGAAGAATATAATATCGTTATCTGGTGTAACATACTGGTCTCAAGGGCTATTTATTGCACTACCGTATATCTCAGTATATGTCGTGTATTTTACAGTTTTGAATTTAATTGCAATAAATACATTTTCCAGATTGTTGTTTTTACATTCCAATGTGGCTTTCATCACACCAATTTATAATCTTGCCTGGCCTATTTTAGAACTATTCTTATTTAGTCGTTTCTTTGCCTTTTTATAATTGTATAGGCTTTATTTTAAAATCAATATTTTAGCATAGTTCATTAGGCTATGTGTTTTACTTCTTTTTATTATTTTCTAGCAACATAACATAAAGAAAACTTAGTTATTTGGAAGAACATATAACATGTAGCATTCAGAATGATGTTGAATTCCAATAGAACAAATATCGATATCAGATTTGCCATTATAATGCATTATTTTTATATTGCGGTTTCAATTTTTTTTTCGATCAATAATTGAGTGCGGATTTGATTTTCAATAATTAAACCAATCAGTATTCCATGCATATTTACTTCTCACACGCTGAATTTGTTAATATAAAATCCATCCATGTTTTGGAAAAGGGAATTATAAACTCAGATCTAATAAGCTGTGACCTGCCATAGCATTGGAGTCGACCATATCAAAAAACAACTAAATCAGAGATACAGTACGATGTCATTAAGTAATCTATGATGTATCAGCTATTAGAACGACATGCGTGTACCTGATTTCACCATAATTACACGCCATTAAGTAATCAATTATGTATCAGCTATTAGAACCGACATGCATGTACCTAATTTCACAATTATTACATGCCATTAAGAAATCAATTATATTTCAGCTATTAGAACCGACATGCATGTACCTAATTTCACCATTATTACATCCCATTAAGTAATCAATTATGTATCAGCTATTAGAACCGACATGCGTGTACCTAATTTCACCATTATTACATCCCATTAAGTAATCAATTATGTATCAGCTATTAGAACCGACATGCGTGTACCTAATTTCACCATTATTACATGCCATTAAGTAATCAATTATGTATCAGCTATTAGAACCGACATGCGTGTACCTAATTTCACCATTATTACATCCCATTAAGTAATCAATTATGTATCAGCTATTAGAACCGACATGCGTGTACCTAATTTCACCATTATTACATGCCATTAAGTAATCAATTATGTATCAGCTATTAGAACGACATGCGTGTACTGATTTCACCATAATTACACGCCATTAAGTAATCAATTATGTATCAGCTATTAAAACCGACATGCATGTACCTAATTTCACAATTATTACATGCCATTAAGAAACCAATTATGTATCAGCTATTAGAACCGACATGCATGGACCTAATTTCACCATTATTACATGCCATTAAGTAATCTGCTATGCTACAGCCAACAGTGCCGAAAAATATGTAATTTGCCAAATTTGTCAACATTGGCGACTTTGTCGCTTATGATTGGCATGCCGATTTGCTTACTTAATTCAGAAATTGGACGCCCATTGCAATCTGGTTTAACAGAGGTTTAACAACCGCTCTGTTGTTTACAAATATATATAACATAATCATTTTGTCATATTGAAAAAAGTGGTTACATATTGATCTCTGCATAAACAAACTCCGCATAAAATTACGTTGCTTTGCCCAATATATATATATATATATATTATAGAGAATTTAAACTCCTGTCGATATCAGTTCGGTTATGCCACTCGATCCATTTGTCAACACGTGTCACCAAAAATATAGAAATAATCCAAAGTCATGCCATTGCGTTTAATCCATGTAAGATCACCATCATCTTCAAATATTCATTTATAATTACCTACACTTTACTACTACTACAGACCCTCCGTAGAGAATGATCCAAACTTCTCCACTAGGCGGCATAACTATATTTTATGTTAACTGTAAACTAAACGGTAGCGGATATCGGTGTGCATAGAAAACATCTTTGATCTAAGTCAAATACCCACATCCACGTCACTACGTTGGACATTTGAACGGTTCTCCAAAGTGCCTGTGCTATGTTTTCTATACATTTTCTGAACCTATATAAAGATTGATCGAATTTCATACTGCGATGCACACAAAAGAGACTGAGGTAATAAGAACCATGTTATTGCAATGTATTCCACTTTATGAAATGACGACCTTTTCACGGAGAGAGCTGCACACAGTTGCCTAGAAAGGTTTTGGCTAGATACTAATAAGCAAACGAGCATCTACGCCTTTGCTACACTTTGGTAAACGTCACCTTTCAAACCATCCGAAAAATTAAAATAATATAATACCGCCTTGCACAGTGCTAATATATAAATAAGACGATTGCCATCTTTACAAAATTTGCATGATTAAATTAGCAATAAATTAGTTTGATCTAGCTTCTAATTGGTTTGTACACAGGAGATCAGACAAGTACCTGTATGATCTTAGAGACACATGTAGTCATTCAGACGAAGTAGAAGCAAACAGTTCCGAACTTATCATTTATAATGTTAGTGATGTTAATACATATTCAATAACAAAGAATTTAATAGACACATACATTACAAAGTCAAATTATTTTACTTGGCAAAATAAAGTAAGTTAGTTTTCATGTTAAATGTTCTCCACTCAAATGCTTTAAGTCCGTAGCAGTAAATTTATTGTGGAGAAAGGAAAACCAGTTTCCTCGACAACAGCATAGATGCTTGATGGCAGTAGATTATTTATGTCTATAGTCAAAGCAAAATCTTTCATTTATTTGGAGCTTAGAAGAAAATGTTTCAGATTCGTATCGGTAGTTTTCTCATATGCAGATTTACTATTTTTTACAACTTTCTCAATATGCGACTATCTTTTATTTCTTCAAACGTAGAAATCAAATTTGCCAAAATTAATGTATTTACTTATTTTTTTTTCAGATGTCAGATTGAGCTGTCTTGAATACAGTCATGGTGGATTATGGAATACAAAATATGACACTGAAACCGTTATTTCCGTTGATATGATTGCGTGTTATCCAGGGAGTTTTTTCGGGTATGGAGAATGTGCTAAATATTTTAAACGATTTGGACACCCCACACACGAAATGGCTCGTGTTGCGATTAATGGTCCACTGCCTGATTTTGATTTAACCGGATTCGCTCGTGTAGTATCATTTGAATTGGCTAAAAGACTCATCCGTCTAGTTATCTTTGGATTGGTAAACACATGTCTGAAAAACACTGGATGCCAATAGTGCTATTGACATATATGATTGATTGTGGAATGTTACAATCGTTATTTGTCAGTGAAGCGATTATATAATATCGAGCACAGAAATCAGTCTGGTTACCACAAACTGATATAGAAAAAAATAATTAGCGAACAGAGAAAACTGTTTCCAGATTTCAACAAAGAAGAAATTGTAAATTGGTCCAAACAGTTATTTGAAATTAGAAAAAACGAAGCAAAAGATCTTGGACGAAGAATAATTGGTAAATTTACTCAGGGTGGCAAATACGACAATACAAGATATTCTTCACGATTGATTATAAACAACGCTGAATACGATTTTGTAATCGCGGATCTAACGAATAAAGGGATATATGTCAATCGAAAAGACGCATTTCTGTCCGATGGAACCAAATTGGGTACAATTGTTACCTACAACGATGGATACAACCCGCAGTATACACATTTGAGAGCTTCTATGCTCGCATATGCTTCTATCAATTTATTTTCAATGATTAATAAATTTCCTAACACCGCAGTTAGAGTCGCCACTGACTCATTTTACATAAACAGCGATGTGGCTGAATTCATAAATTCTAACGAGAGTTGGCGATCATGGAGAATTAAGCGGGAAATGCTTCATGAATATATTGAAGCAGCAGATGTTACGATTGAAAATAATTATTTAAAAATCAATCAGTGTTCAGAATTTTCTAATGCACCATTGATATCTGATCCAATCTGTAGATATAAAACAGTTTATTTAAACGGTTGTGGTGGGTCAGGAAAGACAACTCGTGCAATTGAATTATTCCGTGGGAAAAATCCTACGGATTTCACAAACATGATTGTACTAACACCAACTCACAGACTTGCAAGAGAGATGATACAGCGAGGGGTAAATGCCTGTACTTATCGCAGTTTCTTTCGATGGAAAGGAGATAAGTGGACTCCTGAGCGTATGGGCGAGAAATTTATTCCTGAAATCATAATTTGGGATGAAATATGCACAGTGTCATTAGATGTATTACAAACATTTCTCGAGTGGTTGTTATTGAAAAATACAAAAGTCGTCATGTGCGGTGATCACGGCCAACCACCACCATTTGTCCGTGCATCCCCACATGAATGGCTAAAGGGTTTTGTAGACTATTATGAAGAAATTAATACTGATTATAGATCACTTGATGAACAATTACGGGAATTCAAAGCGCTAATTAGATTACAACTGGATAGAATCCAATGTGAAATAGTGCGTGAAATAATTCCAGAAACTCCATTAAAAGATTTCTGGGAGGCGTGGAGACCAAATGATTTGATAATTGTAAGTAGAAAAATAGTCAGAGACACACTTCAGATGAAATTATTTGAAACGCATAAAGAAAAATTTACAACACTTCCAGTACCCCTTTGTTATAGGCCATCGGAAACACGGCGACAGAATATTGAAGTTGATATTCCAGGACAAAGTGAGAAACAAATTCTCGTGCTAAATGATATTGTGCGGGTTGATATCAGCGTTGTTGAAGATGCATTGCGTGCTAATAAATCCCCATGGACGCTAGGATACGCAGCGACGATACATTCTTCACAGGGATTGACAATATCGGATACAATTGTTTGGATAGTGGATAATCACATCGAATGGTCAAATTTAGTTTATCTTGCAGTATCCAGAGAACGAAGAATAAATCAGCTTCGAAGAGTTGTCCTTGAAAATCCTACGGATTTTGGCTAGTTAAGACCCAGCGGTGGTAATTGAGTATCCTCGGGTATCACTTGTAATTGTTGTCGACTAAATCCTCGTTGAGGGGCAGTTGAATCCAGTCTATAGATTGCTGGTCTAGAAACGCTAGATCGTGTTATACTAGATATATTGTGTGCAGTAAGACTCCAAATAGGATCAGTAGCCCTTTTTCTGCCACCTTCAAGCTCTCCTGATTCGTATAAATACCTAACAGTGACATTACTACCAAGAATTGGTTGGGAAATGCTAGAATCCTCTTGTGGGAGTTTTAGTATAGACTTCTTTTTAATCGCGTTGATAGGTTTCATGTGGATTGTTCTAGTAATCTCATTATTCAGTGCGGTAATCTTTTAACCCATTCACGGGATCTTTTTTCTTGGATGAAGTCTTTCGCGTATTGATATCCGAATAACCGTTCAGCAAATGTCCGATTAAACCGTTCAACAATTGCCTGATCACGATGTAGCGCAGTATGCCCCCGTCTGATGGTGACATTATGATTCTTCATTGTTGATAACACTGCACCCTGAAATTCCTTGCCAGGATCAACTTGTAATAGATTTGGCCAGTGCAGAGGACCCCTTCGATAAATCCTTTCAAATGCAGAAGCTACTTCAGGTGATGATTTTGTTTTTAGCGGCTCTGCTTGTTTGTATCGACTTGCAACATCAACTACGGTTAGCGCGTATTTGTAACCACCATCATGTGGCAGAAATAATATATCAGCCTGATGAACTTCATTAGGGACAGTCACATCAAAATGCGAGTAATTAATTTGTTTAGGCGGTGGTAGATAAATTTACCATATAGCCTGTTTGGATAACCAATTAGCCGCAGTGGTTTTTTTTCACTTTTGCAGCACTAGCGGGTTTATTGATTGCTGCCTTGCCTCTCCAGTATCCTTTTGGAGAATAATAAATTGATTCCATGTTGTTATTAATTACCAGCACCCAACATCAATTTACTTTTCATAGCCGATGTTATCAAAAATGAAGCCAATTTTTCTTTGAAAGATTTATCAGGAATAGCATTTAACGCATGAATTAATTTCACATCTGCTAGATGTCTATGCTGCAAATTGCTGCTTTTATAAGCAACATCATGAACGTGACACGCCTTATCAATGGCGTTTATTGGTTCTTCACCGGGTTTGGGTTGGTTATGATTATTGAGTCTGATATCAAGTCTGGTTCCGGGTCCACAATAACTATACCCTGGAAGGTGTTTTTCTCCTGGATACTTTGCCCATGGGGTTCCAGGGAGTTTAGTTAGCTTGGCTGCGATATCACCTCCTCGTTTTTTTTAAAGGTTCCTTGGGTTTACCAAGGGAAACAAATCTAAATTTCTTTGTACTACATTGTACGCATTTACCAGAAAGCGCTGATCGGTTATGTTTAGTTGTAATCGTCGTCAAGTCATCTGTGCCAGTACGCGCCCTACATTTCACACAATATAGATCCATAATTTATATATAACAGCATGAATGTAATTGATTATTCAGCTACCCGACGACGGGAACCTATTAAACACCATGAAATGTTGCCGAATTCAATTAGAATGATTATAATCGGACCATCTGGAAGCGGCAAGACACAACTGCTACTTAATTTGATAACGAGAAGGATGAAATGGAACAAGTTGTATTTAATATCCCAGAGTGTAGACGATCAGCGATGCTATGAAGTGCTAAAGGATTTTAACGAGAAAGCAAAAGAATTTCAAATCGATGATGATATCATTGAATTTATTACTGATATCGAGGACGCACCGAGTATTGATTCCATCGACGGAAGTATTAACAATTTAGTCGTATATGACGATATCATGTTAGATAATCAAAAAAATCCTGCTAGGATATTTTCCAGAGGCAGGCATAAAAGCACTGATGTGATATATGTCACTCAACGATACACACAAATACCAAAAGTGATCAGAGATAACTGCAATGTATTGTGTGTGTTTAATGGAGTTGATACTCATACACTACGAAATATTCATCAGACCTGGTGCAGCGGTGATATGAATCATAATCAATTTAGAAATTTCTTTAGTCACGCTCAGTCAATACCACACGGATTTGTAACGATAAATTTATCAGCCCCGAGGACACGATATCGTATCGGACTTGATAAAATATTCGGTTGAAATCATAGGAGTGAGTTG
The DNA here is from genome assembly GCA_030141615.1 of Unio pictorum. Lineage (NCBI taxonomy): Eukaryota > Metazoa > Mollusca > Bivalvia > Unionida > Unionidae > Unio > Unio pictorum. The sequence continues at coordinate 6,820,057 of JARLTB010000221.1, forward strand.
TCCATCGTGTTTTTTACCCAATGGAAGCCTCATCGACGCCTGGATTCACCGTGTTTCAGACAAAATCACTAAGGCTCCATTTGCCAATTAGAGACTTTATTTTATTTTTTTTGGTTAAAACATGAAATTTCGTAGGAAGGGTCTATTTGTTGTTTTGACGGTTAAAATCGATTTTTGTTTGAAAAGTTGTCTGATTCACCCTCTCTGATGAAGCCTCAATTTACGGAATCGACCCTTTGCTTTTTACGATTTTTCAGAAAGGGTTTTGCTTAAGAAATATTTGCCCGAAACTTTGTCTGATTCACCCTCTCTGATGCTTACAGTGATGTCTAGCACTGGGGCATCATGCCGCAGACATGTAACATGATGTCACACCCAGTCATATTATCCTGCCACAAGGCCTACCAGTCCTAACACTAACCTCTTAATACTGAGCGATATGCTACGCAGCTGTTAGAACTATTTTTGTAAGTCTTTGGTATGACGCGGCCGAAGGTGTTCTACCACGACCTCTCGCATTCAAGGCTGACGTTCTAACCACTAGGCCACCGGAGCGTTAGAACGATATGATTTTAAGATATAAATTGGTGATCTCGGTGCACATCATTCTAGGACATTTTGCGCACCAGTATGACGTCAGATTTCATTCATCGTCCAATTACGTTATAAACAAACATCTCAATTGCAAAATTGCTTTTAGTGACTTCGCTAATTTGAGTTTCAACCTAAGATTCATATAACATTATCAGATGCTTCTGTATAATCGATAAGAGTTACGACAAGTTATTGTTTGATTAATTCGATGTGAAATGAGCGCACCTCAAAATGAAACATTATCACGAGTTGTCATTAATTATATATCTTGCTTGTACGTCAACAAATACGTGATAGTTTCAACAAATACGTGATAGTTTCAACGAATACGTGATAGTTTTAGTAAATGCGGGATACTTTTTTGACCATGAATCTACTACTAATTACCCGAGTACAAATATTACCAACTTATCTTAGTAAAATTATACCGCTGCAACTATTAATCTCAATGACGCTATCCTTTCTATGCAAACGAATCACTTGCATCTCTGGAAGAGGTCATGTTGTATAAACTTTAATAAACAAGGCAATCAAATTTTTGAACTGTTAACTCTCACCATAAATTCGAAATGCATCGATAATACCCTTAGATAATCACTATAAACATGTTTCATTGATATAACGACTTATCAGTTTCTGAAAATAACTCATCAAACATACTTGTTAACTCACCTTGTACACATTACACATCGAAGAATATAATATCGTTATCTGGTGTAACATACTGGTCTCAAGGGCTATTTATTGCACTACCGTATATCTCAGTATATGTCGTGTATTTTACAGTTTTGAATTTAATTGCAATAAATACATTTTCCAGATTGTTGTTTTTACATTCCAATGTGGCTTTCATCACACCAATTTATAATCTTGCCTGGCCTATTTTAGAACTATTCTTATTTAGTCGTTTCTTTGCCTTTTTATAATTGTATAGGCTTTATTTTAAAATCAATATTTTAGCATAGTTCATTAGGCTATGTGTTTTACTTCTTTTTATTATTTTCTAGCAACATAACATAAAGAAAACTTAGTTATTTGGAAGAACATATAACATGTAGCATTCAGAATGATGTTGAATTCCAATAGAACAAATATCGATATCAGATTTGCCATTATAATCCATTATTTTTATATTGCGGTTTCAATTTTTTTTTCGATCAATAATTGAGTGCGGATTTGATTTTCAATAATTAAACCAATCAGTATTCCATGCATATTTACTTCTCACACGCTGAATTTGTTAATATAAAATCAATCCATGTTTTGGAAAAGGGAATTATAAACTCAGATCTAATAAGCTGTGACCTGCCATAGCATTGGAGTCGACCATATCAAAAAACAACTAAATCAGAGATACAGTACGATGTCATTAAGTAATCTATGATGTATCAGCTATTAGAACGACATGCGTGTACCTGATTTCACCATAATTACACGCCATTAAGTAATCAATTATGTATCAGCTATTAGAACCGACATTCATGTACCTAATTTCACAATTATTACATGCCATTAAGAAATCAATTATATTTCAGCTATTAGAACCGACATGCATGTACCTAATTTCACCATTATTACATCCCATTGAGTAATCAATTATGTATCAGCTATTAGAACCGACATGCGTGTACCTAATTTCACCATTATTACATCCCATTAAGTAATCAATTATGTATCAGCTATTAGAACCTACATGCGTGTACCTAATTTCACCATTATTACATGCCATTAAGTAATCAATTATGTATCAGCTATTAGAACCGACATGCGTGTACCTAATTTCACCATTATTACATCCCATTAAGTAATCAATTATGTATCAGCTATTAGAACCGACATGCGTGTACCTAATTTCACCATTATTACATGCCATTAAGTAATCAATTATGTATCAGCTATTAGAACGACATGCGTGTACTGATTTCATCATAATTACACGCCATTAAGTAATCAATTATGTATCAGCTATTAAAACCGACATGCATGTACCTAATTTCACAATTATTACATGCCATTAGGAAACCAATTATGTATCAGCTATTAGAACCGACATGCATGTACCTAATTTCACCATTATTACATGCCATTAAGTAATCTGCTATGCTACAGTCAACAGTGCCGAAAAATATGTAATTTGCCAAATTTGTCAACATTGGCGACTTTGTCGCTTATGATTGGCATGCCTATTTGCTTACTTAATTCAGAAATTGGACGCCCATTGCAATCTGGTTTAACAGAGGTTTAACAACCGCTCTGTTGTTTACAAATATATATAACATAATCATTTTGTCATATTGAAAAAAGTGGTTACATATTGATCTCTGCATAAACAAACTCCGCATAAAATTACGTTGCTTTGCCCAATATATATATATATATATATATATATATATTATAGAGAATTTAAACTCCTGTCGATATCAGTTCGGTTATGCCACTCGATCCATTTGTCAACACGTGGCACCAAAAATATAGAAATAATCCAAAGTCATGCCATTGCGTTTAATCCATGTAAGATCACCATCATCTTCAAATATTCATTTATAATTACCTACACTTTACTACTACTACAGACCCTCCGTAGAGAATGTTTCAAACTTCTCCACTAGGCGGCATAACTATATTTTATGTTAACTGTAAACTACACGGTAGCGGATATCGGTGTGCATAGAAAACATCTTTGATCTAAGTCAAATACCCACATCCACGTCACTACGTTGGGTTTTCCAAAGTGCCTGTGCTATGTTTTCTATACATTTTCTGAACCTATATAAAGATTGATCGAATTTCATACTGCGATGCACACAAAAGAGACTGAGGTAATAAGAACCATGTTATTGCAATGTATCCCACTTTATGAAATGACGACCTTTTCACGGAGAGAGCTGCACACAGTTGCCTAGAAAGGTGTTGGCTAGATACTAATAAGCAAACGAGCATCTACGCCTTTGCTACACTTTGGTAAACGTCACCTTTCAAACCATCCGAAAAATTAAAATAATATAATACCGCCTTGCACAGTGCTAATATATAAATAAGACGATTGCCATCTTTACAAAATTTGCATGATTAAATTAGCAATAAATTAGTTTGATCTAGCTTCTAATTGGTTTGTACACAGGAGATCAGACAAGTACCTGTATGATCTTAGAGACACATGTAGTCATTCAGACGAAGTCGAAGCAAACAGTTCCGAACTTATCATTTATAATGTTAGTGATGTTAATACATATTCAATAACAAAGAATTTAATAGACACATACATTACAAAGTCAAATTATTTTACTTGGCAAAATAAAGTAAGTTAGTTTTCATGTTAAATGTTCTCCACTCAAATGCTTTAAGTCCGTAGCAGTAAATTTATTGTGGAGAAAGGAAAACCAGTTTCCTCGACAACAGCATAGATGCTTGATGGCAGTAGATTATTTATGTCTATAGTCAAAGCAAAATCTTTCATTTATTTGGAGCTTAGAAGAAAATGTTTCAGATTCGTATCGGTAGTTTTTTCATATGCAGATTTACTATTTTTTACAACTTTCTCAATATGCGACTATCTTTTATTTCTTCAAACGTAGAAATCAAATTTGCCAAAATTAATGTATTTATTTATTTTTTTTCTTTCCAAGACATAATACACATACGAAGTGAAGTATACGAAGTGAAAGTACTTCAAATTGTAACACGATGTTACATTTAGTGAGAGACCCTGCAACATTGCGTCTAAAATAATGTAGTAATATAGATTTCACATCCTTAAACATTCTACTCAGCGCAAAAGAGCATCATATCTGAAATGAATGCTGCACCTTCCATTTCCTGGACGTGATAATATATGTTGATTCAATATTTTATAATCATTAAGCTTGTAATTAATTCAGAGAGACCTTAGTTGTTTTCTACGGAAGGACACTGTTTTTGCTATTTTGATGAGAGCGAAATCGTAGTATAACATTCATTTTTGTAAATGTCAATCTCTTCCGGCAAAGACGTTTTCAGTTCGTCCATTAAATAAAGTGTTTGTTGAATGTACACTGCATCGAATCGGATTCTTAGATTAAAACTATTTTAAAATGCAGACATTTCGTATGACATCCCACAATTGTTACAATTCTGCAATACTTTATTTTTTATGTGTACTTTAGGAAAACAAATTTACTCCATGAGGCTGAACTTCGCACACACTTTTTGTCAATAAACTATATCTCAGTATCAATGTACAACTATTTCATTGCTTGCTTTATAACAAATATTTAGATGAAGAAAAAAACGGATTTTAAGTCCGTTTATTCGATAATTATATTTTTCTGCAGCTGGAGTAAACCTTCCAACAAGATTATGGTTTATAAATATGGTTGACTACTTGAACATTGATATTAAAGTGAATAACATGTTAGGGGAATCATTGCTCATATTATCTTCAATAAGACGTTTCCGAGATATGGGTAATTTATGTTGTAAAAGATTTGTAATAACTGATAAGCGTCATAAATAAAACCAAATGTTTAAAACAAAATACGGTCAAAAATGTTTTAAACAATTCAAGGTGTTTCTTCCTACCGTTGTATTTGTGTTGTAGGTACGGTTTTCTTGACATCAGAATTAATAAATTCAGCCACTGCTTTGCTGTGTTTCGCGTTTATATAAAATGAATTAGTAGCTACTCTAACTTCGGTGTCAGGAAATCTATTTATCATCGAAAATAAATTGATAGAAGCATAAGCCAGCATAGATGCTCTCAAATGTTTATACTGAAGATTTTCTCCGTCTGCGTAAGTAACAATTGTACTAAACTTTGTTCTATCGGACAAGAAAGCGTCTTTACGATCAACGTATATACCCTTAGATGTAATATCCGCGATTATAAAATCGTATTCGACGTTATCTATAATCAACCGTAAAGAATATCATATATTGCCGTATTTTCCACCCTGAGTAAATTTACCAATTATTCTTCTACCAAGATCCTTTGCGTCTTTGCTTCTGATTTCATATAACAGTTTGGACCAATTTACGATATATTCTTCGTCAAGATCGGGAAACTGTTTTCGTTGTTTGCTGATTATACTATCTAGATCAGGTTGTGGCAACCAGACTTCAGTCTGAGCTCGATAGGATATAATCGCTTCACTGACAATCAGCAATATCAGCATGTTACAATCGATCATATACAGTAATAACACTATTGGCATCCAATGTTTCACAGACATGTGTCTACCAATCCAAACATAACAGCACGGATGAAGTCCTGTAGCCAATTCAAATGATACCACACGAGCGAATCCGGTTAAATCAAAATCAGGCAGTGGTCCATTAATAGCAACACGGGCCATCTCGTGTGTGGGATGTCCAAATCGCTTGAAGTATTCAGCGCATTCTCCGTACCCGAGAAAACTCCCGGGATAACACGCGACTATATCAACTGAAATAATACTTTCACGGTCGTATTTTGTATTCCATAATCCACCGTGGTTGTATTCGATGCAGCTTGATTTGATGTCTCTGATAAATTCAGCTCGCGTTGGTTTCCACGAGTTTCTCTTTCTCGCAAAATGAGCTGCAACCGACGGAATTGTAAAGCAATTTGTTAATAATTGTTCGTCGTCGAAACTCTTCGAGAAACTACTAGCTAGTTTTTTCATCTTGTCATGGAGGGCTTCGGTACGGTATAATTCTCCATTGGGTCTTACAATTTGATCGAATCTACCCACGGGGTTTTCAGCGCTGTGAAGTAACCACACTGACACAGGATCGTTTTTACTCAACTGGTGAATAAAATCGAATAATTTCTCTTCTCCGGAACATTCCGTGGGTATATATTTTATGGTTCTATCCCGCGGAAATATTGTTACCGCAGGTGTCCATGCGTGTTCGTTATGATCAATAGTTTTGATTGGGGTTCATTTTGATTTATACTTAGGTTCGTATAATACTTCACCGGTTATCATCATTACCGATATTGGGAATGTTAATGATGTTTCTAATTAGGCTATATCCTGGATAGTTGCCCCTCGCTGTTTTATTAATCCCCACTCGGTTATTCTCTTGCGTCTTAGATCAGTCAATTTATTTCCCCGGGATGCATTTGTGAAGTGTTCCATTATTCGTTCTGCTACACAATTCAACAATGACAGTTTCATGGGTTTTAGTTTTTCAATACTCGGTTTATCATTTAACGGATATACCCCGTAAACAACTGCTGTTACAGGATAAGATCTCTCGTAGTACGGTTTGTCAATCTCAGCCAGAATTCCTGGTTTGGAATCTTGACTCACAGTGAGTTTTTTTATCCTTCAAGATGGGTTCAAATTTATCCCTGATAATCCAATCTCCGGTGTCTGAACGGATAATGATTTTCACTCTAAAAAAATACCTTTTCCGCGTAAGATGTGAAATTATCACTGCTGCGCTTTTATCGTTCATGGTAGCATCAACTTCACCATTGATTCGAAATGTCGACCAACAGTGAGATGCTCCATCACGCTTGAATTCATTAAAACAATCACGAATTTTACTTATGGTTCTATCACGAATTTTACTCTTTGGTGTTACGGAGACTCTATCGAGATTGAATTTAGCATTTTTCCAGGGTGTAATTTTCGATAATCTCTCGAACTCCTTCATGCATAATTAAAACAAGTATTTAAATAACGAATTTATGTATAATGAATCATTGCAAATGGCTTATGATTGGATCAACAACCCCGTGTAACAAATCATGCAGAAAGGAGTTCTGTGGATATCATATGCAAAGTGTTCGACGTGGAAGCCTTGGTCCAATTCCTTGTATACGATGTGGGGTAGGGGTGCGTGGTAAATCACAGTTCTGTCTCAGTTGCGGTGGTAAGAGATACAGAAAGCTGAAGAGATTTATGATAAGGGAATCAAAGATTCCACTAAAAACTCCATCAATGACTCAGTTAACGACAAACTCATAAGAACTCCTCAAGACTACATCGGAAGATTTCCAAATGTAATCATTAGACCAAATAATGAATTAGACAAATATTATTATGTATACAAATGAACCAAGAATTCCGACCGCATCCCGTGATCAGCAACTATGAGGCATCCAGTGATGGTATTGTCAGACATCGTAAACTGAAGAAACCAGTTGATGCTATGAATAATCAAGGATATTTGAGGTTTACCGCTGGAGGGAAAAATACATCTTAATCATAGAATCATATATGAATGTTTCCATGGATTGATCAAGGATGGTTTTGTTATCGATCACATTGATTCCAATCCTAAGAACAATTCTTTATCAAATCTACAAGCTATCTCACAAAGCGAAATTTTAAAACGAGGAAAGACTGGAAAAAGCGAGACCTGTAAGATCTTTTAATACAACAAATAACGAGGAAATAGTATTTCAATAAATAGCTAACGCCGGTAGGTATTTCGATATTTGTCCACCGTCTGTTCAATGCGTCGCAGAGGGAATTTATCGATCTGCGATTTCAAAAAAGACCGGACAAAAAAATTCAATTCGTTTATGCATAGAGACCCGTCTCTGGAAATATATTTTTCATATTAGAAATATATAATTATCAATAATATGAATTCTCAAATATCAATGATGTAATAACCGAAATTTTTGTTTTGAAATCTCAGGGGATTTACATATCAGATAATTTAGACTGCGATCAAATTATGTCCGACTTCCAGGATATTGAATACGCCGCTAACAATAACAAATATGTACTACCCAAACAATATGCATTAATAAAACGAATTCAGAATTCAATTTGCGATTCCCTTCTATGCTGTGACGACGTCAGTAAGTTTGTCCCGTTATTAATTATCGTTCGAAAAAATAAAGGAATTAGGGAAGGTGTATGAAGTAAAAAGAGTAATTAATTCAAAAATCAGAAATATAAGATTGTTAATTAAACAAAATGAAAAACCCCTTTCAGATAAGTGTTAGTAAAATACTTACTACAAACATGCATTATTAATCCATGGACGGTATCATAAGTGTTTTACTACTACGAAGTTGTAAAATTTCGTAGTAAAATATTTTTTTTATTACTGAAAAAAATTTTCATAGTAAATATTTTTTTTAGTCGTTTTTTGAGGGATTTTGGCCGTTTATGACTGATTTTGATTATTTTTTTTACTGATTTTAAACGGTTTCAGTAGGGTCAAACGGTCGATTTTGCATGGGATTTCTCGTAGACTTTCTCACTTAAGAATGACTTTCAGTAAAAAAAATCACTGCATTCAGATTGAAATCTCTTCGTACATGAAAATCTCTTCGAGATTCAAATTGGAAAATTGTTTACGATTTAAATAATGGTTAATGAGTCATTAACGACTAGATTGGCTCGTGAGCGACTAGATGCAATTAGAAGATTTATACCAATCCGCGACTGGAATAAACTGCAAGCTAGACAGAGTTTACAAACGGATTTTGCTGCAGGGTCTGAAGAGTTGTTTAAACCAATAACCACAGCAACGAAGAGAGTAGAGTGTGCTATATGGGGGGATGTTCCCGAGACGGGGGAAAAAAGAAAAGAAAAACCTCTTATTGGTGAACTTGAAAAAATAGCAAGAAGATCCAACAAACCAAAAAATCTTTGAAAACACTTCCTGGTGATATAATATCTACTGCAAGACGACAAGAACAACAAGAACGAGAACAACAAGAACGAGAACGAGAACAACAAGAACAAGAACAACGAGAACGAGAACTTCATGAAGAAATTGAAGAATAACTTGCTAGTAGACAACCATTTATCGCACCACCTGAACCTCAACAAGAAGAATAACCACCTGAAAGGATATTTCCTGATGATGCGTTAAATGAAATTAGAGGAATCGAATCAGACCCTGAATTAATTAATTTTACTAAAGACAATTTTTTAAAAAAAATATAAGAGATAAGTATTTAAAAGACGACAAATCTAGAAAATTTATAAAAGACATAGACAAATGGGCGAATAAAGTGTTTCTAGCAAACCGCGGTAAAACTAGAATCACAAAAGAAATAAGTCCTGATTTTAATATTTTTCTAGCTGCAGTAAGGGGTGGCCCACAACCACCAGGGTATACAGCAGATTCAATCCCAGGTGAAATACGAATAATGGCAGAAGCTGATTCTGAAAAAGATGCAACTGGTATAACTAAAAAATCAGCCGGGAAGGGATATTCCAGTAACCCAAGAGGGATATCAGGTAGTGGTCTAATTCAATGTCCTGATAATATTCTCAGCGATATATCACGATTAGAAGTTCTCATCGGAGAAAAACGAGCTGGAAATAACTCACAAGAAGTAGTTAATGAAGCAGCTGATATCTGCAGGCGGTTATTTCAAAGTGGTATCATGGATATTGGTCTATATCGAGATTTCATTGACGAGTTAGTGGAAAATAATACGGATTATTACAGCGACTAAGTCGAAAATCCTTCGGATTTTTCATTAGATAAATAACAATTGAATAAGACGATCATACACTACAACCATGACAAACCAGCCAGCGTCTATGTAGTTAATTCACGGTTTCCAGTTTATAACGCGTACTATGGTGATGGTTTCGGTGATACCATTGCAGGGTTATTTGCAAGAATGGCTCCAAAACTGGCGCCGCTAGTAAAACAATTATCGATGAAAGCCATTGATGTTATTCGTGGTAAAGGTATTAGTGCTGTTGGAGATCTTGCCGGGAAAGCGTTTTCAGCCGCGAAGGATAAATTAACAGCGCTAGTTCGACGGCGAAAATCCAAAGGATTGGGACCACTGCCATCTACAGCGGATATGCCTGCGAGTGTTAGTAAAATTATAAATAACGCAGTAGATCAAAAACTAGCGTCGCTGATGACTCCGTCATACACTAACGCCCAAGATAACATAACCGCAAATATGATAGCGGGAAGTGGCTTTAAAAAAAAAAACACGACAACGACAAAGTCGTCGATCAAAATGGAAAATTCGTTGAATTTTCACCTATGGATTTTACGATTTAGACTTTGATTTATAGAATAAAATGTTCAAACGGTCACCTGATACAGCGTTTGATATGGACGCCCCAGTGCTCAAGAATGATTCCGTACGTGATTATCAGTTCTATTCTTATCATGCAGTACAACCAGATCTGCGATCAAGAATTGAACTTCAAGTTCATGATACCAGTAAATACTTTCTACCCGCTAAAGCATTTATTGAAGTGGAAGGAGAACTTGTAACAGCTGTTGATGCTCCTGCACCATACGCGGATGACCCAAATGTCAGAGTTGGTTTTGTCAATAATGGTATCATGGCGCTATTTGAAAGTGCAAGATATCTCAATGATGTAAGAGAAACTGAATCTATTGAGCGTGAGGTTGATGTTGCCACAACAATAATCGGGTTAGCGAGATATTCCGATGATTATACAAGATCAGCGGGTCCATCTTTGATGTTCTCTAAGGATATCACTGATAACGCTGATCACATTCAGTATTTTAAATTACGGACACCGCAAAATACCGCAGCTGATCCACAACCCGATTCTCTTGAACACCAAGCAAGACCAGCTGCTGCCTTTGATGTTATAAAAAGCGTTAATGGTAATTACAACCTAGGATTTGCAACACGCATAGCAACATAGAAGAGGCCTCGTCGAAAGTTTTCATGCGCGATTCCACTACATCATATATTTGGATTCTGTAGAAACGTCCGAAAAGTTATCTATGGAGCGAAGCATAGAGTAGTACTCGTGAGAAAGGGTATCGACAATGATGCAATCAGGCGTGGTGATGGTGTTGCTGCCGGTAAAGTTATTTTAACAAAACTATCACTGTGGATGCCAGTACTGACTCCATCAATCACAACAGAAGAACGATTACTATCGTTTATGGATCAAGGAGGAAAATCGTTGCTGAGTTTTCTAACAACGAGTACAGATACCAAGGATTCTGGTGTTGATAATACATTTACGTGGAACCTGGCAGCGAGACAAGGTGTTTCAGATCCGCGTCATATATTTGTTGCGCTACAGAATAGAAATCGATTAGGCTCTCAAGAACGCAGGCATATGATATTTGATCAATTAGGTGTCAGTGATGTCTCGTTGAGAATAAACGGACAACAGGAACCATCCGAAGATATACAACTGGATTACGATACCAACCAAATAGCACGTGTGTATCATCGTCTGTTGTCATATATGGGACGTGATCAAAATGTTGATACTGGTCTGCAAATATCACAATTGGATTTTAAAAATCTGTATCCGATTTATTACTTTTCGCTGGAACATCTTGACTTAACAAGACAATCCGTCGTTGATATACACTTTAGAGCTCGTGTAGTCCCTGGCGGTGTTGGTTATAGTGTGGATGCTGTTATTCTCAGCGATAAATCAATGCTACTCGAAGGTGTTGGTGGACGAATGAGAGTAATTGATGAACCAGTGGAAAATCTATGATTTTCAAAAATATGTAATTGAAAATCCTTTTGGATTTTTCCATTAGAATCAATCTGGTATTGTATAATGTCATATAGTCATATTAGTGTTGCGTTAACTCCCGGTCAACTCAAGAAATTGCAATCGGAATCGGCTAAGCGATTTGGAACCACAATAACGCTGAAACCTTCACAGATGACTGGTGGAGCGAATAAATTGTCGCTGACAACTCGTCAAATAAAACACTTCAATGACGCGTTTGATAATAAAAAAGGTGTTCAGATCACTCTCTCTGCAGCTGCGATCAAAAATATGATTAAAACCTGCGGTATATTCCCGTTGTTAGCTGCAATTCCAGCGTTGATTGCGGCATCAGCCCCAGCGGTGGCTAAGGCGGCGGCGTTAGGAGCCGTTCGTACCGCGGCAGGGATGGCACTAAAAACGGCAACTGGGCAGGGTTATAAAAAAAAGGGAAAGGGTCTAAGACTACCAGGACCTCCGTATTCATGGTACAGCGGAAAGGGTCTGAGAATCCCAGGAACGGTTTATTAACTCGGGAATCTTCGATTGAGGAACCTATGGTTGTGGAATCTTTGATTGAGGAATCTTTGGTTGTGGAATCTTTGATTCCTATGTCCAATTTTGATTTACTCGATGCTACTAAAACATTGGCGATTAAAAACTTCAGAGGTGTTTTTATGAAAGATCAGTTACCGGCACAACCAAACAGCGTTGAAACCGGTTTTATTAATCTCGATAACAGCACCGGACCCGGAACCCATTGGGTTGCATAAGCGATTGATCCACGTGGGATTGTTTATTTCGATTCATATGGATTAGCCCCGCCGAAGAAATTTATGCGTTATATAAACCGCTTAAACATGTTTCCAATGAAGACTTGGTATTCCACGCTACCAACACAACAACTAAATGATCCACCAATATGCGGTAACGAAGTATTAAATATCCTTGACGCTATTTCAACATCTGGAAAACCACCACATGTTGTAAATTAATATACTAGCAGTCGCTGGCGGCATCGATGATTTTGCAACGAAAAGATTTTAGAGATAGATTATATAAAATAACATGATTGATATTTTGGGGAGATCTTTATCAACGCTGAAGAAACCAACCACAGAAATATCTGCAACCGGTGATATAAAGAGAATAATCGAAGATGAAATAGCTGAGACGTTGAACTTAACAAGTGTTGATCCTAATGAAATTGTATTTCAAGATCGTCATGGAAAATTGAAAACTAGTAATGTTTCCCTGGATGATATTTTAGTTAAACAACGAAACGCAATCGAGGATACTATCGCATTGTTTTCCAATCAGGGTAAACTCAAACCCGGCATACTCGTTACGACTATTACAGATAGATTAAAAACTCTCAACGAGGAGTTAAAATCGATTATGGCTTTCTTCGGCGAACCAGCGGTAATATCACCGAAGCTCGCCGAGATAAAAAAAATTCTATGTTGGAACTAGCAGCACTTCAATCTAAAATTGAAGAATACGTAAAACAGTTTTCAACGTTTCGTAGAAACATCGTAGATAAATTTATTGGAACCACGTTGGATAAAATTGAAATAAAACTCCATGATATTAAAAAAATCCATCGATTAGACGAAAAACTTCATCGAAGCAATCAAAGATGATTTTCCGAGGATGATAACAATCATTGAAAAAACAAAAATTCCTCATGAGAAAACCAGCAACGTAGTATACACGATCCAACACTGATCATTTGCGTGAACTCCTACAGACAATATACTAAGTATCACTGCAACCGTCAAAGGTATTTATCGATTAACACTAGTGACACCGACTCAATTTAATATATCATCGTCGAGTTCATCTGGGGTCAACAATACGATTTCAACGATCATCGACAATGATACAACTGAAAAGTTCACGATAGCATCCACTGATAAGAATTTGGCTAGGGTTTCAACAACGTGGTATATGGAATTCGTAGCGGATTTGAGTAAGTAATAAAACTCCGAAGGATTTTCACTGAAAATCTTCGATTGGAAATTGCAAAGCAATATCACTAACGGTTTCAATTGAAATCGTAAACTGATTTGGAAATAAAATGTCGTCATCAACGGTACCTTCGGTATCTCAATATCGCTATGATCAGGCCAGAGAGTTTCAGACTAAGCTCAAAACCCTCATTGAGGAGTATCAAACAAAAATAAAAAAATACCAACGAAGAATCACCGCAGTTGATGTTACCGTGTACTCGGTGAGTGGTGTAATCATCGGAGCCGGAATTATAATCTCCTAGGTAACAATGATTGCTCCGATAGCTGTTCCAATTTGTATATCCGCGGTGACAACAATCGCTGGAATTATTTCGATAATAACAAAAAAATATCATCATGCAGCCAGAGTAAACTACAAGACTACATAATTAAATTTCATGTTGTATCAACCGCGTACTCGCAATTATCCTCGTTGATATCGTCGTCGCTCGATGATACATTTATATCAGATAGTGAGTTCTCAGCGATGCTAAATATTTATGATTCCGCGATGTCAAAATTAGATATACAACATGAGTATAATAACAATGACAACACCGCAGGAACTACTTCAACAAATAGTGGAGAACACAAACCCGAAAACCAGCATGATCTCAATAACATCAATGAATTCTGAATTTAGTGTGAATTTCCCTATTCCGATTCCCGTGAAGGAGATAGCGCTAGCAAAACTACGAGTGTATCACAGTTGGCTTAATATTAGGTCGGTAGCACTTGGCGGTCAACAACCGAATAACAGCTTAATGTTCGCGAATAAAAATCGTGAAGACGGGACTCCAGACTGGAACGTTGTTTCAATACCAACCGGATCATACCAAATCGAACAAATCAATGCTGAATTCCAGCGTAGAATAAAATCTATTACCGTAACAGAATCGAAAATCGCTATAACGGTCAATGAGCCGACGCTATCATCCGCGATTGAAATAAACTCACCAAATTATATCGTAGATATCTATCAAAGTTCTATAAGAACAATATTAGGATGGCCTGAAAGTCCACCTCGGACAGCTCATCAAATACCCGAACCACAAAATTCTGATTATGTCACAGACAATAAATCATATCACGATTTTGACACTAGAACAATCAGTGATAATTATATGAAAATTTTAACAGAACCCTTTCATTAAGATAGTGAAGGAAAATGGTTCTTTGGACAGCGGGATGGTGGTTGGATCAAACTTTATTCATATGAAATCTCGAAATTTTTTAATGATCTTAAACGAGAACATAAGAATCATTTAGATAAATTACGGCAGAGTTTTCAAGAACAATCGTCAAAAAACTTCAATTATCAAATACACGGAAATATTAAATCAAATCGTACAAGATACAGAATTATTTCACACACTTATTCAAGCAGTATTAAATGTCAGAAATGATTATGATAGAGTAGAATTTGCAAAAATATATAATATACGCGTTGAAGATATTCCGGTATTCAAATTTCCTGAGTATAATGTTCCAGAACTAAAAAAATTAACCAATGATCTCCTCGATGAATACTTCCTCCAAATACTCGCCGCGTGGAAGAAATTGCAACCACCACCAACAATACTCAAACATAATAACGCCCCAGACGGCAATGGTAGGCATATCGCGCCGCTCAACGTGAATATATCCTCGGTGATTGCGATCAATTTAGTATGTGATGTTATCGAAGGAAGCTATCAAATAAATCTCGACCGATCAAATCAAGCTCAGCAGGGATATATTCTATATTCATTTGCACCAACAGCTCCTCCAGGATTTCTAATTATTGTGTCTCCGGTTAATCCAGTCTATATGCGATGTCATAATAATTCGCTAACGAGAATCAACTTCAAACTCACTGACCAGTCTAATAATCTGATTGATCCACAAGGTGAGGTTCTACAAATTAGTCTGTTTGTAAAGTCGTACAACCATTTTCATCGTAAAAGAATTGTTAACCCATAAGGGCGGCGACTATGGCGTCTTCGAGGAATTTACCGAATCGACGCTTTTTTTTAACGCTTTTCGAGGAAGGCTCCATTGGCAAAAAGAAGACTTAAACCCAAGAGGTTTTGAGAAACCCTTAATTTGACAAATAGGGCTTTAAAATCGTTAAGGCTCTATTTGGCAAAAGGAGACTTAAAATGTTTTGCTTAATATCTACCCCAATTAGAGACGTCCGATTCGCCCTCTCTGCTGCTACACTACTCAAGTAAAGACAGCTAATTGACCAAGAGGTTTGACGTTTATTCAGTTATGACCCGGTTTAAGTTATGACCAATCACTTGTTTCGATATTATGTGATTTATAAATAGATTACGATGGTTTAAGTAGTAAGCTAAGACTCCTCTACTGCTTATTCAGATTGTTAACATTATTTACACAAGTAAACACATATTTGCTGGTATCGTCTATTTGATTGTACTTTGTTAACATTATTTACACAAGTAAACACATATTTGCTGGTATCGTCTATTTGATTGTACTTTGTTAACATTATTTACACAAGTAAACACATATTTGCTGGCATCGTCTATTTGATTGTACTTTGTTAACATTATTTACACAAGTAAACACATATTTGCTGGTATCGTCGATTTGACGTAACAAACTGTTTATAACGTTACACATTTTCAAAATAATATCTACCTGTGGTGAGCATAACACTTTGACCAGACAAAAAATCACAAGAATTTGAAATGTTCAGACTTTTAGCTTATTACATGTTTAACTGATAAAGACGTGAGATAAACTCACTGAGAAGGGAACTTTCACCACATTGAAATTATACCATTAAGAAACTAAAGGGCATGTGTCAGACTGAAGTCCTTGATACACAAACCATATTTCTTATAATTGTATACAAGGGCCGTATAATAGTTTTAAACCGTCGTCTTTGCACAATACGTCTTCCTTGTATGGACCAGTTTAGTGTCCATGTTGCGTCGAGTACCTGTATATGAATCGAACATGGGTTCCTTTGCGACGTGTTATGGACTGAAAACAACTGAACACAATGCAAAGGTAATAGTCAATTGATATACTCTAGAATGTTTATCAGTGTTAAACAAAGCCGCTAGCTATGAATATGATATGCACACATGTTTATTCTTTACTTCAAAATAAGGTTCACAGGTTCCGCCAGTAGGTACCAAAGTTTCCCTCCAGATATCTTTCAAGTTTAAACATATTTCCGTAGATTTAACTTGAATAATAGTATGTCAACTATACAATTAAATATGCACCCCATTCTGAGAGTTCTTTAAGAAATACCCAAAGTTTCTTCATGTTTAGTAATTTATCATTCTTGTTTCCTTATTTACTGAACATTCACTGTGACATAAAATTAAAGTTTAAGAAACTAAAAAAGCAGAGGTACCTTTTTTATGTTAATGTTAATATTATTATTTCCGCAGCCAATATCTAAAGGATCAAAAATGATACTGTTTGACAAGAGATTGTTTTCGGAAGTCAAAAATCGACGTTAATATAACAACGCCTGGGTTACGTATTACTGTATATCTCTATCGACCACCGACCAATAAGATGAAAATTGCGCTCGATTTACAGACTCACCGGTTGACTTAACAGACTTTAGGACCGAATGCCGGTCACCTATTTGAATACAACTGTACATCCTATAGCAATTCATATCATCATAACTTAAACAATTTCAACCCATTAGTCATTACATTTTTTGTATGCACCAACAGATTAACACAAATTCACACCAAGTAGCAAACTAGAATACTTCGACTTGTCGGATAATCTCTGTATACTGTCACAATTTAGCGTGTGCAGAGCTCCAGTGGCAGTGCCGTTGTAAGGGAAATTATAATGACACACAGGAGCTTTGGCGCCTCAAGAACTCAAACACCCGGGGCAACTGCGTTTAGTAGAAGCATTTTATTGGTGTCTTAATGTAAAATAATTGAGAATGTATCCTCTACACTGGCATCGCAACTTAACGTTTAGTGTTTGTTTTGTCTGCATGAAATGGAAATAAAATTATAATAAATGAATTAGTTAATTAATGCAGCAGTCTTAATCCTAATATTTCATTAAGGCTGCTTTCAAGTAGTCTCGATCGTTTTTAAATATTGGCCAACCATTGATTGGCCAACCACTGCTTGATCTTGAAACAGCAAGCAGAAACTTCTAAGAGATATTCTTGTGAGCATATCATAACACAATGTTCAAACCTTACTAGCATATTATAAAATTATTGTCATATGTTCCACAAAAAGATGAAGGCTGAAACCTTTTCCAGCGCAGCATGAGCGGAATATTATTACGCCGAAAACATAAATGGGATATACCATATAATGCGCATGGCATGTGTCCTTGGGCAGTTTGCAAAACAGATTGGAAAAAATACAAAGATTATGTGAAAGAAGCGCTGGGATAAAATATTTCTCAAAACATGGCCATACTTCGTCTGACGTTGTTTGGACTAGAAATGTCTCTAGCCACATCTTGATTTTAGAAAATAGAGGAAAAGGCCACCGAAGCCGAATAATCCAACATGAAAATATACCTCTATGATCAAAAGGCGGCACTCAAACATGTCTCAAATGCAAGGTACGGCAGTCATACTAACAACTGTATCTCTGATATAAAGACAACAGTCATACTGACAACTGTATCTCTGATATAAAGACAACAGTCAGACATACTACTGTATCTCTCTGATATCGTTTTGAATAAAGCACGTTACAATATGTGTTTTTAATATTTCAGATGGCGTATCTAAGTGTATACTCAATGATAAATATAAACATTGAAGCACGTAAAATTGCAAAGTAAAGAAAAGTGAAAAACGTTGTACTTCCATAACATAACTAACATACTTAAGATTACAGTATTGGAAACGTTGAGAGTTGCATGAACTTTAATGAACGATAACTCTCTCTCTATTACATGTGCACGGTGTATGCGAGCTGTTATAGAAAGAATAATGTCGGATTAGTGTTTCCTTCTCGCAGATACATTGATACATTTTCACTTGGTTTGACAGCTTCGCTCCACTTAAATATTATTGTGCCCGCGTACGCTAAAAAGATAAACCTCCCACTTGTAAAACCACTTACATCCGCATCAATGTTGGTACGGGATTACATACCATATGAACGTCTTTCTCAAGTTTTCGAAATATATCTGATCTCGGTATTCGTTAATGCATGTGTGTTTTTCTGTACGTCTGAATAATACCAAAACTAACATACTGTACCATACAAATACAGTTTCATAAGTTGAGAAAATATTAACTTTTTACAACTTTTAAAACTAGTTCCCTTGACCCTGAAATCAGACGTTTTCACTTATAAAGAGATATACGATACTTCATTTTTCAACCAAAAATGTATCACATTACAATCCAAAGAAATAGCTTATTGAAAAAGAAAGCTGTGGAAACTTGATGTTTAACTTATCTATTAATGACCACTAAATGTCATGTTGTTTTAAAACATTGTAGAAAAGACTGAAATTAAATAGTACGAAGTTATCTTAACTGTTATTTAATATCTTCGGGATTGTTGTCGTCCAAGTATTTGTTTCTGATTAATTCATTCGCGTATGAATGAAACCATATTATAAATGTTGAAAACATCCAAACAAACATCTGAACAGCTTATTGACGTTTAATACGATGGTACCTTTCAAACTCATTTTAAATCGAATAAATAGTTGGCGAAGAAACTGAAGGATGGGTCGTCATAATGTGCTGTTATTTCTACATTCTAACTGTACTCATTTCGTAACATTATGAAAGACATTATAAGGTTATTAAGAGCAGTCGACACATTTACAAGTATTCTTGTACGACTTCCTTACTCTGAGACGAATAATGTAATAATGTGCATCAATGACGCGGCCATATGACACAAGCAGTGTTAATTCAATAACTCAAAGAGAGAAATCAGAGGACGAGCCGACCGAATTAGTTTTTGACCGAATCGACCTCTCGGTATTATTAATTCCGAAATTCCACCTATCCACCTTCCTTCCAAGCTATTTAATCCTATACATGCCTACAAGTGAATCCATCTGCAAAAACTACAGAGCCTGATTTGTTGAATTACGCCAGCACAGTATGTAGACATTGATTGTTCTAGTGATCACACCGAACAAACTACATAGATCCGGATATGCTGAAGCATATATCAAATGTAGGTCGTAGTGATCAATTATGTAAATATAAGTGTACTTGTAAAGGTTTTATATAACCCATGCCACCTAAAAATGTAACTTGTATTTATTTAGTAAACACATTGACTCCTTTTACCAGTTGCAACATTACACATTATTGCTCTATTGTATTTACTTATTCTCCCATTTGTACGTGCCCCAGACTAACGATAAATTCGATAGTACAATAAGGCGTAACATATAAAATCCCCTCTATCATTTTGTTCATCGAGTAATACTTTCGAATCTGATATTCGCCATATTGCCCCTAACGATGTCATGCTATTTTTGTGATTCAGATCAGGAATTGATGTAGATGTAACAGAATTGTTACTGAGTGGATGGTGGATTAAATGAACAACACAAACACATTATGTGAAAGATAATATAAATTTATGAAATAAATTATTAATGAAAAAAAATGATGTAGCAACACAATAACTCATGCATTCAACCCACAATCTCGCTTCACAACTATTCACAATTCAACAATAAATTAAATATTAATACAAAATAAACACAGAACCAAGGAATCTCCTGGACTAAACACAGATCTAAGGAACCTTTACAAAAGTTATATTAACGCAAGTATAAATTGCGATAACAAATACAAACATTAAACTATACTATCGCACGTATGGATTGCGACAACTAGCACAAACATATACATGTATTTAATCAAGTTGCTAACTTTTATTGAGATTCATGTAATCCCTTGAAATACTACTGTAATTCGAAGTAAATATGTGTAAATAAAACAATATATTCAATTGTAACTATAATTGCAACACACACGTGTCTCGACCCTGTACAGCCGTACGATTCACCAACTGTTAAATCACCGCCCAGTTTCTCCGAATACCTAGGGTTGACTCAGTACTTTTACTTTTATCGGTCACTTGCCCTTCACGGATCCACCACAGTTATACGTACAGACAGCATCTACTAGAACCATCGGTCCCAAACACCTAGATACTACCCCGGACGTTTACACCTCTAGACAGCTCCGACACTCTGATATTTAGACTTCTAGATTTCCGGATATTTACACATCTCGGTAGATGTAGACGGACAGACAATCCGACAGACAGACAGTCAGATACCTCAATTTGATTGCACAATTAAACAGCATAATCACGGCACAATCAATCACATTCAGCTACAATTCAGCTACATTCAGAGACGTTCAGAGACGTTCAGCTACAATCAGAGACGTTCCGCTACAAATCAGCAACAATTTCAGCTACAATAAAGAAACCAAACTAATAATAGTTGTTTCTAAAACAATCTAAAACTTAAATTACGCTATTGCATTTAAAGTCTAATAGTGACTAGTAATTCCAAATATTCACCCCAGGTAACGCATGTACGACGAAACAAAAAAAAATTGTGCAATTAGTTTGTAATTCAAAAAGAAATAAATTCAATTTTCGCCTAATTCTGTGACAGTAGAAGCCCCATTATTATTTAAATATATCTTTGTCACATTTTGTATGAATGTTTCTTAGTCTGTGCCGCCAGCGGGTGCATTTTAATACAACAGTACTTTGGTGAAGCTCGGTATTTCACTTGCATTTAACATCGTTAATTGGCACTTTAATTAAACCTCATTACACTCTGCAGTCTTTGATTATAAAGTATCCATTTCATTATGCACCGCAATCTTTGATACAAAATGTATCCATCTCATTACGCACCGTATTCTTTGATAACAATGTATCCGTTTCATTGCATGGAGTCGAAGTTATTGAATAATCCGTCTTTGACATTTGTAAGGATTCTTTACCTAATGTCAAATGAAGGCTCAACTCCATTATATATTCATTCTTTTGAGTATCTGCTGCTTTATCTTCGATATCGCTTCAAGGGTATGAATCTCATTTGCAGTTCATATTACCATTTTCAATGTGCCTTTATTTATATTTTCATCCTTTCCGATTTGGATTATACTTTCAGCGATTTCTTGTACTATATCTAGGTTATCTATACTGTTATTTGCTGCTTCTGTCCAAACCACTTTTGGAGTTTAGTTCTCTCTCAATGATATTTGGCGTTTTGTTTTATATTTTCTCATTTTTAACGAATTGGGGAATTTTCTTTTTTTTCCCCTGCGGTTTTTTGTCCATTAAATTCCATTGATACGCTAAAGTGTGTTTCAACAATATGTCACTGCCACAAGCCAAAATCAGAAACCCATATATCAGGATTTTTTTTCAAGTAGGTCTAAATATGAATAAAACTTAACAACTAAAGTGAAATTCTGATCATTCGTACACCAGTGGATATAATTATACAGGAAAATAGTGCAGCAGTATATTATAGTTCCAATACATATAGCTTGGTGTCCTGTTTGTTTAGCCCCATATATGTCACGTATAATCTATAATCTACCTTTCTTTGGATGGGTCCCAAGTGGCCAAGTGGTCTAAAGCGCTCTCAGTTACGGATCACTGCCTTCTCACCTCTGTCTGCGTGGGTTCGAGTCTAGGATTCGGCTAATGTAGTTATGTGAGAAAGCTTGCCAGTAGCTTCTCGTGGGTCGTTAGTTCTTTCCAGGGTTTTGCCGGGTTCTTCCTCCACCAATAATACTGGCCGCCATGAATAGCATATCGTGTGCTGAAGAATGGCGTTAAACCTTACAACAACAACAACAATAACCTTTCTTTGGAATATTACCACGGCCTTGTGTTTTAATTTACATACATTGCCGCGGAGTTGGTATTAAAATTTTACACAAGGCTACGATGACCAGCAAGAGACCGTAAACTTGCGTTGTAGAAGACGACCGGTCAAATCACTTAACAAAGGCTTGCCTTTATTACACCTTTATGTTAAAAGTTAGTTCAAGAATCAAAAAGATGTATACGCGGTCGAGGGTGTTTTCGTATCCGTAACCATGTTGATAAACAGCGAGAAGAAAATTATCAGCTAAGTATGATTTTATCTGTCTACAGCGATATCCAGTCAAAAATTGAGATAGAGGGCGTGATTCTGACCCGAATGATACCTTCCGAACTCGTAAGATTAATTCAATATTCGCCTGAAAGGATTGCGGATCAATAGGGTTTGCTCCTAAGACATACGCAGCTCGATATTTGGCCTCAAAATTTTGAGGTTAATTCTAATGAAAGACAAAGCGTCGTGAAGGTCAGTTATTTGATTTTTGCAAAATATTACGGCTTCACAATTGTAAATATTTATAGTATGTACACTCAATTACTTAAATCGATAAGTATGTAGAATTGCCATTGTAAAATGGTGGGAGTGCCAATTTAATTGTAGACACTGAATATATATATATGAATTTCAAGAAAAAGTAGATCAAATAGTACGGATATCAATAGTTATTATATACGAGGCGGAATTATGTAGAATCTTAGCTTGTGGTCAGAATTAATTTTGTAATTCGCTATTAGGTTACATTGTCGTAGACCAGTGAATTTATGTTCAGAAGCACAGTGCCTCAACGACCACACTAGGTCAAGAGACTGATGATGATGATATATCAAAATGTACACATGCTTGAAATGTTAATTTGGAAAATGGTTGAAGTCTGTAAGATTAGTTACTACGGACGAATGCATTAATTAGAGTATATATATATATATATATATATATATATATATATATATATATATATATATATATATATATATATTTGAATATTTGCGTACTGTGTATGAGATGTAGGGCAAGAAAATATGTCAGAATATTGTGATATGGTTTACTATAAAGGAATTAGGAATATATATATTAATGCGTCAGAATGTGTTGATGTGTGCCCAATAAGTAACTGTGTATTATAACCTTTGTTTTATCATACAAGAACGTACGAGTATTTCGATATCAACGAATGCCTGAACGAAGAAATTTTAATAGCCGTTATCTGATGATAGGCTGAGTTTTGTGTGAGATAAAAGGGATATGCAAAAAGTGTGTGCCGTCAAAGTGTTTGCACGGGAAGCTTTAAAAAGGCCAAAACACTTCCGGTTCCATATATTCCAAAGCCAGGAGTTGGATACGGAATTTAAACTAATCGAAACAGTCGAAGTCGACAAAATTAGCCCAAAGTGAAGGAGGACGATAAAGAGTCTACAGAATGTTGAAGACAAGAAGGAGGAATTTTGGGTAAGGTCGGCAAGGAAGAGGAGACAGAACTGAGAGAAATGTGAAACATACAGGCTAAAGATGAGTATAAATACAAGGACAGGTTGAAATCAATATCACACTAATAAAGTGATGTAATATGATTATTAAAGGGTCGCGAAGAAGATGTGTATTTGGAAATTTGAGTCATTGAATATATTATTGTTATTGGAATGTTATTCATTAAATTTAAGCTTCTTTTAATATTTGCCCATCCTATTGTCGGAATTGCTGACTTGTCGCACTGAGCTTTACATCCATCTTTCAATATATTTAACTTCCAAGTAAATAGAGCCTGGGTGAGACTTCTATAACAGTTGGAAAAAAACGTATTGGGAGCATCCCACCCCAACCATACACAATCTTTGCACATAGACTGAACTCCCAAACATACACAATCTTTGCACATAGACTGAACTTCCAACCATACACAATCTTTGCACATAGACTGAACTTCCAACCATACACAATCTTTGCACATAGACTGAACTTCCAACCATACACAATCTTTGCAAATAGACTGAACTTCCAACCATACACAATCTTTGCACATAGACGGAACTTCCAACCATACACAATCTTTGCACATAGACTGAACTTCCAACCATACACAATCTTTGCACATAGACTGAACTTCCAACCATACACAATCTTTGCAAATAGACTGAACTTCCAACCATACACAATCTTTGCACATAGACGGAACTTCCAACCATACACAATCTTTGCACATAGACTGAACTCCCAAACATACACTGTCTTTGCACATAGACTGAACAGTGTGTCCTGGTTATGGTAACAATTATGAAACAAATTCGGCAAGGAAACCAACCAAAAGCTAAACGGTCTGAATCAGTTAAGTACGAGCCGTAACATTTTTTTTGTCAGAGTAAGGATAGAAAGGAGAAAATGAGAAAGGATTCCATACTAGTTTACATTCATCTAACAGAAAAATAAACCTTTACAAAAAGTTTAAATGAATTGTTCGATTGAAAATCCTTTTATATTGTTTTTCATGTACACACCAAACAGACGAAAGGATGGGGAGGCAGACATATATGAAACCCTTTAAAATAGCATTGCAGTTAAAACGTATGAACACTCAACCATTATTTCATAGCTCCTCGCAGTTTGATATATGATCGCGTACAAACAAGTTTTTTATTCTCAGACACGTAGTCTTTTACTAATGAATGATAACTATATTTTCTTTTCATCTGATTAATGTATGGCAAACAATAACACAATAACATACCCTGGTACAATGAAGATACAAATATTTGATGATCGACAATAGATTAGAAGCAGATTTATATTTGACACACACGATACCATAGTCAGAATAAATACTTTTGAAGCCTAAAAATAACTAATACAAGTCAATATTGTCCTTGGGGTTGCATGTCTAAGACATGGTTTCGAATGATATAGATAATTTGTCTACGAGGAATCCATAGTACCCAATGAGGCAAACAATGATAAATTAATATGAAATATGTCAAAATATGTTCTGAGTTTGAAAATATAAAATGAATTAAAAATAAATATTATAATTGAATCATCATTGTTTCATACTTCTCTTTCTTCCATTGATCGAACGCATCCATATTGTAACATTAAGAAAACATCTCCCTTTCGCATCTCAACGGAATAAATGTCTTCGTTTTCGAAAGACGTTATTAGCTTGGTCGTGTGAATGGATGCTTATTAATTAATGGAAAAAGTAACAAATTTTAAACTATAGTGCACGCGGCAGGTGTAAATGTTGCACAAACTTTAGATTAAAAAATATATTATGCAAACAGTCTGCACATAAACTAAACACTTCTATGCTATGCTGGGTTATAAATGAATTGCAAGGAGGTTTACTACACATTGAAAATCGTGCAAGTAACTCCGACATTACATTCTACTTGAAGAAAAGTGAAATCACTTTTTCAATTTATGAAATTTGAATGACATGTAAAATAATATATTGTCTACTTTAGCAAAGACACAAAAGAAGAAAACTTGCCACATTACTTGTAACCATACCTCTTTTATGTGTCACAAATTGCCCGGATACGAAACCGATACTGTTAAAATGTTTGTGTCCAAAGCATCTATCAAACGTTCGTGGCATCTGCTGCGTGCACAAATATAGTCTGAACTGCTTTGGAGTCGGAGCGCTCTACATTTCCAAATGGGTTATATATAAGTAATCGACCGTACGCGACAAAAATTGGCGTCTCAGTTTCTACGTTTCTGCAATTGGAATGCGATCGATTTTCTGATCAAATAATATGCACAAATAGTATTAATCAAACAATCAGTCATCCCTCATGAAACTCCGCTCTACAATTACTCCTGCTTATGGTTTGCACAACTATAGATAGTTTACTTTCAACGATTTTTTAATGCAGTTTCAAAGCGCCTCTAAATGTTTTCAGGGAGTATATTTTCTAACACACAATCTTAATGCGAAGGAGTACACCTCAAACGGATACTACTCTGTGTGACTACTCATTGTGTCTGAGGCCTTATAATCCAACGATGTTCATCAGCAGCAGAGGAGGTGAACAGACCAAGTTTTCAAGCAAAAATAAGGCTTCTACGGAACCGAAAATATCTAACAAAATGCAGAGAGTGTGAACAGACCAACTCTTTTAGGCGTCAATTTAGTAAACTGAGGCTTCCCAAAATTGCTTATATTGGCCTTAATTTGGTAAACTAAAGGCTTCCTTGTAAGGTTCCATTTAGTAAAAAAAAAAGACGCCATTGTCATTAGCGTTCACATTCTCTGCTGCTATGCGCTAACTAAATATTTGATCAAGTCCGACACGATATCTTGTCCGAGGGTCTGATAAATTTATCGTCACAAATCCGTGTGGGATTGTCTGAGCGCGGCTAAAGAAATTTTTAAATTGATTATGATCCATATCGCCACCGCACCAAGTTTGCCAAATATTTCTAAGAGTATGAGTATCAACCCCGTTAAACACGCATAATAAATTGCAGTTATCTCTGATCACTTTTGGTATTTGAGTGTAACGTTGAGTTACATATATCACGTCGGTGTTTTTATGTCTGCCTCTGGAAAATATTCTAGCAGGATTTTTTTGATTATCTAACATGATATCATCATATACAACTAAATTGTTAATACTTCCGTCAATGGAGTCAATGCTAGGTGCCTCTTCGATATCGGTTATAAACTCAATAATATCATCGCCGTTAATTTCTTGCGCGGCTTCGTTAAAATCTTTTAACACTTCATAACATCGCTGATCATCTACACTCGGAGCAATCATATACAACTTATCCCACTTCATCCATCTCGTTATTAAATTAAGTAGCAATTGTGTTTTACCACTTCCAGATGGTCCGATGATAATCGCGCGAATAGAATCTGGTAACATTGCATGATGTTTAATAGGTTTTCGTTGTCGAGTAGCTGAATAATCAATTACATTCATAACTGTTATATATAAATTATGGATCTATATTGTGTGAAGTGTAGGACACGTACTGGCACAAATGACTTGACGACGATTACAACGAAAAATAATCGATCAGCGCTTTCTGGTAAATGCGTACAATGTAGTACGAAAAAATTTAGATTTACTTCCCTTGGTGCAACCAAGGCTTTAAAAAAAAACGAGGAGGTGATATTGCAGCCAAATTGACAAAACTCCCAGGAACACCGTGGGCAAAGTATCCAGGAGAAAAGCACCTTCCAGGATATAGCTACTGTGGACCGGGAACACGATTAGATATCAGACTTGATGATCAAAATCAACCCCGACCCGGCGAGTATCCAATAAACGCTATTGATAAGGCGTGTCATGTTCATGATGTCGCTTATAAAAGCAGTAATCTTCAACATAGACATCTTGCAGATGTAAAATTAATTCATGCGTTAAATGCTATTCCTGATAAATCCTTCAAAGAAAAGTTGGCTTCTTGGTTGGTAAAATCTGCTATGAAGGGTAAATTGATGTTAGGTGCTGGTAATTGAAAATGCTAGCATTTTAATATGGAATCTATTTATTATTCTCCGAGAGGATACTGGAGAGGTTACGCAGCAATTAATAAACTCGCTAGCGCATCAAAGGTGAAAAAAACTACAGCGGCAAACTGGTTATCCAAACAGGCAATATGGCAAATTTATCTACCAGCGCCTAAACAAATTAACTACTCGCATTTTGATGTTACAACACCTAATGAAGTTCATCAAGCTGATATACTATTTCTGCCGCATGACAACGGTTACAAATACGCGTTAACGTTAGTTGATATTGCGAGTAGATACAAACAAGCAGAACCGTTAAGGACAAAATCATCTACTGAAGTAGCTTCTGCATTTGAGAGGATTTATCGACGAGGTCCTCTGCGCTGGCCAAATCTGTTACAAGTTGATCCTGGCAAGGAATTTCAAGGCGCTGTTTTAACAACGATGAAACATCATAATGTCGCCATCAGACGAGGACACACTGCGCTACATCGCGATCAGGCAATTGTTGAACGGTTTAATCGGACACTTGCTGAGCGGTTATTTGGATATCAATACGCGAAAGAATTCATTCAAGAAAAGCGATCCCGTGAATGGGTCAAGAGATTACCAGGTGTAGTTACCGCAATCAATAATGAGATTACTAGAACAATTAATATGAAACCTGTCAACGCTATTAAAAAGAAGTATATACCCGTACAACCACAAAAAGATTTCTCTAGAAACACAAGTGTTTCCAACGTTAGCGTTTCCCAACCAATTCTTGGTAGTAATGTCATTGTAAGGTACTTATACGAACCAGGAGAGCTTGAGGGTGGTAAAAAAAGAGCTACTGATCCTATTTGGAGTGTCACTACGCATAATATATCCGGCATAACACGATCTACGGGTAGACCTCCAATCTATAGACTGGATTCAACTGCTCCTCAGCGGGGTTTTACACGCGAACAATTACAAGTGATTCCCGAGGATACTCAATTACCACCGCGTGGTCTTAATTAGCACCCAGGGTGCTGTCACCCCGGCGTCTATTACACTCAAGACAGGTCAACATCACATTGTTTCTGACATGACCGAGATTGTTATTTTTTCTGTCTATGGTGAATTGGCGAGGATCTTTATCCGAATACTGCCAACGCATTATACAATTGCAACTCGCGCAGTAATTATTTTGTTGTTGCTTCAAAGTGATTATTAATTCAGCATCAATGTCAAATTCTCGTTTATTTTTTTTATCCTGTTGTTTATAGCCAGAGAGTTTTTTTCTGATTATATCACCAGTGATAAAATCACCAGTGATAATATCGTTACCAATGATTTCATCGTCAACAACAATTCTTCGAAGTTGGTTTATTCGCCGTACTCTCGATACTGCTAGATAAACTAAATTTGACCACTCAATGCGATTATCTACTATCCAAAGAGTTGTATCGGATATAGTCAATCCCTGTGAAGAGTGTATTGTTGCTGCATAACCTAGCGTCCACGGGGATTTATCAACACGCAATGCATCTTCGACGACGCTGATATCAACCAACACAATATCATTTAATACTAAATTCTGCTTTTGTTGTTGTCCAGGAATGTCAACGTCGATATTCTGCTTTCGTGTATCCTTAGGTCTATAACAGAGTGGTACTGGAAGCGTTGCAAATTTTTCTTTATGTAGCGCAAACAACTTCATCTGAAGTGCGTCTCTGACTATTTTTCTACTCGCGATTATTAAATCATTTGGCTTCCACATTTCCCAAAAATCATTCATGGGAGTTTCAGAGATTATTTCACGCGCTATTTCACATTGGATTTTATCCGGTTGTAATCTAATTAGTGCTTTGAACTTGCGTAATTGTTCATCAAGTGATCTATGGTCGGTATTAATCTCTTCATAATAGTCTACAAAACCCTTTAACCATTCATGTGGAGATCCACCAACAAATGGCTGCGGTTGGCCGTTATCCCCGCACATGACGACTTTTGTATTTTTCAATAACAACCATTCAAGAAATATCTGTAATACTGTCAACGATACCGTGCATATTTCATCCCAGATTATTATTTCAGGAATAAATTTATCGCCCATTCGATCAGGAGTCCATGTATCGCCTTTCCATCGAAAGAAGCTGTGATAAGTACAGGCTTTTACTCCACGCGCTATCATCTCTCTGGCGAGTCTGTGAGTTGGTGTTAGCACAATCA
This sequence comes from Unio pictorum, assembly GCA_030141615.1. Classification (NCBI taxonomy): domain Eukaryota; kingdom Metazoa; phylum Mollusca; class Bivalvia; order Unionida; family Unionidae; genus Unio; species Unio pictorum. The sequence goes on from JARLTB010000221.1 coordinate 6,850,590, forward strand.
TGTTAGAAACGCTAGCGTTTCCACGACGAAATAATTCAATTACCCGAGTTGTCTTTCCTGATCCACCACAGCCGTTTAAATAAACTGTCTTGTATCTACAAATCGGATCTGATACGGGCGGTGCAGTAGAAAATTCTGATTGAATCTCTGAGATATTATGGTTACTTTTCAAGTATTTATCATCCATAGTAACGTCTGCGGATTTACAATACTCATGTAGTGTTTCTTTTTTAAACCTCCAATTTCCCCACGCTTCCTTAGGATCTGTGAATTTAGCTACATCTGATTTGTATTTCTCATGGATATACATCGAATCAGTAGCTACTCTAACCGCGGTATCTGGAAATCTATTTATCATCGAAAATAGATTAATAATAGAATAACCGAGCATAGAACTTCTCATATGTGTATACTGACAACTATATCCATCACAGTAGGTAACAACCGTACCTAATTTCTCACCATTGGATAGAAAAGCATCCCTACGGGTTACAAGTTTTCCCTGTTTCGTTAAATCCGCTACAATAAAATCGTATTCTGCGTTGTCTATGATCAACCTCGAAGAGTATTTTGCATTGTCAAATCTTCCACCTTGAGTGAATTTACCAATTATTTTTCGTCCGAAATCTTTGGCTTCTTTGTTTTTAATTTCAAATAACTCCTTAGACCAATTCATGATTTGTTCTTCATTGAAATTAGGAAACTGTTTTCGCTGTTCGCTAATTATACGATCTAGATCAGGTTTTGGTAACCAAACATCTTTCTGAGCGTTATAACAAATAATAGCTTCACTGACAATTAACGATTGTAACATCTTACTATCGATCATATATCTCAATAGCACTATTGGCATCCAGTGTTTTTCAGACATATGTCTACCAAGCCAAACATAACTACACGGATGTAACCCATCAGCGAGTTCAAATGATATCACACGAGAGAACCCGGTTAAATCAAAATCAGGCAAACGACCATTAATCGCAACACGAGTCATTTCATGTATGGGATGTCCAAATCGTTTAAAATACTCAGAGCATTCTCCATACCCGAGAAAACTTCCAGGATAACACGCGGATATATCAATTGAAATCATACCATCACGTGAGTATTTCGTATTCCATAATCCTCCATGACCAAATTCGACGCAACTCAACTTCACGTCCTCCAGAAAATTATTTCGTGTTGGACGCCATGAGTTCTTTTCTCTTGCAAAATGAGCTACCACTGATGGAATTGTAAAACTATCCGTAAGTAGTTTTTCATTAGAATTTTCAGGTGAAAATTCATTAGCGATTTTTCTCATCCTGTTATCTAATTCTTCAATGCGATATAATTCTCCATTTGGTCTTACAAACTGATCAAATCCTATTTCTGGATCTTCATCACTTCTAAGTAACCACACTGACACGGGATCATCTTTACACAACGTAACAATAGCATCAAATAATTTCTCTTCATAGAACACATCCTTGTAAAACTCCTTAGGGATATATCTCACGATTCGTTCTCGTGGAAATATATTTACCGCAGGTGTCCACGCGTGTTTGTTATGATCAATAATTTCAATTGGAGCTCCTCGCGATTGATATTTCGGTTCGTATAATACTTCTCCGGTTATCGTTGCTACCGATATTGGAAATTTTAATAATGCTTCTAATTTGGTTATATCGGAAATCGTTGCCCCGCGTTGTTTCACTGTCAATTCCCATTCGGTTATTTTTTTTCGTCTTTGTTCAGTTAGTTTATTCCCCCGGGATGCATTTGTGAAGTGTTCCATTAACCGTGTTGCTACACAATTTAACGTTGACGATAGTTTCATAGGTGCTAGTTTTGCAATACTTGGCTTATCATTTAGCTGATATATTCCGTAAACAACTGCTGTTACAGGGTAAGATCTCTCATAGTATGGTTTGTCAATTCCAGTTAGAATTCCTGGTTTGGAATCTCTACTCACAATAACAAATTTTTTATCCTTGAGGATTGGTTCAAATTTATCTCTGATAATCCATTCGCCGCCGACTTCGATAATGAATTTTATTCTAAAAAAATACCTCCGCTGGGATTTCCCGCCAAGGTGTGAAAGTATCTCAGCTGCTCTTGTATCGTTCATAGTAGCATCAATTACGGGTACATTGATAATTCGAAATGTCGACCACGCATGAGATGCTCCATCGCGCTTAAACTCATTAAAACAGTCACTGATTTTACTCAACAGGGTTTTGTCATCTACTAGACTTTTGGGTATATCAGAGATTCTATCGAGATTAAATCTAGCATTTTTCCAAGGCGTAATTTTCGATAATCTCTTGAACTCCTTCATATTATAATTAAAACAAGTATTTAAATAAAAAGTTTTTTATATAATGAATCATTGCAAATGGCTCATGATTGGATCAAAGACTCCGTGTAACAAATCATGCAGAAATGAATTCTGTGGGTATCATATGCAAAGTGTGAGAAACGGTTCAAAAGGTCCTCTTGCTTGCCTGTATTGTGGGGTAGGTGTAAGAGGCAAGTCGCAGTTATGCGTTAATTGCGGGGGTAGGCGTTATAGAGAGTTGAAGCGTTATTATGACAAACGAAGAATCAAAAATCCTGACGACGTCAGCGACGTTGCCAATGGTAAAATCATAAAAACTGCTCAAGACTACATAGGCAGATTTGCCAATGTTATAATTCAGCCAATTAACGAATTAGACAAATAGAAGTATTAGTATATAAATGAACCAAGAATTTCAAAGACATCCTGTTATTGAAAATTATGAAGCTTCTCGTGATGGTATTGTTAGACACTATAGACTCAAGAAGTCAATTGGTGTTGTGAATAATCATGGATATTTGATATTTGGCACTGGAGGGAAGAAGTATCTCAATCATCGTTTCGTTTATGAAGTGTATAATGGATCAATCAAGGATGGTTTTGTGATTGATCACATAAATAGCATTAAGACTGATAATTCTTTATCGAATCTACAAGCTATTACACAACGTGAAAACACCAAACGAGGTGGGGACTGGGAAATACTCGAAAAATGCTAGACCCGTAAGATCGTTTAATACTGACAACACGGAGATAGTATTTCAATCAATGTCAGAAGCTGGTAGGCATTTCGATATTTGTCCTCCCTCGGTACAAAAAGTAGCAGAAGGGATTTATAAGACGGCTTTTTCAAAACGTTTTGAAAATAATATTCAGTTTGTTTATGAATAAGTCGTAATTACGCATTGGAAATTCAGGGGAGATAACTCCGTTAGGTATAACGCGTGTGAAATCTGTAGGATTTCCACCAATGACAGAGTTACGGATCTTAAACATGGAAACGCTAGCGTTTCTAACATTGATTTTGATTGGTTGTTATAATTACATAAATCTGAACAAAACACAATCAATTTTGTCTTTTTTCAAGTATTAACAGAACTGTTTTATAGACACGTCGTATTTAAACATTTTTTTTAATGTCTGTTTCAAGTATTATGCGTGTTTTCAACGTTGTCAGTGATCGCTAATAAACAAACAAATAATTACAATCACTACACCTCTTTTATATCACCTCGTCGTAATGAGTGTATATATACAAATTCGTCTTTATTATAATTGGGCATTTAGCCGAAATTCAAGTGTAAACAAAACCACACCGTCACACGTGGTATGAACGTTATTATTGACATTCAAAACCAAAGTTTTGATTTTGCGGTTTTGGTTTACACTTGAATGTAGAATAGCCCGCGTCATCCATTGTCATTGAAAATCAATTCATTCACCTATAATCTATTGTTGTACCGTCCTATGTGTATATAACCGCCTACTACACTAGATCAGGGGTTATTGTGCCGTCGTCATCCATTGTCATTGAAAATCAATTCATTCACCTATAATCTATTGTTGTACCGTCCTATGTGTCTAACTGGTAAATACTATTAATAGTAAAACCAAACCGTATATAACCGCCTACTACACTAGATCAGGGGTTATTGTGCCGTCGTCATCCATTATATTGTATATAATCATAATCACCTATAATCGCATTAAGCTTCTGGGTATACTAAGATGCTCAACACCTTAGTGTATCCAGAATTCATTTTGAACAAATATATTTATATATATATATGAATCTTGAAAATCTCAAATTGATTATTATTGAAATCAACAAACTTAAGGATCAAAATATAAAATTATGTTCAGGTTTGGATTGTGATCAAATTATGACCGATTTCGAGGATATACAATTTGCAGAACAGACAGGAAAATATGTCCTATCTAAAAAATATTTTTTAATTAAGAATATCCAAAAACTTATACGTGAGAGCTTAGTCAATACGGAAGATGTTAATGTCTTCGTACCATTATGTAGCATCGTTGAACGTGTACGAAAGCAATTAGGCTTAGAATATGAACAAAAGAGACTTATTAATTGTAAAGTGAGACAATTAAAAATGTTAATGGAAAAATCTCAAGGAGATTTTGAGGGTGATGAGTCCACACACACGTAGAGCTTAACCGATACGGTACATGACATACCTGGGCAAACGAGGAAGTAAAATTGTGTGTGTGAGTACAACAAGGAAGTATAACAAGTTAGTGTACAATTTAGTGATTTCTTTTTTTACTTGGTGATTGCAAACAATTTGACAATAGTGATACTCTTTCAATAATGGTAGGACAATCATTAACCACACGGAACGTAAAGGAGCGACTTAGCGCTATTCAGAAAATATTACCCCTTCGTGATCGCATACGTGAAAAACTTCAACAGCGGCAATTATTTCAGACTGATTTCACAGAGGATTCTGAACAACTATTCAAACCTATTGTTACTGCAACTACAGATGTGAAAACAGCTACTGAACGAGCTATATACGGTGATATCCCGGCCGAAGGAAAACGAGTAGAGAGACCTCTTCTTGGTGAACTTGAAAAAATAGCAAAACGAACTAAACAAACAAAAAAATCATTAAAAACACTTCCTGGTGATATAATAACTACTGCAAGACGACAAGAAGAACTTCAGGAAGAAGTTGAACGATTAGGTGATATTGATATTTCCTCACCACCATCTGAACCACTTGAAGAATTTCAAGAAGAAGAGGAAGAAGAAGAAACGAGAGCTGTTCCAAAAGGGGACTATCCTCCTGAAAGGATATTTACAGTAAATGCGTTAAATAAAATCAGAAATATCCCAACACTTGCTGGATTAGCTAAATTTACCAACGACAACGTTAAAAAACCGAAGAGAGATAAGCATTTAATAGACGACACGTCTAAAGAATTTGTAAAAGGTTCAGAAATTTGGGCAAATAAGGTGTTTTTAGCAAACCGCAAGGAAACTAGAATCACAAAAGAAATAAGTAGTGATTATAATCAGTTTCTAGCTATTGTAAAGGGAGTCACATCAGCACCACCAGTATACACAGCAGACCCAATCCCTGATGAAATACAAATAATGGCAGAGGCTGATTCTAAGAAGGGTGCAACTGGTACAACTAAAAAAAAGGGTAGTGGTTTAGTTGGTAAAAATCCTATGGATTTTCACGCTAGTGTAACATGTCCTGGTAATATTCTTGGTGATATAGCACGATTAGAAGTACTCGTAGGAGGAAAACGAGCCGGGAATAACTCACCAGAAATAATCAATGAAGCTGCTGATATCTGTAGGAGGTTATTTCAAGGTGGTATCATGGATATTGCAATATATCGAGATTTCATTGAAGAGTTAGTAGAAAATTCTTTGGATGGAAATTCTTCGAATTTCTATGGTTATCATAGCGACTAATTAGATAAATAACAATTTGGAAATGCTTTAGCATTTCTATATAGAATGATCATACACTACAACCATGATAAACCAACTAGCGTCTACGTGGTAAACTCACGATTACCAAAATACCGAGCATACTATGGAGATGGTCTCGGTAATACTATAATGGGATTATTTTCAAGAATGGCTCCAAAAGTGGCTCCGTTTGCAAAACAATTATCAATGAAAGCAATTGATGTTATCCGAGATAAGGGTATTAATACTATTGGTGATCTTGCCGGGAAGGCATTTTCAGCCGCTAAGGATAAACTAACAACGTTAGTTCGACGACGAAATTCTTCGAATTTCCAATCAAAACCTAAAAACATTAATGCAAGTGTTTTGCCATCTACCACGATAATGCCTGCTAGTGTTAGTAAAATTATAAATAACGCAGTAGATGAAAAACTACAGTCGTTAATGACTAACGCCCAGGATAATATAACAGCAAATATGATAGCAGGAAGTGGAATTTCCGGAAGTGGTTTTAGGAAATTTCGACGTTAGAAATACAAGTATTTCCAGAAATATTTATTTGGAGAGGATTTCCAAATATTATAGTTATTGTAGAAATGCTAGCGTTAGAAACACTAGTGTTTCTGGGGTTTGAATCATTTATGATTCCAGAATCATTTATTCTAGTTATTTGGACAGGATTCTCAGTTGTTATGGTTATTGTAGAAATACTAGCATCAGAATCACTTGTATCAGAAACATTAATGTTTCTAACGCTATCTTCATTATCGTTTTTTTTTTCAGATATTTTCATTATTAAATACACCCAACTAAATAATTAATTTATAAAAATTATTTTGATTTAGACCAACGGGTATATAATAAAAATGTTCAAACAAAACCCTGATGTTGCATTTGACATGGAAGCCCCAGTGCTTAAAGATACTTCTGTACGCGATTATCAATTTTTTGCTTATCACGCAGTACAACCTAATCTTCGAGGAAGAATTGAACTTCAAGTTCATGATACCAGTAAATACTTTTTACCCGCTGAAGCCTTTATTGAAGTCGAAGGTGAACTTGTAACAGATGTTGTAGCTAATACACCATATGCAGCTAATATCCAAGTCGGTTTTGTCAATAATGGTATCATGGCATTATTTGAAAGTGCTAGATATCTCATTGATGGAAAAGAAATCGAATCTATTGAACGTGAAGTTGATGTAGCAACAACAATACTAGGGCTAGCAAGATACTCTGACGATTATACAAGATCGGCCGGTCCATCTATGATGTTTGCAAAGGATGTTAAAAATACGGCGGGAAAAAATCCATTTATTATAAGACAACCAAATGATCGTGCTGCTAATCCTGCTGCTTTTGTTGGTCCTGGTGCTGGTCTTGCTGGTGGTATTGAGGATATGATTATAAACAATGATGAGAATTTCAATCTAGGAGCTGCAACAAGAATAGCAACATTACAAGGAGATCGTCGACGATTTTCATGTGCGATTCCGCTCCATCATATATTTGGATTTTGTAGAAACGTCAGAAAAGTTATTTATGGAGTAAAGCATACTGTAGCACTAGTGAGAAAGGGTGATGATAATAATTCAATCTGGCGTATTGGCGGTGCTGCGGGTAAAGTAATTTTATCAAAACTATCACTGTGGATGCCAGTGTTGACTCCATCATTGTCAGTAGAACCGCGGTTACTGTCATTTATGGATCGGGGAGGAAAGAGATTATTAAGCTGGTTGACAACGTCCACAGATACCATGGATTCTAATATTGATGGTACACTTACATGGCATTTGGCAGCACGACAGGGTGTTTCAGCTCCACGGCATATTTTTATTGCTCTACAGGATAAAGCGCGATTGGATAATCAAGAAAGTTCCCATATGATATTTGATCAAATCGGATGTAATGAAGTTTCACTAAAAATAAACGGACAACAAGAACCATCAGAGGATATACAACTTAACTATGAAAATAACCACATTGCACGAGTTTATCATCGATTGCTATCATTTATGGGACGTGATCAAAATGTAGATACTGGTCTACAAATATCACAATTGGATTTTAAAGGTCTGTATCCGATTTATTACTTTTCCCTAGAACATCTTGACTTGATGAAACAGTCCGTAGTTGATATACACTTCCGAGCTCGTGTAACCCGTCCTGCTGGTATTGTTAATTATAGAGCGGTTGCTGTTATTCTTAGTGATAAATCAATGATACTTGAAGGTGTTGGTGGACGAATGAGATTGGTAGATGCACCAGTAGAAAATCTATAAGATTTTCTAAATCTATAATTGAATTTAGAATCAATCTATTTTGTATAATGTCGTATAGTAATATCAATGTCACATTGACACCTGGTCAAATAAAAAAATTACAATCTAAATCAGCTAAGCAATGTGGAACCACAATAACGCTGAAATTTAATCAGATGAATGGCGGAGGGAATAAACTATCGCTAACAAAAACTCAGGTTAATCATTTTAATAAAGCGTTGGAAGAAAAAAAGGGAGTTCAGGTTACTCTTTCTACGAGCGCGATCCGTAACATGGAAAAGACTGGTGGTATATTCCCGTTGTTAGGGTTGATTCCAGGATTGATTGCCGCAGCGGCCCCAGCGGTGGCGAAGGCGGCAGCGTTAGGAGCTATTGGTACCGCAGCAGGAATGGCGTTGAAAAAGGCAACTGGAAAGGGTTATAAAAAAAAGGGGAAGGGTCTAAGACTACCAGGAACCCCGAGTTCATGGTACAGCGGAAAAGGTCTTCGAATTCCAGGAACGATATAGTTCGGGAATCTGCGATTCCTATGTCCAATTTTGATTTAATTGATACCGCTAAAAAATTAAAAATAAAAAATTTCAGAGGTGTTTTTATGAAAGATCAGTTACCAGCACAACCAAATCACGTTGAAACTGGTATTATTAATTTAGATAACAGCTCTGGACCTGGAACTCACTGGGTTGCATATGCGATTGATCCACGCGGTATTGTTTATTTTGATTCATATGGATTAGCGCCGCCGAAAGAATTTATCAATTATATTAAGAAATTTAAAAACCCTCACAAAGTGAGATGTTGGTATTCCACGTTACCAACACAAACAATGCTTGACCCACCCATATGTGGCAATGAAGTATTAAATGTACTTGATGCTATTTCACGGAAATCTTTGATTCCTAAATCTTTAAAACCACCTCATGTAGTAGTGAATGAGTATACTAGCGGTCAATGGATTAAAAATCCATAGGATTAGAAATCTTTTTTGATTTTAGATGATAAAAATATTTCTATAATAATGATTGATATTTGGGGACGATCTTTATCATCGCTGAAGAAACCTGATGGTGAAGTTGAAACTTTTGATAATAAAGATATTAAAAAAATAATCGAAGATGAAATATCTGAAATATTAAACCTAGCAAATGTTGATCCTGGTGAAATAGTTGTATTTCAAGATCGTCAGGGTAAATTGAAAAGTAGTAATATCTCTCTCGATGATATTTTGGTTAAACGACGAGATGCAGCAGAGGATACTATCGCGTTATTTTCTGATGGGGGTAAACTCAAACCAGGTGCACTTGTTTCAACGATTACGGATAAATTAGCAACATATGATAACACGGCGAATTCATTGAAATCACTCAATGATAAGTATGACGATCATATAGTTGTATTTAACCAGTTTAGTGAAACACAAAGAAATACAATTGACCAGATTGATAAACCCATACTAGAATTTTTTGGAAATCCACCAGTAACGGCACCAAAACTCACCACAATAAAAGATTCTTTGTTGGAACTAACAACTCTTCAATCCGAATATGATAAACACGTGAGACAGTTTTCAATGTTTCGTAAAAACATCGTTGATAAATTTATTGTAACCCCGTTTGATAAAGTTGAAATAACTCTTCCTAATATTAAAAAATCCCTTGATGAGCTTAAAACATTCAATAATGCAATAATGGATGATGCAACGAGGATGATAAGCGTCATTGAAAAAACAAAAATTCCTCATGATAAATCTATCGTCAACAACGTAGTATACACGATTCAACACGGTTCATTTATGTGGACTCCCACAAATAACATTTTAAACATAACCGCAGCAGTCAAGGGTATTTATCGATTAACAATAGTATCACCGACTCAATTCAATATATCATCAAGTAGTTCATCTGGAGTCAATAATACGGTATCAACGATCATCGACAAGGATACAACTGAACAATTCACGATAACGACTACAGATAGAAATCTAGCCAGGGTTTCAGTAACGTGGTACGTAGAATTCGTAGTGGATTTAAGTAAACAATTAAACTGAAAGGAAAATCCTTCGGATTTCGCAATTGAAAATGCTAGCGCTTTTAAAATAAAATGACTCCATCATCGAATCAGTATCGCTATGATCAAGTCAGAGAATTTCAAACTAAACTCAATTCTCTCTGTGAGGAGTATCAAATAAAAATAAAAAAATACCAACGAAGAATAACCGCAGTTGATGTCACTGTGTATTCAGTGTCGGGAATAATCACTACTGCTGGGATAATACTGTCTTCGGTTACAATGATTGCTCCGGTTGTAGTACCAATAGTTATTTCTTCGATAGCTACAATCGCCGGGATATTAACCGGGATCACAAAAAAACTATCATCGTGTAGCCAGAGTAAACTACATAATTATATAATAAAATTTCATATTGCATCTGCCGGTTACTCGCAATTATCCTCGTTAATATCATCATCACTCGACGACACAACAATATCAGATAGCGAATTCTCAACGATGGCGGAATTGTATAAAACAACAATGCTAAAATTAGAGAGAGATGATAATAATAATGACATCACCGCAAGAACTACTTCAACAAATAGTAGAGAATACAACACCGGTGAAAACAAGCACGATATCAATAACCTCAACACATCCTAAATTTAGTGTGAATTTCCCGATTCCCGTTCCCGTGAGCGAGATCGCACTAGCAAAACTACGAGTGTATCATAGCTGGCCTAATATTAGATCGGTAGCATTTGGTGGTCAACAACCAAATAATTCCTTGGTGTTCGCGTGGAAAAATCGTGAAGATGGAACCCCAGACTGGAACGTTGTCTCGTTACCAACTGGGTCATACCAAATCGAACAGATCAACGCTGAATTTCAACGCAGAATAAAATCTCTCACTGGAAAAGAATCAAAAATCGCTATAACAGTTCATGAACCAACATTATCATCTGCTATCGAGATTAATTCCCCTGGATATGTTGTAGATATTTATCAGAGTTCTATAAGATCAGTGTTAGGATGGCCTGAATTACCACCGGATAACTCGCGAGAAAATTCGAAGGATTTTCCACCCGAACCTAAAAAATCCGATTATATCACCAACAAAATAAAACCCGTCAATGAAGTCAAGAGTTATCAAGATTATGCTCCCGATAAATTCTTAAATAAAAAAATTTTTGAATCAATTTATGTTCCTCTCATCAACGGAAATTTCACAGCAATGAATAATGATTTTTCACTACTGCTAATATCTCTTAAATCCGGCTCTCTCACTAAAGACGAGTTTATCAGCATCGTAGAAACGGGTAATAAAATCATCTATGATATGAAAATATTTCACTCGATAATTATTCAAGAAGTATTAAATGAAGAGATATTACATGATAAGTTTGCGGATCTATACAATATTAATAAAACGGAGATTAAAGATTTTAAAATCCCTGGATATAACCCGGATAAACTAAAGAAACAACTTGACGATGCTATTGATATTGGGTTCAAAAGAATCCACGATAATTGGAAAAAATCGAAGAATCCTACAGCAAATATTCTGAAATTTAATAATGATCCAGAAGGCGGCGGTAGACATATTGCTCCGAACAATGTGAATATTTCAACGGTGATTGCGCTCAATTTAGTATGTGACGTTATCGAAGGAAATTATCAAATAAATCTCGAACAATCAAATCAAGCTCAGCAAGGATATATTTTATACTCATTTGCACCAACGGCTCCTCCAGGATTTCTAATTATTGAAGACCCAACTAATCTAGTCTATATGCGATGTCATAATAATTTGTTAACGAGAATTAATTTCAAACTCACTGACCAATCTAATAATCTGATTGATTTACGAGGTGAGGTTTTACAAATTAGTTTGTTTGTGAAATCCTAAAAGGATTTTGAAGTAAAAAAATTGTTAGTAAAAATCGAAGATTTTCATAGCAGCAGAGAATGTGAACGCTAATGACAATGGCGTCTTTTTTTTTTACTAAATGGAACCTTACAAGGAAGCCTTTAGTTTACCAAATTAAGGCCAATATAAGCAATTTTGGGAAGCCTCAGTTTACTAAATTGACGCCTAAAAGAGTTGGTCTGTTCACACTCTCTGCATTTTGTTAGATATTTTCGGTTCCGTAGAAGCCTTATTTTTGCTTGAAAACTTGGTCTGTTCACCTCCTCTGCTGCTTCATCACATTTCGTTTTTTTTTTGTTCGTTACATTTGAAAACTATTTAAATTATTCAATAATAAATGTGAAATGTGAAATCCAAGGAACGTTTGATAATATTCAAGATTGTTATGCTCAACAAATTCATGAACGTTTAAAAAGTACACAAACTACAACACCGAGACACCAATATTAATAACTACTTTAAAATTCAAGGATAACACTATGCACACGTTTAATTTCAAGGAATTGTCATGGTTGCACGAATCTTATGATACATCCGTGTCGCGTAAAACCATTACGTTTATAGCGTTAACATTATTTGTGACTAGCGAAGGAGTATAAAAGATAAGCGCCGACAGATTACATACGCCTCGAACTCGATATTATGCCAATGTAATCCATTTCAAAATCACCGAGTGAAAAATGACTATTAACGTCAGACCTCTGTCAACCTTCAATAGTGTTACCTTCAAGAGCGACTGCTACCCTCTAAACAACCGCTTCACATTTTGGATAGTCGGACAATATATGGTCGCATTCCTTACATGTAGAATATTGACAATTGCTCTGGCCAACATCCTTTCTCCGCCTTCAACTTGCTGCTGTTGTTTCCGCTGGCAGCTTCCTTTCTCACGATTCATAATCTGCTTTGTATTTGGGTTGTCCTTGGAGACCACGTTTTCGGTACCCTACCCTCTGTACTTCTGCAAAATAATTCGGCAGTATAGCCAAGTCAAACACATTGGTTAAAGCTTTCTGTCAGAAACAGTTTCAGATGTCCACTGTATCAATAATGATGACATTCAGTATTGTAGTCAACATCATGTATGTGTCATAATGTGTTGAAGTACTGGAATTTTATAACTCAAAGTCAGTCACCTCAATGCTTTATTATCCTCGTCATTCAAAGTGAAAATATTTACTCTTTATTATTTAAGTATCAGCGTCAGTGAAGTCCCCGAGCAGCAGAGAGGGCGAACAAACCTGGCTCAATCGTCATTTGCCTAAAACATAACCTTCCTACGAAATATAAAAAAACTTAAACAAAACCCCCTAATTTACCAAGATTTTTACTTAAATTGTATGCAACCGGTTTATCCCACTGACGACCAAACTGAAGTCACGCCCTCTCTGCTGCTACAAATTAGTGAAATATTTTATCGATACATGTAATTAAATCATTAATATATATCAATAAAAAAATGTCAATTAACGGAGAAACATATATTACTAGATTAGCTCGAGAACGCCAGGAAGCAACAAAAAATATATAACACGGTTTCCATACTAGAGCAACATTTAACTTGAGTCTACTTTACAGATAACACTTAGTCCAACACGGTTTCCCGAAGCAACATTTAACACGAGTCTACTTTACAGATAACACTTAGTCCAAAATGTTTTCTCGAAGCAACATTTAACATGAGTCTACGTTACAGATAACACTTAGTCTAACACGGTTTGGTTTCCCGAAGCAACATTTAACATGAGTCTGCTTTACACATAACACTTAGTCTAACACGGTTTCCCGAAGCAACATTTAACACGAGTCTACTTTACAGATAACACTTAGTCCAAAATGTTTTCTCGAAGCAACATTTAATATGAGTCTACGTTACAGATAACACTTAGTCTAACACGGTTTGGTTTCCCGAAGCAACATTTAACATGAGTCTGCTTTACACATAACACTTAGTCTAACACGGTTTCCCGAAGCAACATTTAACACGGGTCTACTTTACAGATAACACTTAGTCCAACACGTTTTCCCGAAGCATCATTTAACACGAGTATACTTTACAGATAAAACTTAGTCCATCGTGGTTTCCCGAAGCAACATTTAACATGAGTCTACGTTACAGATAACACTTAGTCCGACACGGTTTGGTTTCCCGAAGCAACATTTAACATGAGTCTACTTTACAGATAACACTTAGTCCATCGCGGTGTCCTGAAGCAACATTTAACATGAGTCTGCTTTACACATAACACTTAGTCTAACACGGTTTCCCGAAGCAACATTTAACACGAGTCTACTTTACAGATAACACTTAATCCAACACGGTTTCCCGAAGCAACATTTAACACGAGTCTACTTTACAGATAACACTTAGTCCAAAACGTTTTCTCGAAGCAACATTTAACATGAGTCTACTTTACAGATAAATTTTAGTCCATCGCGGTGTCTCGAAGCAACATTTAACATGAGTCTCCTTTACACATAACACTTAGTCTAACACGGTTTCCCGAAGCAACATTTAACACGAGTCTACTTTACAGATAACACTTAATCCAACACGGTTTCCCGAAGCAACATTTAACACGAGTCTACTTTACAGATAACACTTAGTCCAAAACGTTTTCTCGAAGCAACATTTAACATGAGTCTACTTTACAGATAACTTTTATTCCATCGCGGTGTCCCGAAGCAACATTTAACATGAGTCTGCTTTACACATAACACTTAGTCCAACACGTTTTCCCGAAGCATCATTTAACACGAGTATACTTTACAGATAACACTTAGTCCATCGTGGTTTCCCGAAGCAACATTTAACATGAGTCTACTTTACAGATAACACTTAGTCCATCGCGGTGTCCTGAAGCAACATTTAACATGAGTCTGCTTTACACATAACACTTAGTCTAACACGGTTTCCCGAAGCAACATTTAACACGAGTCTACTTTACAGATAACACTTAGTCCAAAACGTTTTCTCGAAGCAACATTTAACATGAGTCTACTTTACAGATAAATTTTAGTCCATCGCGGTGTCTCGAAGCAACATTTAACATGAGTCTGCTTTACACATAACACTTAGTCTAACACGGTTTCCCGAAGCAACATTTAACACGAGTCTACTTTACAGATAACACTTAATCCAACACGGTTTCCCGAAGCAACATTTAACACGAGTCTACTTTACAGATAACACTTAGTCCAAAACGTTTTCTCGAAGCAACATTTAACATGAGTCTACTTTACAGATAAATTTTAGTCCATCGCGGTGTCTCGAAGCAACATTTAACATGAGTCTCCTTTACACATAACACTTAGTCTAACACGGTTTCCCGAAGCAACATTTAACACGAGTCTACTTTACAGATAACACTTAATCCAACACGGTTTCCCGAAGCAACATTTAACACGAGTCTACTTTACAGATAACACTTAGTCCAAAACGTTTTCTCGAAGCAACATTTAACATGAGTCTACTTTACAGATAACTTTTATTCCATCGCGGTGTCCCGAAGCAACATTTAACATGAGTCTGCTTTACACATAACACTTAGTCTAACACGGTTTCCCGAAGCAACATTTAACACGAGTCTACTTTACAGATAACACTTAGTCCAACACGTTTTCCCGAAGCATCATTTAACACGAGTATACTTTACAGATAACACTTAGTCCATCGTGGTTTCCCGAAGCAACATTTAACATGAGTCTACATTACAGATAACACTTAGTCCAACACGGTTTGGTTTCCCGAAGCAACATTTAACATGAGTCTACTTTACAGATAACACTGTCCAACACGGTTTCCCGAAGCAACATTTAACATGAGTCTACTGTACAGATAACACTTAGTCCAACACGGTTTTCCTGAGCAACAAATTAAAAATGTATAAACTTTACAGATAACACTTAATCCATCACGTTTTCTCCCAGCAACATTAAACATGAATATGCTTTACAGATAACACTTAGTACAACACGGTTTCCCGAAGCAACATTTAACATGAATGTACTTTACAGAAACATTTAGCCCATCACGGTTTTCCAAAGCAACATTTAACATGAATATATTTTACAGATAACACATTTATCATAAATATACTTTCCAGATAACATTTAGTCCATCACGGTCTCCCGAAGCAACATGTAACATGAATATACTTTACAGATAACACTTAGTCCAACACGGTTTTCCTGAGCAACATTAAACATGTATAAACTTTACAGATAACACTTAGTCCATCACGTTTTCCCCGAGCAACATTAAACATGAATATACTTTACAGATAACATTTAGTCCATCACGGTTTTCCGAAGCAACATTTAACATGAATATATTTTACAGATAACACTTAGTCCAACACGGTTTCCCGGAGCAACATTTAACATGAATATATTTTGCAGATAACACTTAGTCCATCGCGGTTTCACGAAGCAACATTTAACATGAATATACTTTACAGATAACACTTAGTCCAACACAGTTTTCCTAAGCAACATTTAACATGAAAAAAAACGTTACAGATAACACTTGGTCCAACAGGGTTTACCATACTCGAGCAACATTAAACATGAATAACATTTACAGATGAACTTACGTTAATTCCAGATGGTAGAATGTTGTGTCGTTTGATTTTAAGGTAACTATATATGCTAATAATAAAATATTAAAAGTTCTAACGGAGACTACGAACTGGAAACCTTTTCCTTACTGTCCGATACCCTTGATTAGGAAAGAATTGCAATTCAATTTATTATAAATATAAAGATTGAACTCATAACTATTATGGACATTGCAATTAATATAACATCGACGAACTTCAATCTATATTCGCAAAATAAAAAAATGAGTTCAAAAGATTGATTTACATCTTAGCAAAATATCAATCTAATTGACCATAGAAATTCGGCCATATTGGCTAAACATGTCCTGCCATGTGTGGCGCAACCTCAGTGTGTTATATTACGACAATTGCTTAAGGCAGCCTAGAATTAAGTATTTGGTCGGAAACAAAAAGAAAACTCAAATTAGTAAAGTAAGGATTTATGTTTTTTGTTGAGCAGGTGTCAGGATTTAACATAATCCACTTCATCACCACCGACAGGTATACGAGGTATTACATTTAGATTAGTTTCCATCCTGAGTTTTACTCATGTTGCTCGCTTCGACACAACACACACGCACACACATACATTCACATGCAGACACCTACACTCAAAATATATATTCACCGAAAACCCGTCATTGACAAACACCAAGGTGATTCGCATTACCGGTTTGTTTCTTTGCAAGTTGATAGACTATCCAATGTTGTATATCCTTTAAGGATATTTATGTGTAAATTAACAATTTTGGGTTGCAAGATAGGATCCCTTCTATCAGCTATTACCAAAAATGTTCAATAACTGAACGGTTAATAGAATAAGTGCTCAATATGTTCTGTTCCCTCCTTAAATAAGGATCGTTTATCATTATTACTTAAATTAAACATTTTAATAAAAATGGTTTGTGGCATTAGTTCTGTGTAGAAATTGAAAATTAAAGCTAAACAATTTTGAGTCTTTGTACACAAGTTTGACCATTATTTACACCCTAGCTGCATGTACCAAGTTTTATATTTTTCAGTTGGCGTTTTCTTCTTGGTTTGTATTGGATCTTTATCAATATATTTAGTCTTTCTGTCGATTTTTACATGGAACAAATTTCCATTTTCAGAAAACGTTTGCTTTTCTTTTTTCACTTGACGATATCTTTAAGATTAGAGCAAATCACTGTATGTCTTGTTTAATTTCATTAAGCTTTACAATAGACACCTGTGTGCATCAAACAGTTGTTAATTAAGTTCAACTCCTTTTTTGTGCACCTAGTGTATGACTAAAAAATTGTAATGAGATACTAAATTAAGAATATCTTGCGACACGTTCTTCTGATTAGTCCTTGGTTCATGTTTCCTTGAGACAAAGCGTACATAATATCACGCCAAATATATATTTTATTCGTTTCAGAGATTTCGGTCAAGTAACCATTCCTTAATTTAATGACTGTATACCTCCATATTTTCCAAATCAATGTTCGAAAAAGGTTTGCCATGAACCATCTGCTAGCATTATGATTTCACTCTCAGAGCCTGAATTAGATTTTAGCTGTTTAGTAGTGAAAGATGGCAAGAACATTAATACCAGCGTTATGTATATTGGATACCAGATACTGGCAAAATGTTCGGTCCTGTTCTAAAATATTCCCATGGCTAGCTCCAGTTAATTAAAATACTTTATCTCTAACCCTTGCTAACAAAAAAGAGCAGACTGAGACAGCAGACAGTTATGTAGCTGGGCTTGGTACCATAAGAAACACTGGTGTGAGTTTTAATGAAGATTTTATCTTTATTTTAGATATAGTTGGATCACCATTACTTGGTGTTTGTTTGAAATTTGAACCGAAACGTAACATTGTTTGGCGACGGTACGGATTCCAATAATTATGTGTCAAGTTATTTGTAATTGTTGAATAAGTTCGACAATTCTGGAAGCTGTGGATTCAGCAAACCTGTAAGTGATATTACTTGCAATTCAGGAACGAAGTGGTTTATCGCTTTGGAAAGAGACTGCATGGACATCTCGCTGCTTTGATGGACATACCGTGACATCATTCACGACTAAACTGGATTCGCACTCATCGTACGGTATCACGTAAACCTACCGCTTTGATACACGTTTGAAGGGCTGATGGCGACGCTGGTAGACGCGAACGATGATATGGATATTGATTTTCCTCCAAGAGCAGGTGAAGGTGACGCTGGCGCTAAGCTTGGGGTAAACGTGACGAAGGAACAATGATATAATATTAAAGGCCTTTGCAACAAATTTGAAGCAACTAAAGACGGACGACAAGGAAAGTAAAGCAATCCATACGTTTCCACTACCCACGATGATTAAGTGGATACGTTCAATTCTTGGAACAATTGGATACTGCCGAAAATTCATTAAGATCTTTATAGACCGTGCAGTGCGATTAACCTTGACGACACATAGAGGACGACCAAATATACTTGTATGGACTAAAAATGCTACTAGATCCTTTAAAATATTAAAGTATGATCTTACAAAGACTATATACCTTATTGCATTGAATTTCAGCAGGGAATTCATTGTGCACACACATGGCAGTAAACACAGCGATTAGTGCTGTTCTAAGCTAGACAGAGGAAGCTTCACCCCGGAGTGCAGAAATATGCAGCTATCGACAAAGAAGTCCTTGCAATTTTTTATAGATTGATTAGTTAAGGTATTTTATGTTCGGGAGACATGATTAAATCACATTCAATCCGTTGACATGATTAAATTAAATGCAAAACAAAAACCAAGATCTACTCAGATGTTGTCTGGCATCCCATCCTTACAACTTCATTATAAAACTCGGGAGCGACACTACTTAATATTGGTTATAAGATTGCTTCTGTATCAATTTAGTATACGGTCACGAAAGTCTTCCCTCAAATCAGTATTGACATGCCTTTATCTATCTTTGGAATGCAACTAATAATTACCTGATACTGAAATTCAGACACATGATTCATATCTTATCTAGTTCATTTTATCCTCTTGCCAAACGATTAAAAGCCACTATATAGATACGAATTCTTCATCTGTTTGTTGGTCATACATACATGGCAATACATACATACATAAATGCATACATACATGGGCATACTACAGATATACATACATGCATGGATGCATACATACATACATACATATATACATACATACATACATGCATGATGCATGCATGCATACATACATACATACATACATACATACATACATAATTTTTCTAATTGGGAATATAAATAGTCCAGAATGAACAGAGTTCACAT
Organism: Unio pictorum; assembly: GCA_030141615.1. Classification (NCBI taxonomy): domain Eukaryota; kingdom Metazoa; phylum Mollusca; class Bivalvia; order Unionida; family Unionidae; genus Unio; species Unio pictorum. The sequence continues at coordinate 6,870,439 of JARLTB010000221.1, forward strand.
CTTTTGGTACAAAGCTGTATGCTTTCAATTATAAGCAGAATCACATTCAGATACACTTTCAAATCTTCACTAAGATTTTGTGTTTTAAGAATGTCATCGACAAAGCCAAATCTGTAAGTTTTTCCAGCAACTGTTTTTACATACACAACGCAGCTTCTAATATGACTACGATTCTGTTCTTTGAATAATTATCAATCGTTTTAAGTGTTCCATATTTTACCTAGTGGCATAAGCTTACATTATATTTGCTCTTAAAATCCCTTTTCTTCCTGGCGATATTGACGTTCAATTCTGCATTCCATAATGCCACCACGACTTGGTTTGGAGCTCCACTTTTACTAGGGATCCGATGTATTCCAAGAATTTCGTCTATTACTTTGCCCATAACATTTCTCGCCATATTTTAAGACATTGTTCTGACATTTTGATTCAGTGATCAAGGGAAGTTACTCATTATATATTGCAGTCTTTATGCCTTTCTTAGAACAATCTTCATTATTTTTAATTTATTCCTTCCGCTTTTCACTTTTCTCCTTAATGATTATAATTATTTTTTGAACCTATTAATTTCAAAGTGATTCAATTTCGTGTTCCGTCTCTTCTGTTTATTTTCTTATTTACATTGTGCATTTCCACCTCTTTCATTAGATCGACCTCAAGATGTGATTATATGCCAGATACTAAGATAATGAACTCTTTGGTCGTGAATTAATTCATGGCACTTGTCGAGAAGGTCCCTCTGCAATATGGCAACACTGCTCACATCTTCACTATGGATGTCTCCAGATTTTAAGCCTGCAGCTGACTTAGTTAATGGCTTTCTGTTTTCCGTTCAGCTACCGTAGAAACTAGTGGTCACGGTAGAATTACCTGTCGCCACAATCAGCTGGACAGGTTGAGCGTTAAGCACTGCTTAATGAACGAGTCTCAGTGAACTCTTTGAGTAAGTAAATGTAGTTTGTGTAATTGGATCAATAAGGAGATCTTCTCAAAGTACACATGCAAGATAAAGAAAACTCAGATTTATAAAATCCACAACTTTTACAAACGACACATACTATACAGATGCACTGAAATATTGAAGGATAAATGGTAAACATATACATGAGTCAGAACAATGTATCACTACATCACATTGTTAACCATGGAATATCACCAATATCTATGAACTAATTTGCTAACTGCCTATCATGGCGGACATCTTGCTCTTACCCTAGTGACGTATGTAGCAGCAGAGAGGGCGAATCCGACAACTTGGCGGCGCGTCTATTTGGCTAACCAATTCTGTCTCCAAAATCGAAAAAAAAATGTTTTCTTTGGAGGCGCAAAGTCGTTCTCGCGCCCCTCTCTGCTGCTATGGGGTTAAAAATCTTTTCACGATTTCAATCGAATATTTGATCAAGTCCGATACGATATCTTGATCTAGGATCATGCAAATTTATCGTTACAAATCCATGTGGGATTGACTGAGCGTGACTAAAGAAATTTCTAAAGAGATTATAATCCATATCACCGCCGCACCAAGTTTGCCATATATTTCGTAGCGTATGTTTGTCAACTCCGTTGAATACAGCAAGAATATTGCAATTATCTCTGATCACTTTTGGTATTCGAGTGTATCGTAGAGTGATATATATCACATCGGTATTTGTATGCCTACCTCTGGAAAATATCCTAGCGGGATTCTTTTGATTATCTAACATGACATCATTGTATACGACTAAATTGTTAATACTTCCATCAATATCATCAATACTCGGTGCTTCCTCGATATCGGTTATAAATTCAATAATATCCTCATCAATTTCCGATTTTGCTTTCTCGTTACAATCTTTTAACACCTCGTAACATCGCTGATCGTCTACACTAGGGGCTACTCAATACAACTTATCCCATTTCATCCATCTCGTTATTAAATTAAGTAACAACTGCGTCTTGCCACTTCCAGATGGTCCGATTATAATCATACGAGTAGAATTTAGTAGCGCTGCATGATGTTTAACAGGCTCTCGTGTTTCTGTCGCCGGAACATCAATTACATTCATGTTATTATAAATAAATTATGGATCTGTATTGTGTGAAATGTAAGAAGCGTAGTAGCACAAACGACTTGACGATTACAACTAAAAATAACAAATCAGCACTTGCTGGTAAATGTCTACAATGTGGTACAAAAAAAATTTTCTATCAAATGTGGAATGTTTTTTTTAAAAAAACGAGGAGGTGATATTCCAGCCAAGTTAGTAAAAACGTCCAGGAACACCATGGGCAAAATATCCAGGAGAAAAACACCTTCCAGGGTATAGTTATTGTGGACCCGGGACCCGACTCGATATCAGACTCGATAATCAAAACCAACCACGACCCGGTGAATATCCAATAAACGCTATTGATAAGGCGTGTCATGCTCATGATGTTACTTATAAAAGCAGTAATCTGCAAAACAGACATATCGCAGATGTAAAATTGATTCATGCGTTGAATTATATCACTGATAAATCCTTCAAAGAAAAATTGGCTTCATGGTTGATAAAATCGGGGATGAAAAGTAAATTGATGTTGGGTGCTGGTAATTAATAACAACATGGAATCTATTTATTATTCTCCAAGAGGATACTGCAGGGGTAAATCAGCAATCGGTAAACTCGCTAGCTCCGCAAAGGTAAAAATACCACCGCAGTGGATTGATTATCCAAACAGGCGCCTAAACAAATTAACTTCTCGCATTTTGACGTCAGCGCCCCTAATGAGGTTCATCAAGCTGATATATTCTTTCTGCCACATGGTGTTTAAAAATACGCGCTAACTGTAGTTGATGTTGCGAGTAGATACAAACAAGCAGAACATCTAAAGACAAAATCATCAACTGAAGTGTCTTATGCGTTTGAAAGGATTTATTGAAGAGGTCCTCTGCGTTGGCCAAATCTATTACAAGTTGATCCTGGCAAGGAATTTCAGGGTGCAGTGTTATCAACAATGAAGCCATAATGTCACCATCAGACGAGTACATACTGCACTACATCGCGATCAGGTAATTGTTGAACAATTTAATTGGACACTTGCTAAGCGGTTATTTGGATATCAATATGCGAAGGAATTAATTCAGGATAAAGGATCTCCTGAATGGGTCATGAGATTACCAGGCGTAATTACCGCGCTGAATAATGAGATTACTCGAAGAATCAACATGAAACCTAACAACGCGATTAAAAAATGTATATACCTGTAAAACCGCAATATGAATTTTCAAAACAACCAATACACGGCAATGTCACTGTTATCTATTTATATGAACCTGGAGAGCTTGAAGGTGGCAAAAAAGAGCTACTGATCCCATTTGGAATGTTACTATACATAAAATATCTAGTATAACTAGATCTACGGGTAGACCGCCAGTCTATAGATTGGATTTAACTGCTCCTCAGCGAGGATTTACTCGTGAACAACTACAAGTGATACCCGATGATACTCAATTACCGCCGCGTAGTCTTAACTAGCACCACTGCGTCTGTTGCACTCAAGACAAGTCAGTATCACATTATCTCTGGTATGACCTAAGCTGCTATTTTTTCTGTCTACGGTAAATTGGCGAGGATCTTTATCCGACCAACACCAACGCATTATACAGTTCCAACTCACGCAGTGATTATTCTGTTGTTGTTTCAGTGTGATTATAAATTCGGCATCAATATCCAATTTTCTGTTATTTTTTTTTTTGTCCTGTTGTTTATAACCAGAGAGTTTTTTTGATTATATCATCGCTGACAATATCATTTATTGTAGTGTCATTATAGTCTAAAACAACTCTTCGAAGTTAATTTATTCTTCTTACTCTGGACACTGCAAGATAAACCAAATTCGACAACTCGATGCGATTATCTATGATCCGAACACTTTTATCGGATATAGTCAATCCTTGTGAATAATGTATCGTCGCTGCGTATCCTAGCTTAGATGGGGATTTATCAGCACGCAATGCATCTTCGACGACATTGATATCAACCAACATAATATCATTTAACACTAAAATCAGCTTCTCTGTCCCTGACTCTGTCAGGCCTGGAATATAAACTTCGATAGTTTGTCTTCGTGTATCCTTGAGTCTATAACACAGCAGTACAGGAAGTGTTACCAATTTTTCTTTGTGTGTTAAAAAACTTCATCTGAAGTGTATCTCTGACTATCTATCTACTTGCCACTATCAAATAGTTTGTTCTCCACGCTTCCCAAAAATCATTTAATGGGGTTTCCGAAATTATTTCACATGCTATTTCACATTGGATTCTATCCGGTTGTAATCTAATTAGTTTCTAGAACTCGCGTAATTCATTATCAAGTGCTCTATGATCGGTGTTAAATTCTTCATAATAGTCTACAAAATTCTTTAGCCAATTATGTGGAGACAAACCGATAAATGGTGGTGGTTGACCATGATCGCCGGACATTATCACTTTTGTATTCGCTAGCAATAGCCAATCAAGAAACCTTTGTAATACATTTAACGACACTGTGCATATCTCATCCCAAATGATGATTTCAGGAATATATTTCTCACCCATTCGATCAGGAGTCCATTCGTCAACTTTCCATCGAATGAAACTGTGATAAGTGTAAGCATTATTTCCTCGTAGTTTCATCTCTCTTGCAAGTCTGTGTGTTGGTGTTAGCAAAATCATGTTGATTTGCCTCTAAATATTTCGATCGCACGAGTCGTCTTCCCTGACCCACCACAGCCGTTTAAGTAACTGGTTTTATAGCTACATATTGGATCGGAACACGACGGTGCATTAGATAGTTTTGATATCTGATTATTTTTCAAGTAATTGTTTTCAATTGTAACATCTGCTGATTTAGAAAAATCACGCAGTATTTCCGTTTTAATTCTCAATGATCCCCAACTCTCGTCTGAATTAGTGAATTCAGCCACTGCATCTTTATGTTTTACGTCTATATAAAATGAATCAGTGGCTACTCTAACCGCGCTGTCAGGAAATCTATTTACCATCGAAAAAAGTAAATTAATAGAAGCATAAGCCAGCATAGACGATCTTAAGTAAGTATATTGAGGATTTTCTCCATCTGTGTAAGTAACAATTGTACCTAATTTGGTTCCATCGGATAAGAAAGCGTCTTTACTATCGACATATATACCACTTGATGTTACGTCCGCGATTATAAAATCGTATTCATCATCTATAATCAACCGCGAAGAATATCGTTTGTGGTTGTATTTTCCACCTTGTGTAATTTACCAATTAGTCTTCTACCGAGCTCTTTTGCTTGTTTATTTCTAACTTCAAAGATTTCCTTGGAAGATTTCACGATATATTCATCATCGAGATTGGGGAATTGATTTTTGTTTTTGGTGATTATACTTTGTAGACTATCGGGTTATGGTTACCAGATTTCAGTTTGTTTTCGATATGATATAATTGCTTCACTGACAATCAGCAATATCATCATTTTAGAATCAATCATATACCATAATAACACTATTGACATCCAGTATTTTTCAGAGATGTGTCTACCAAACCAAATATAACATCATGGATGAAGTCCTTTAGCCAATTCAAATGATACCACACGAGGGAATCCGGTTAATACAAAATCGGGCAATGGTCCATTAATCGCAACACGGGTCATCTCATGTGTGGGATGTACAAATCTTTTGAAATACTCAGAACACTCTCCATACCCTAGAAAACTCCCCGGATAACACGCAATCATATCTACCGAAATGATACCTTTGGGGTGATATTTTGTGTTCCATAATCCTCCATGACCTTATTCAACGCAGTTCGATTCGATATCTGGGAGAAATTCTGCACGTGTTGGTTTCCATAGATTTCTCTTTCTTGTGAAATGAGCTGCAACGGACGGAATTGTAAAACAGTTTGTTAATAATTGTTCATCGTAATCCGTTGAAAAACCACTAGATAGTTTCTTCATCTCGTTGTGGAGGGTTTCAGTACGCCATTGGGTCTTACAAATTGATTGAATTTACCCCCTTCGTTTTCAAAACTGTGAAGTAACCACACTGACACAGGATCGTTTTTACTTAACTCGTAAATAAAATCAAATAAATTTTCCGTGTAATATTGTATGGTTCTATCCCACGGAAATATTGTTACCGCAGGTTTCCACGCGTGTTCATTATGGCCAATAATTTTGATTGGAGCTCCATTTGATTTATATTTCGATTCGTGATATACCTCTCCTGTTATCGTCATTACGGTTATTGGGAATCTTAATGATGTTTATAATTTGGCTATATCATAAATTGTTGCTCCGATCTCCTTCACTGTTAATGGCCATTCATTTATTTTTTGTGTCTTAGATCCGTCAATTTGTATCCACGCAACGCATTTGTAAAATGCTCTATTATTCATTCTGCTACACAATTTATTCTTGACAAATATTTCATTGGTTTTAGTTTTTCAATACTCGGTTTATCATTTATCGGATAGGTTCCATAAACAAACCGCGGTTACTGATAGGATCTCTCGTAATACGAATTGTCAATCCCAGTTAGAATTCCTGGTTTGGAATCCTGACTCACAGTGACAGTTCTCTTATTTTTCAGGATGGGTTCAAATTTGTCGCGTATAATCCAATTCCCCGTTTCTGAGCGGATAATGAACTTCACTCTTAATATACTTTTTCTTGTCAAGATGTGAGATGATCACTGCTGCTCTTTTGTCGTTCATGATAGCATCGACACTACCATTAATTCGAAATGTTGACCAACAGTGTGATGCTCCATCGCGCTTGAATTCATTAAAACCATCACGGATTCTACTCAACATGTTGCTATCACTTATTAGACCCTTTTGTGCATAAGTGGAAACTATATTGAGATTGAATTTAGCATATTTCCAAGGCGTAATTTTCCATAATCTCTCGAACTCCTCCATATTATAATTAAAACAAGTATTTAAATATAGAATTTATTATATAATGAATCATTGCAAATGGCTTATGATAGGATCAGTAACCGCTCGTAACAAATCATGCAGAAATGAATTCTGTGGATATCATTTACAAAGCGTATGTTGTGGAAGCTTAGGGCCCTTATATTGCATACGATGTGGGGTAAGTGTGCGTGGTAAGTCGCAGTTATGTCTCAATTGCGGTGGTAAGCGATACCGAGAGCTAAAGCGCTATTATGATAAACGAGTTAAAAACTACAGCGTCAATGACAAAATCATAAGAACACCTAAAGATTACATTGATAGATTCTCAAGTAATAATTAAACCAAATAATGAATTAGACAAAGAATATTATAGTATATAAATAGACCAAGAATTTCAACCACATCCCGTTATTACCAATAATGAAGCATCTCGTGACGGTATTGTCAGACACATCAGGCTGAAGAAACCAGTTGGTGTTGACAATGGTATTTGATATCTTATATTTAGTGCTGGAGGGAAAAGTCATCTTAATCACAGAATCGTATATGAGGTATTTAACAGATTGATCAAGGATGGTCTTTTTATTGATCATATCGATGTATGTCCTCAAAATAACAGACTGGATCATTTACGAGCTATAACACAAAGTGAAAACACCAAATGAGGGACTGAAAAACACTCGAAAAATGCGAAACGTATAAACTCATTTAATACAGAAAATAACGAAGAAAGAGTATTTCAATAATGAATGAAGCTGGAAAGTATTTCGATAATTGCGAACCTTCGGTACGACAAGTAGCAGAGAATATAACTAAATCCGCTTTTTCTAAACAATTTCTAAACAGAATTCAATTTGTTTACATCTAAATTATTATATGTAGTATTAAGGGGAATAACTCGTGTGGACTTGTGTGCATACGGTTTTGAAACAACGATAACTCTTTTGTTGTAGTCACGTATCTCAATGGGATTTGTTGGTGACTGAATGTTTTTTTGTGTGTGGTTTAATGTAATGTTTGGGAGAATCTCTTGTTGTCATCACTGAGCCTAGTCCGTTAAACCCTTCACGTAATACGCATATATCGTATTCAAAATTATAGACTTGTAAATCACGAATACTAGTGTATTGAATACACGGATGGCATCTCGTCCTGTAGCCCATCGTTCGAATCTCGTGGCAGGCATTTTTTTCGACGGTACTGAAGGCTTTCTATATAATTGGGGCTTTAAGCCATTCGAAATTCGAACGGTGAAACCACCATATGTAACACACCGTCAGACGGTGTGAATGTGTTTTTGCATTCAACCCGGGGAGATTTGTTGGGGGTATGTTGGTTTCAGTTTGAATGTGAAACATTCCCGTGTGTGTATGTGCTGTGTGTCCACCTATAATACATTGTTATATGTTGTATTGTCTTATGAAGTCCTATTTGTATATATGATATCATTTCGTTGTAAATACCATTATGTATATGCTTGTAAATACCATGTATATATCTATATATCTATATGTAAATGTGACGTCCATTTATAAAGCATACCTTCTTGGAGTTCTAACCCGTTATTTGACTTGTTAGATCTCCTCTCGGAGACTATGTTTCGTGGTACCGCTGGGTCCCTCCAATATGAATAACACCTGAGGGGTTCCAAATGGGGATGTGTGGTCTTATATATGTAACATCTGGGTCCCTCCGATGTGAATAAACCTCAGGGTTCCAAATGGGGTTTTTCATGTATAACACCTTAGAGCGAATGGAGTTCATCATTTATAATCGTATCCTAACTTGCATAATATCTCTAGGCGCAATAATATGTGAATAACACCTTTGAGCGAATGGAATTCATCATATACAATCATATCTTAACTTCCATAATATTTCTAGGTGCAATAAGATGTGAATAACACCTTTGAGCGAATGGCGTTCATCATATATAATCATAACTTGCATAATATCTCTAGGCGCAATAAGATGTGAATAACACCTTTGAGCGAATGGAGTTCATCATATCATACGAAAAAATAGGTCAAAATTGACTCCCCAATTTGTTTGTTTATCATATTAGATCTATAATATTTCATATAATGAATTTCAAAAATATGAATGTCAATAATAATGAGATTTCAAATTTGAAACTTCAAGGAATTCAATTGTCAGATAAATTAGATTGTGATCAGATTCTTTCTGAATTTCATGATATTGATGATAGCGCTCGGAATAATAGATATATACTTCCAAGGAAGTATGGACTGATCAAACGAATTCAAAACGCAGTAAATAATTCCCTCGCATTCTGTAACGACATCAATAAATTCGTCCCGTTATTCACTGCTGTCGAAAATGTCAGAAGTGAATTGGGGAAACAATATGAAATCAAACGCACAATTAACTCGAAAATCAAAATGAAAAAGCGATTATCCGACAAAATGAAAATTCCCCTTTGATTGCCTTAACATAGTAAATGAAAAATCTCACCATGGATAATTGACACTCTAAACACAACCATATAGGTTTGCAAGTATGAGTATATACAGGTACGGAGCAGAAATTCTATAGACAGGTATGCGCTTACTCACATAGAACGAATTTGTATTGATAGGTGATTTAATCACTACGAGGAAGTATGAACAGAGTGTCCGGTGGTGAGTTTTCACTTACAATTTAAATCGTACATTAATTTATAATGGTAAATGAAGCTCTAACGACTAAATTAGCACGTGAACAATTATCTGCGATTAAGAAGTATTTTTCCAATTCGTGATTCCGTTCGAAATAAGCTTCAAATGAGACAAGAATTTCAGACACTAAACAATTATTCAAACCAATAACCACTGCAACGGGGATAGTCGTATCGACCACTGAAAAAGCCTTATGGGGAGATATTCCTGAGGAAACAACAAGACAAAAAAATCCAGCCCTTCTTCCTGTACTTGAAAAAATAGCAAAGAGGTCTAAGCAAACAAAGGAATCTTTAAAAAACACTTCCTGCTGATATAATAGCCGCTGAACGACTTCAGAGACAACGTGAACAAGAACAACGTGAACGACTTGAACAAGAACAACGTAAACAACGAGAACAAGAACAACGAGAACGACTTAAACAACGACTAGGTGATATTACTGAAGAAGATGAGAGTGATATTATTGAAGAACAAAAGGGTGATATTATTGAAGAAGAAGAGGGTGATATTATTGAAGATAAAAAAGAAATTTGGAAAGAGAGAATACATCCACCTGAAAAGATATTTACGGAAGAAGCGATAAATAAATTTAAAAATTACACGGATGATGAATTAGCTGATTTTGCTGTTAATAATGTTAAAAAGGAAAAAAGGAAAAAAGAATATATAAGATGGAGCTAAAGACTATATAGAAACCGCTGACACCAGGTATAGAAAATTATATTTGGCAAAATACATTGGATTTAGAACCTCAAGAGATAATAATAATTTTATTTGGTATATAAAAATTTTTTGAAAAAAAGTAGTGGTCAACCACTATATGATCGAGACGAAGATGATGATGCACAAGGTGCAACTGGTTTTTGTAGTGGAAAGGGATTTTCTCAAAGTGGAACTCCAAGAGGGGTTTCAGGTAGTGGTCTAGTTCATTGTCCTAATAGTATTCTCGGGGGATATATCACAATTAGAAATTCTCGTAGGAGGGAAACGAGCTGGAAATAACTCACCGGAAAAAATTAATGAGGCAGCTGATATCTGCAGACGACTATTTGAGGGTGGTATCATGGATATTGGTTTTTACCGAGAGTTTATTGATGAGCTAGCGGACGGTTACCACAGTGATTAAATCACCACATTAGATAAATATCATTTAAATAAGATGATCATACACTACAACCACAACAAACCACCCATGGTCTATGTAGGAAACTCACGATTGCCAGTTTATAGAGCGTACTATGGAGATGGTCTCGACAAACTGGAGAAACTCACGATTGCCAGTTTATAGAGCGTACTATGGAGATGGTCTCGACAATACCATTGCAGGGTTATTTGCAAGAATGGCTCCCAAAATAGCACCAATCGCATAACAATTATCAATGAAAGCTATTGATGTTATTCGTGATTAGGGTATTAGCGCTGTTGGTGATATTGCCGGGAAAGCATTTGACGCGGCTAAATAAAAACTAGTAGCGTTAGTTCGGCGTCGAAAGAAAACACTGATGACTTCGGCATTGGTGATGAAGTCACTAGGACCAAAACCATCTACGGAAATTATGCCCGCGAGTATTAGTAAAATAATAACCAACGCAGTGGATCAAAAAATAGCATCACTGAGCAGCGTCCAGGATAATATTACAGCAAATATGATAGCAGGAAGTGGCTTGAAATCGTGAGCAAGATCGCGATTTAGATAAAGAAATATATAATAATATGTTCAAATCGGCTGCTGATACAGCGTTTAATATGGACGCCCCAGTACCCAAGAATGATTCTATATGCAATTATCCTATACGCGATTATCAATTATATTCCTATCATGCAATACAACCGGATATTCGATCAAGAATCGAGCTTAAAGTCCAGGATACCAGCAAATACTTTCTACCCCCTGAAGCATTTATTGAAGTAGAAGGAGAACTCGTAACAAATGTTGCAGCAGATACACCATATGCAGATGACAAAAATATCCGAGGTGGCTTTTGTCAATAATGGTATCATGGCGCTATTTGAGAGTGCTAGATACATGATTGATGGAAGAGAAATCGGGTCTATAGAACATGATGTTGATTTTACCACAACAATAGTGGGTGATTGTAAAAGATCGGCAGGTCGATCTATGATGTTCTCTAAGGATCTTCACTGATCACGCTGAATACATTCAGTATTCTAGGGTAAAGGCAACACGAGATACTACAGTTGATCCAGCACCAGCCAGATATACAAGACCAGCTGCTACTTTTGATGTCATATATACTAATCTTAATTATAACCTAGGGTTTGCAACACGACATTTTTCATGCGCGATTCCATTGCATCATATTTTCGGATATTGCAGAAATATTAAAAAGGTTATCTATGGAGCGAAGCATACAGTAGTACTCGGGAGAAAGAGTAGTAATAATGATGCAATCTCCATGATGCTGATGGTAAAGTCATTATATCAAATCTATCATTGTGGATGCCAGTAATGACTCCATCAATCACCGCAAAAGAAAGATTACTATCATTTATGGATACAAGCGGCAAATCATTGCTATCATGGCTAAGAACAACAACAGATACCATAGATTCTGATCTTAAAGGTATATTTACGTGGCACATGGCATCAAAACAAGGTATTTCTGCGCCACGGCATATATTTGTTATATTACAGGATAGGGCGCGATTGGGTTCACAATTACACAGCCATATGATATTTGATCAATTGGTTGTTAATGAAGTTTCGTTGAGGATAAACGGTCAACAGGAACTAGCCGATGATATACTACTTGATTACGAAACCAACCAAATAGCACGCGTGTATAATTGTTTGTTGTCATTTATGGGACGCGATAATAATGTAGATACCGGTCTGCAAATATCACAGTTGGATTTTAGAAAACCATATCCCATCTACTACTTTTTGTTGGAACATATTGAATTAACCAGACAATCCGTCATTGACACACATTCGAGCTAGTGTAACCAATCCTCCTGCTGGTGGTTACAGAGCAGGTGATGTCATACTCAGTAACAAGTCAATGCTACTCGAAGGTGCTGTTGGACGAATGAGGGTAGTTGATGAACCAGTAGAAAATATGTAACGTAGCAATTAGATCAATCTGTTATTAAATAAAATGTAATATAGTCATATTAGTGTTATGTTAACTCCTGGTCAAATTAAAAAATTGCAATCGGAATCAGCTAAAAATGTGGAACCACAATATCTCTGAAGCACAATCAGATGTCTGGCGGTCATAATAAACTGTCATTAATATCACGTCAGATAAAATACTTCAATGATACCATCAAAGATAAAAAAGGTGTTCAGGTCTCTCTCTCTCTCTCTTTCTCTCTCTCTCTCTCTCTCTCTCTCTCTCTCTATCTCTCTCTCTCTCTCTCTCTCTCTCTCTCTCTCTCTCTCTCTCTCTCTCTACGGCTGCAATTAAGAACATGATAAAATCAGGTGATATATTCCCACTTTTCGCTGCGTTACCAGCGTTGATTGCGGCAGATACCCCAGCGGTAACAAAAGCGGCCGCGCTAGGACCCGTTGGTAAAGCGGCAGGGATGGCACTAAAGAAAGCTGCCGGACAGGGATACAAAAAAAGAAATGATCAGAAAAGGGTCTAAGACTACCAGGAACTCCGCATTCTTGGTACAGCGGAAAAGGCCTGAGCCTAGGAACAGTTTACTAACTCGATAACCAAAGGTTTTGTCGCCGATGTCAAATGTTGATTTACTCGATGCTGCTAAAACAACTAGCGATACAAATTTTAGAGGTGTCTTTATGAGAGATCAATTACTACAGCAACCAAACAACACTGAAACCGGTATCATTAATCTCGATAACAGCAGCGGACCTGGAACTCACTGGGTTGCATTCGCGATTGATCCGCGTGCAATTGTTTATTTCGATTCATATGGGTTAGAGCCGCCTAAAGAATTGATGCGTTATATAAACCGCTTAAAACACCTATCTGGTACTCCACGCTACCAATACAGAAAATGAATGACCCACGAGTATGCGGCATAGAAGTATTGAATATACCCAACGCTATTTCATCATCGGGAAAACCACCACATGAAACCGTACACGAATATACGAGTAATCGCTTTTTAGAGAGAAATTATATAAAATAACATAGTTGATATTTGGGGGATATCTTTATCAAGCCTGAAAAACCTACCGCGGAAACATCTGCAACCGGTGATGTACAAAAAAATAATCGAAGATGAAATATCCGAGATGTTAAGCCTCGCAAGTGTTGATCCCAACTAAATAGTTGTATTTCAAAATCGTCAGGACAAATTGAAAACTTGTAATGTTTCCATAGAAGACATCTTAGTTAAGTAACGTGGTGTAACGGAAAATGCTATCGCGGTATTTTATCGCGGTATTTTCCGATCATTGTAAATTCAAACCAGGTGTTCTCATTTCAACTATTATGAATAGAATTAACAATTTAGAACCATTAAAAAAACTACGCGATGAATACGACTACCATATAACTAAATTCGATCGGTTTTCTGAATTACAAAGAAGTATAATTGACAGTATTGACAAACCTCTATTAGATTTCTTTGGAAATCCACCGGTGACCACACCGAAACTCACGGACAAAAGAACTTCCATGGATAATTTGTCAAAGTTGCGATCCGATTATAACGCTCATATCGAGTAATTTACTACGTTACGTGAAAACTTTAAAAAAAACGATGATGCCGTCAATAAATTTTGTGGTAAAAATGCTAAACCTGAAGAAATCAAAACAGATCTCGCTGGCATAATCACGAAACTCGAAATTAGAAAAACAACATGAGTATAATAACAATGGCAGCATCGCAAGAACTACTTCAACGAATAGCGTAAAACACAACCCCGGTGAAAACCAGCATGATCTCAATAACCTTAACGAATCCTGAATTCAGTGACAATTTTCCTACTGCGGTTCCAGTTAAGGAGATAGCAAAATTACGAGTGTATCACAGTTGGCCAAATATCAGATCAGTACCATTCGGTGGTTAACAACCGAATAGTTCCCTGGTGTTTGCGAGCAAGAATAAACCCGATAGTACTCCAGATTGGAACGTTGTTTCGCTACCAGTTGGGTCCTACCAAATTGAACAAATCAATAACGAATTACAACGCAATATCCTTTACTGGAAAAGAATCGAAAATCGCTATAACTGTTCATGAACCAACACTAACATCTGCCATTGAGATAAACTCACCCGGGTATGTCGTAGATATCTATCAGAGTTCTATAAGAACAATAATGGGTTGGCCTGAAATAAATCAACTACCCGAACCACAAATATCTGATTATATTTCAACGAAGGAGGATTATCATGGTTATAATAAGGCACAATCGTCCATTTTCCATATTTTTGCTCCTCCTATGCTACCCCTCGTCCTAAATTAACATATATGTTACCGCTATATACTCTTTTTAATCGTTCAAGAGCAGTATCAGAAGCTCATAATACAGGATATCTTACAATAGACGAACCAGATGTTACCGGACAGTTCACAAAAATGAATAGCGACTTTGAGCAAATTAGAAATAAACTTATAACGGAAATTAGTACAATTCCTCCCAACCGAAAGAATATCATCAAGTACATGGAGATATGTAACAAAATTATCGCCGACATGGAAGAATTTAATTTGAGAACTATTCAACTTATATTAGGTAATGATCACTCCGAAACGAGAACAGAATTTGCAAAGAAATATAATATACGCGTAGAGGATATTCCCACGTTTAAGTTTCCAGGATATAATGTCTCAAGAGATGACAAAATCTCTCAATGATGCCATAGATGATGGTTTCAAAAGGATTCATGACACATGGAAAAAACTAACACAACAACAAACAACTCTCCTCAAACATAATAATGACCCAGACGGTGGTGGTAGGCATATTGCTCCTCAAAACGTCAATATATCCTCGGTGATTGCAGCGAATTTAGTATGTGATGTTATCGAAGGAAGTTACCAAATAAATCTCGAAAGATCAAATCAAGGCAAGCAGGGATATATTTTATATTCATTTCCACCAACAGCTCCACCCGGATTTTTAATAATTGAGGATCCAACTAATCCAATGTATATGCGATGTCATAATGATTCATTAACGAGAATTAATTTAAACTCACTGACCAGTCCAATAATCTGATTGTTTGACTAGGTGAGGTTTTACAAATTAGTCTGTTTGTGAAATCCTAAAAGGATTTTCATCGTTAAAAGAGTTTTACCCCCATAGCAGCGACAACGATTTTGCGTCTCCAAAGGAAACTTTATTTTTCGATTTTGGAGAAAGCATTGGTTAGCCAAATAGACGCTCCGCCTAGTTGTCGGATTCGCCCTCTCTGCTGCTTATGTTAAGAACATTTTTCTGACACAAAAATATATGGGGGAAGCAAATATGATATCGTAATCGATGAGTGTATTCATAACTTAAACAAATATCTACGGTTATATCCACTAGCACAGAAATCCGAGA
The DNA here is from genome assembly GCA_030141615.1 of Unio pictorum. Classification (NCBI taxonomy): domain Eukaryota; kingdom Metazoa; phylum Mollusca; class Bivalvia; order Unionida; family Unionidae; genus Unio; species Unio pictorum. The sequence goes on from JARLTB010000221.1 coordinate 6,886,525, forward strand.
TGTATATACTAAACATTTTATTTAATTTGCTCTGATGCTACGATAACCATTTAAAACAATCAACTAAAATCAATTATGTATTTTGAATGACGATGTCATTGCATAGCCCGTGCGTCTTTAGCACAATACATTTATTTGAAAGAATGGCAAAACCTTTGATTTCATGGCCCTCATTTAAAATAAATTGTTGATTGAAAAATTGTGGCAAGACTATATTGTCGCCACGTTTTGAATAGATAATGGTTCATCTTTATGATCGGCCTAAAGTTCCCCTTTAACGAGAGCTACACATGATATGGTTACTAAAGGACGAAAACTAAATTATATACATATTTGTAATTACTTGTTTTAGCATGCAAGGTATATACATGGCGTGTACGACAAAGGATTCCTAGGACATTGAAGATTGAAGAAAGAAAGCATCTAAGCTAACAAGAGTTTAATTGTTCTTAATTCTAATTGCAAAGCAATGCAACTCTCTAAACCAAGATTTGATCAAGAAGACATTGTTGGTTGTATTGTGCAACACAAATGCAAAATCAATGAATATATTTATAGCCAAAACCATATTGTTCCAGACAAAAGAAAATGGTAATTATAAAATGTCTCCGACGTAACAAAAGAAATACATTTTAATGAAGATGCGTATCAGTTGGCTGTGAAGTTGTGAGACAGAGAGGCAAAGCACGTGAAGAGAAGGTGCACAGGGGGTGCATGTTTTTATTAATTTATTTAGGGACACATCGACGCCTTCAATGAAAGAATATTATGTTCGTGTAAGTACGACAGTCAATTTACATTCTAAACCATGGTTTATCTCCATAGAGGTAATGTTGCTCTTTTTGATGATATTTATATCATGACTGCATGATACGATGCATTTCTAGGTCATTGTCTTTGCGATTACATCAGCAATGTTTTTGTACACCTCGAATCTTATACTTTGACTGCGTATTTGCTTTTCAACCTATTAAAATTGAATTAACTCATCTAGACTTTTCTTGATTATAACACAATAATTTGGTGTCATTATCATAATAGTTTTGCTTTCAAAGAAACCAATACTACATTATATCCAGTCATTGTCTTTCTATCACATACCAGACCTTCCTGACATTTCAGACATTCATTTCCATCTGTACACATTTCTAACTTTCTTATTTTTCTAAGATATTATATTTCTGTGTGAAACACACTGTCATTCATCAAGGTGAAAGATTATGATTCACATTTATCTGTCTTTTTCGCTCACGTTTATATTCATTTATATTATACTTTGTTGATATCAAGCAAGGCAACTAGATGTGACGTTTTCCGTCTGAAACATATTAAAACGTAAAGATTTAAATTCAATATATTGAATCATCATATTATCCTTTATTTATCAATGTAAATGATAGTTTGGTACAGTTATTGTCGTATATTTGTAACCACTTATCATCGTCCTTTTCCAAGAATGATACAACACGTTCAACTGTAATTAGTTCATGTGAAGCTTTCGGATCATCCATGAAATGGTCATGCAGGTGGAGTGGGATCTACACATCAACTTTTCTTGTGCACCCGGCATCATTGTCGTTGTATAGTCCTAACAAATGTTTCATACTGGCCCGATTCATTCATCGAAAATTTATCTATAGCTTTATAAGTATGTTTTGCCTCACGATTACCCCTAGCTAAAATTGTAATATTGGTTCATGATCTCGACATGTATTTATCGTAAATGTACAGGATTTGCTTTCCTTTGATTTGACATCGCATTCGACTCTCATCCATGATTTACAGACTGGTACCAATACAAGTTCTACTCTTATCCCTAAACTATATCACGATATCACCTATAAGCATTATAATCAGGTGCGGGATATAGACAGCATTGTTCGAACAGACATTGTATATGTAAAATATATGCTGCAAAGCATCAAAGCATTTCTCTTTGTCTTGAAGATGTTTTGTAACCTCTCTCTCTCTCTCTCATTTTCGTCATCAACATTTTTATACGTGATCGTCCTAAATTAGATTGTGTCGCTACATTTTTGACATTTTTGCACTGATAGAGATAGTGCATGTGCACTTGTTGATTTGATATAGAAAAGACATATTCATTTGCAAATATTGAACAGTCTACCAAATTTTTCATAATCAAGAACAGCGCTATATAACAGAGTCTACAAATAATTTTTCGTATACGGATTTTATGACTTTACAACGAACATTTTCTTTCATTGAACACGAAAAGCTTTACGTAATTAAGGAGTATTGAATGTTTTTAATTTCCTTCTCATCTAATTATTGCCAATTTTAATATAGAAAGACATGATCTTTTTACATTTAGCCACTGTATTCATTTTGGTATATGTGCCGTTAAAAAACGTCTGACGCGATCTTTAAGTATTCCCCCCTCTCTCTCTCTCTCTCTCTCTCTCTCTCTCTCTCTCTCTCTCTCTCTCTCTCTCTCTCTCATTTCAATATTTGATGATTATCGAAAAATCACAGTGGTATGCGTCTTGCACACTGAACTCAATCTCACTATGCCGGAATCTGACTGGTCGAGAAGGCTATGTTTCAGTTGTTATAAATTCTTGTAAAATGACAATAAAATTTATTTTGGGAATATTCATTTTTGGTATGTAGTGCGACATTCTTCGGCCAATGATTAACCTTTCATTTATTATCGCAGATTTTAGCCGCCACTATTAACGGATAATATCATCGTTCGATATGCTCGCATTCATAGTGTGGGCAACGTATCCATCACGTTTACGCATTTGTGAGGAAAGCTCGTTCCCTGATCCATGTTAATTCGTTCAGTACCGGTTGTGGAATGACTTATTTCCTATAGAATCGTGCAGGCTAATCAAGGAATCAATTTTAGGTAATTCTGATGTATTGAACACACTAAATTCTCAGACTGGTTAGGACGAGATAATTATAAACAAGACTTACTGAATCATATATGATATTGACTGGTCTGACGAGATAATTATAAACAAGACTTACTGAATCATATATGATATTGACTGGTCTGACGAGATAATTATAAACATGACTTACTGAATCATATATGATATTGACTGGTCTGACGAGATAATTATAAACAAGACTTACTGAATCATATATGATATTGACTGGTCTGACGAGATAATTATAAACAAGACTTACTGAATCATATATGATATTGACTGGTCTGACGAGATAATTATAAACAAGACTTACTGAATCATATATGATATTGACTGGTCTGACGAGATAATTATAAACAAGACTTACTGAATCATATATGATATTGACTGGTCTGACGAGATAATTATAAACAAGACTTACTGAATCATATATGATATTGACTGGTCTGACGAGATAATTATAAACAAGACTTACTGAATCATATATGATATTGACTGGTCTGACGAGATAATTATAAACAAGACTTACTGAATCATATATGATATTGACTGGTCTGACGAGATAATTATAAACAAGACTTACTGAATCATATATGATATTGACTGGTCTGACGAGATAATTATAAACAAGACTTACTGAATCATATATGATATTGACTGGTCTGACGAGATAATTATAAACAAGACTTACTGAATCATATATGATATTGACTGGTCTGACGAGATAATTATACACAAGACTTACTGAATCATATATGATATTGACTGGTCTGACGAGATAATTATAAACAAGACTTACTGAATCATATATGATATTGACTGGTCTGACGAGATAATTATAAACAAGACTTACTGAATCATATATGATATTGACTGGTCTGACGAGATAATTATAAACAAGACTTACTGAATCATATATGATATTGACTGGTCTGACGAGATAATTATAAACAAGACTTACTGAATCATATATGATATTGACTGGTCTGACGAGATAATTATAAACAAGACTTACTGAATCATATATGATATTGACTGGTCTGACGAGATAATTATAAACAAGACTTACTGAATCATATATGATATTGACTGGTCTGACGAGATAATTATAAACAAGACTTACTGAATCATATATGATATTGACTGGTCTGACGAGATAATTATAAACAAGACTTACTGAATCATATATGATATTGACTGGTCTGACGAGATAATTATAAACAAGACTTACTGAATCATATATGATATTGACTGGTCTGACGAGATAATTATAAACAAGACTTACTGAATCATAAATGATATTGACTGGTTAGGACGAGATAATTATAAACAAGACTTACTGAATCATAAATGATATTGACTGGTCTGACGAGATAATTATAAACAAGACTTACTGAATCATATATGATATTGACTGGTCTGACGAGATAATTATACACAAGACTTACTGAATCATATATGATATTGACTGGTCTGACGAGATAATTATAAACAAGACTTACTGAATCATAAATGATATTGACTGGTCTGACGAGATAATTATAAACAAGACTTACTGAATCATAAATGATATTGACTGGTCTGACGAGATAATTATAAACAAGACTTACTGAATCATATATGATATTGACTGGTCTGACGAGATAATTATACACAAGACTTACTGAATCATATATGATATTGACTGGTCTGACGAGATAATTATAAACAAGACTTACTGAATCATATATGATATTGACTGGTTAGGACGAGATAATTATAAACAAGACTTACTGAATCATATATGATATTGACTGGTCTGACGAGATAATTATAAACAAGACTTACTGAATCATATATGATATTGACTGGTCTGACGAGATAATTATAAACAAGACTTACTGAATCATAAATGATATTGACTGGTCTGACGAGATAATTATAAACAAGACTTACTGAATCATAAATGATATTGACTGGTCTGACGAGATAATTATAAACAAGACTTACTGAATCATATATGATATTGACTGGTTAGGACGAGATAATTATAAACAAGACTTACTGAATCATAAATGATATTGACTGGTCTGACGAGATAATTATAAACAAGACTTACTGAATCATAAATGATATTGACTGGTCTGACGAGATAATTATAAACAAGACTTACTGAATCATATATGATATTGACTGGTCTGACGAGATAATTATAAACAAGACTTACTGAATCATATATGATATTGACTGGTCTGACGAGATAATTATACACAAGACTTACTGAATCATATATGATATTGACTGGTCTGACGAGATAATTATAAACAAGACTTACTGAATCATATATGATATTGACTGGTTAGGACGAGATAATTATAAACAAGACTTACTGAATCATATATGATATTGACTGGTCTGACGAGATAATTATAAACAAGACTTACTGAATCATATATGATATTGACTGGTCTGACGAGATAATTATAAACAAGACTTACTGAATCATAAATGATATTGACTGGTCTGACGAGATAATTATAAACAAGACTTACTGAATCATAAATGATATTGACTGGTCTGACGAGATAATTATAAACAAGACTTACTGAATCATATATGATATTGACTGGTCTGACGAGATAATTATAAACATGACTTACTGAATCATATATGATATTGACTGGTCTGACGAGATAATTATAAACAAGACTTACTGAATCATAAATGATATTGACTGGTCTGACGAGATAAGTATAAACAAGACTTACTGAATCATATATGATATTGACTGGTCTGACGAGATAATTATAAACAAGACTTACTGAATCATATATGATATTGACTGGTCTGACGAGATAATTATAAACAAGACTTACTGAATCATATATGATATTGACTGGTCTGACGAGATAATTATAAACAAGACTTACTGAATCATATATGATATTGACTGGTCTGACGAGATAATTATAAACAAGACTTACTGAATCATAAATGATATTGACTGGTCTGACGAGATAATTATAAACAAGACTTACTGAATCATATATGATATTGACTGGTCTGACGAGATAATTATAAACAAGACTTACTGAATCATATATGATATTGACTGGTCTGACGAGATAATTATAAACAAGACTTACTGAATCATAAATGATATTGACTGGTCTGACGAGATAATTATAAACAAGACTTACTGAATCATATATGATATTGACTGGTCTGACGAGATAATTATAAACATGACTTACTGAATCATATATGATATTGACTGGTCTGACGAGATAATTATAAACAAGACTTACTGAATCATAAATGATATTGACTGGTCTGACGAGATAAGTATAAACAAGACTTACTGAATCATATATGATATTGACTGGTCTGACGAGATAATTATAAACAAGACTTACTGAATCATATATGATATTGACTGGTCTGACGAGATAATTATAAACAAGACTTACTGAATCATATATGATATTGACTGGTCTGACGAGATAATTATAAACAAGACTTACTGAATCATATATGATATTGACTGGTCTGACGAGATAATTATAAACAAGACTTACTGAATCATATATGATATTGACTGGTCTGACGAGATAATTATAAACAAGACTTACTGAATCATATATGATATTGACTGGTCTGACGAGATAATTATAAACAAGACTTACTGAATCATAAATGATATTGACTGGTCTGACGAGATAATTATAAACAAGACTTACTGAATCATATATGATATTGACTGGTCTGACGAGATAATTATAAACAAGACTTACTGAATCATATATGATATTGACTGGTCTGACGAGATAATTATAAACAAGACTTACTGAATCATATATGATATTGACTGGTCTGACGAGATAATTATAAACATGACTTACTGAATCATAAATGATATTGACTGGTCTGACGAGATAATTATACACAAGACTTACTGAATCATATATGATATTGACTGGTCTGACGAGATAATTATAAACAAGACTTACTGAATCATATATGATATTGACTGGTCTGACGAGATAATTATAAACAAGACTTACTGAATCATAAATGATATTGACTGGTCTGACGAGATAATTATAAACAAGACTTACTGAATCATATATGATATTGACTGGTCTGACGAGATAATTATACACAAGACTTACTGAATCATATATGATATTGACTGGTCTGACGAGATAATTATAAACAAGACTTACTGAATCATAAATGATATTGACTGGTCTGACGAGATAATTATAAACAAGACTTACTGAATCATATATGATATTGACTGGTCTGACGAGATAATTATAAACAAGACTTACTGAATCATAAATGATATTGACTGGTCTGACGAGATAATTATAAACAAGACTTACTGAATCATATATGATATTGACTGGTCTGACGAGATAATTATAAACAAGACTTACTGAATCATATATGATATTGACTGGTCTGACGAGATAATTATAAACAAGACTTACTGAATCATATATGATATTGACTGGTCTGACGAGATAATTATAAACAAGACTTACTGAATCATATATGATATTGACTGGTCTGACGAGATAATTATAAACAAGACTTACTGAATCATAAATGATATTGACTGGTCTGACGAGATAATTATAAACAAGACTTACTGAATCATATATGATATTGACTGGTCTGACGAGATAATTATAAACAAGACTTACTGAATCATATATGATATTGACTGGTCTGACGAGATAATTATAAACAAGACTTACTGAATCATATATGATATTGACTGGTCTGACGAGATAATTATAAACATGACTTACTGAATCATAAATGATATTGACTGGTCTGACGAGATAATTATACACAAGACTTACTGAATCATATATGATATTGACTGGTCTGACGAGATAATTATAAACAAGACTTACTGAATCATATATGATATTGACTGGTCTGACGAGATAATTATAAACAAGACTTACTGAATCATAAATGATATTGACTGGTCTGACGAGATAATTATAAACAAGACTTACTGAATCATATATGATATTGACTGGTCTGACGAGATAATTATACACAAGACTTACTGAATCATATATGATATTGACTGGTCTGACGAGATAATTATAAACAAGACTTACTGAATCATAAATGATATTGACTGGTCTGACGAGATAATTATAAACAAGACTTACTGAATCATATATGATATTGACTGGTCTGACGAGATAATTATAAACAAGACTTACTGAATCATAAATGATATTGACTGGTCTGACGAGATAATTATAAACAAGACTTACTGAATCATATATGATATTGACTGGTCTGACGAGATAATTATAAACAAGACTTACTGAATCATATATGATATTGACTGGTCTGAAGGACAGATCAAACTGTTGTCCTACACTCACCACACATTTTTTTGTGATGAAGCCGAATTGCATATTTGAACGATTGCGAACTACAGGACAGGAGTTTGTGCGGCAAAGAGTTCGACTCAATTGCTTTACAATGCGTTTTGTTTACCACTTTAATAAATAGACGAAAGATTTGGTCTGTCTTATTCAAATTATTTTTTATTGTTTGGGGTGATATCCAACTAATCAAATATGTCATGGCATTAACGGTAGTAAAATCAGTAGGCTAGTCATCGCTGCATATCAAATATTTGATGGCTTTGCTAGTTACATATGACTCATACGAACATTTCAAGTAATTTGGAGAGCTATCTGCATATATGATCCGACAGGCGAAAACTTCGTCTGTCCCCATTCGCAATATCAATTTGGACAATGTTATTATTACGTGTTAGTATGATATAATTGTTTATATAACTCTTGTACCGTGTACAATAGAAAGTGATTGCATCGATGAAACAAACTAACCCAATGGAACTGTCAGACGAAGATAGAATAGAGTGTATTATTAATACATATATACGAAATATTATCTTTGGAAGAACATGTTTGAATCTCAAGAAAATATCAGAAAATCCCAAAACTAAAATGAGGTAGATTTCTCTGTCAGTGTCAGTATAAGTAATGTGTCTGCCTATTCCGTCTTGGAGGCCATTGTGGTATGTCGGAAACAGCAACAATCGCACAAATGTGTACGTAAGCAGCTGCTAGCATTTGCCGTAAACGTGGATTTGAGGTCTTTGTATATAAAACAATTTTACTTGAAATGAAATACCAAATGCACACACACATTTACATACATACATACATACATACATACATACATACATACATACATACATACATACATACATACATACATACATACATACATACATACATACATACATACATACATACATACATACATACATACATATTTACGGGAGACGTGATATGTTTCATTGAAAATCAACTAAGAGCATATTGCCATGCGATTGTACACTCGACAATGACCTCTAGAGGCAGATACTACGCGATACATTATTATTAACGGCGTTTCAAATGTTTTTATTGTCAAAGATACATCGAACAAGTCAGTATTCACACAAGTTGGAAATTAACCGTACTCGAGATAATAGATCATCACGACATAATGCCATGTTAACCTCTGACTAACATTCATTATTTGGCAGTGATAGGTTGAGTAGAAATGATTATGTTTATTACAAACATGTAAATTACTAAGTTCATTTTCGCATACTGTTTCAATTTATGGTTTCTTTTTTAGTTTTCGTTGTTGCCTTTTGTTGAATGGAGGTAATAATTATACCTTGAAATTAGTTACCAGACATGGTTTTCTACATACTTGTGTGCAAACAAACGTAGTAATTGCTGTCAATGGCTACCACAGGCTTTTATCCATCCAAGTTTGGCTTAAGTTTGGGATGCGAATATATCTAACTCTTCCATTTAGGCGTTATATATACCAACTGTCAGCATAGCCACGTTCACTAACTAGCACATGTTCACATTTGTCAATTAAGAAGTTGAGTAGCCATTGCAAAATTGTCAGAGAACAATAGTGAATGTAAACAACTTATTGTGTTTAATTACGCTTGCTGATTGGTTAATCGATTAGCGTGTTTGACAAATTGCGATAGGTCATTTATGTCATAATTCTGGATTATTCCAGATAAATATATTTACAATGAATTGACTTTGATTCTCATTAAGAAGGATCCAAGTGCCTGTACGTAAGCGGTGCCTTAAAAAAAAAAACGTTTTTTTTTTAATGAAATTAATTCACTTTGAAACTTTTGTTTATAACTCAAAGGCTCTCCCTTACCTCAGTGCAAGACTTAAATCAATTGTACTTACATTGAGTCAGATAGAAAAAGCCAACAGTTGTGTATATATGCCTTTCATGCTGAAAATAATGTTTGTTCGGTACATGCATTCCTTATAGACAATAGGGGTTTGGTGCTTTACATATCTCTATCACTGCTTCTATTTATAACATAACAAAAACAAGTCAGGTTGGGTCTGCTGTAATAATAAAATATAATATTGGGAGCACCCTACCCCAACCTAGTCCACGAGAACCTTTACAGACGTGATATACCAGGAAAATTGACAGAGTCAAGGAGTACACAAAATCTCGTTTTAAATGATACAGCTTTAGCTCCTGTCAGTTGTTGAGAGTGCATTAGCTATGTACAAAAGTCTATGAACGTTTGGACACGCAATGACATTCCATTCATCTCAAGAATTGACTGATACAGTTGTGCGAGCTGTAATACAGTAATGTTGTGGAAATATTCAAATAATGATCCAATACAATTTACCGTAGATTGAATCAATAGTAGTCTGGGTCACTCGTGTGAAAGTGTAGTACTAATCTGTCTTGAATGTGAAAGTGTAGTACTGATCTGACTTGAGTGTGAAAGTGTAATACTGATCTGTCTTGAGTGTGAAAGTGTAATACCGATCTGTCTTGAGTGTGAAAGTGTAGTACTGATCTGTCTTGAGTGTGAAAGTGTAGTACTGATCTGTCTTGAGTGTGAAAGTGTAGTACTGATCTGTCTTGAGTGTGAAAGTGTAGTACCGATCTGTCTTGAGTGTGAAAGTGTAGTACCGATCTGTCTTGAGTGTGAAAGTGTAGTACTGATCTGTCTTGAGTGTGAAAGTGTAGTACTGATCTGTCTTGAGTGTGAAAGTGTAGTACTGATCTTTCTTGAGTGTGAAAGTGTAGTACCGATCTGTCTTGAGTGTGAAAGTGTAGTACTGATCTGTCTTGAGTGTGAAAGTGTAGTACTGATCTGTCTTGAGTGTGAAAGTGTAATACCGATCTGTCTTGAGTGTGAAAGTGTAGTACTGATCTGTCTTGAGTGTGAAAGTGTAGTACTGATCTGTCTTGAGTGTGAAAGTGTAGTACTGATCTGTCTTGAGTGTGAAAGTGTAGTTCTGATCTGTCTTGAGTGTGAAAGTGTAGTACTGATCTGTCTTGAGTGTGAAAGTGTAGTACTGATCTGTCTTGAGTGTGAAAGTGTAGTACTGATCTGTCTTGAGTGTGAAAGTGTAGGACCGATCTGTCTTGAGTGTGAAAGTGTAGTACCGATCTGTCTTGAGTGTGAAAGTGTAGTACTGATCTGTCTTGAGTGTGAAAGTGTAGTACTGATCTGTCTTGAGTGTGAAAGTGTAATACCGATCTGTCTTGAGTGTGAAAGTGTAGTACTGATCTGTCTTGAGTGTGAAAGTGTAGTACTGATCTGTCTTGAGTGTGAAAGTGTAGTACTGATCTGTCTTGAGTGTGAAAGTGTAGTACTGATCTGTCTTGAGTGTGAAAGTGTAGTACTGATCTGTCTTGAGTGTGAAAGTGTAGTACTGATCTGTCTTGAGTGTGAAAGTGTATTACTGATCTGTCTTGAGTGTGAAAGTGTAATAATGATCTGTCTTGAGTGTGAAAGTGTAGTACTGATCTGTCTTGAGTGCGAAAGTGTAGTACTGATCTGTCTTGAGTGTGAAAGTGTAGTACTGATCTGTCTTGAGTGTGAAAGTGTAATACTGATCTGTCTTGAGTGTGAAAGTGTAGTACTGATCTGTCTTGAGTGTGAAAGTGTAGCACTGATCTGTCTTGAGTGTGAAAGTGTAGTACTGATCTGTCTTGAGTGTGAAAGTGTAGTACTGATCTGTCTTGAGTGTGAAAGTGTAATACTGATCTGTCTTGAGTGTGAAAGTGTAGTACTGATCTGTCTTGAGTGTGAAAGTGTAGTACTGATCTGTCTTGAGTGTGAAAGTGTAGTACTGATCTGTCTTGCGTGTGAAAGTGTAGTACTGATCTGTCTTGAGTGTGAAAGTGTAGTACTGATCTGTCTTGAGTGCGAAAGTGTAGTACTGATCTGTCTTGAGTGCGAAAGTGTAGTACTGATCTGTCTTGAGTGTGAAAGTGTAGTACTGATCTGTCTTGAGTGTGAAAGTGTAGTACTGATCTGTCTTGAGTTTGAAAGTGTAGTACTGATCTGTCTTGAGTGCGAAAGTGTAGTACTGATCTGTCTTGAGTGTGAAAGTGTAGAACTAATCTGTCTTGAGTGTGAAAGTGTAGTACTGATCTGTCTTGAATGTGAAAGTGTAGTACCGATCTGTCTTGAGTGTGAAAGTGTAGTACCGATCTGTCTTGAGTGTGAAAGTGTAGTATTGATCTGTCTTGAGTGTGAAAGTGTAGTACTGATCTGTCTTGAGTGTGAAAGTGTAGTACTGATCTGTCTTGAGTGTGAAAGTGTAGTACTGATCTGTCTTGAGTGTGAAAGTGTAGTACTGATCTGTCTTGAGTGTGAAAGTGTAGTACTGATCTGTCTTGAGTGCGAAAGTGTAGTACTGATCTGTCTTGAGTGCGAAAGTGTAGTACTGATCTGTCTTGAGTGCGAAAGTGCAGGACTGATCTGTCTTGCGTGTGAAAGTGTAGTACTGATCTGTCTTGAGTGTGAAAGTGTAATACTGATCTGTGTTGAGTGTGAAAGTGTAGTACTGATCTGTCTTGAGTGTGAAAGTGTAGTACTGATCTGTCTTGAGTGTGAAAGTGTAATACCGATCTGTCTTGAGTGTGAAAGTGTAGTACCGATCTGTCTTGAGTGTGAAAGTGTAGTACTGATCTGTCTTGAGTGTGAAAGTGTAATACTGATCTGTCTTGAGTGTGAAAGTGTAATACCGATCTGTCTTGAGTGTGAAAGTGTAGTACTGATCTGTCTTGAGTGTGAAAGTGTAGTACTGATCTGTCTTGAGTGTGAAAGTGTAGTACTGATCTGTCTTGAGTGTGAAAGTGTAGTACTGATCTGTCTTGAGTGTGAAAGTGTAGTACTGATCTGTCTTGAGTGTGAAAGTGTAGTACTGATCTGTCTTGAGTGTGAAAGTGTAGTACTGATCTGTCTTGAGTGTGAAAGTGTAGTACTGATCTGTCTTGAGTGTGAAAGTGTAGTACTGATCTGTCTTGAGTGTGAAAGTGTAGTACTGATCTGTCTTGAGTGTGAAAGTGTAGTACTGATCTGTCTTGAGTGTGAAAGTGTAGTACCGATCTGTCTTGAGTGTGAAAGTGTAGTACTGATCTGTCTTGAGTGTGAAAGTGTAGTACTGATCTGTCTTGAGTGTGAAAGTGTAGTACTGATCTGTCTTGAGTGTGAAAGTGTAGTACTGATCTGTCTTGAGTGTGAAAGTGTAGTACTGATTTGTCTTGAGTGTGAAAGTGTAGTACTGATCTGTCTTGAGTGTGAAAGTGTAGTACTGATCTGTCTTGAGTGTGAAAGTGTAGTACTGATCTGTCTTGAGTGTGAAAGTGTAGTACTGATCTGTCTTGAGTGTGAAAGTGTAGTACTGATCTGTCTTGAGTGTGAAAGTGTAGTACTGATCTGTCTTGAGTGTGAAAGTGTAATACTGATCTGTCTTGCGTGTGAAAGTGTAGTACTGATCTGTCTTGAGTGTGAAAGTGTAGTACTGATCTGTCTTGAGTGTGAAAGTGTAGTACTGATCTGTCTTGAGTGTGAAAGTGTAATACTGATCTGTCTTGAGTGTGAAAGTGTAGTACTGATCTGTCTTGAGTGTGAAAGTGTAATACTGATCTGTCTTGAGTGTGAAAGTGTAGTACTGATCTGTCTTGAGTGTGAAAGTGTAGTACTGATCTGTCTTGAGTGTGAAAGTGTAGTACTGATCTGTCTTGAGTGTGAAAGTGTAGTACTGATCTGTCTTGAGTGTGAAAGTGTAGTACTGATCTGTCTTGAGTGTGAAAGTGTAGTACTGATCTGTCTTGAGTGTGAAAGTGTAGTACTGATCTGTCTTGAGTGTGAAAGTGTAGTACTGATCTTTCTTGAGTGTGAAAGTGTAATACTGATCTGTCTTGCGTGTGAAAGTGTAGCACTGATCTGTCTTGAGTGTGAAAGTGTAGTACTGATCTGTCTTGAGTGTGAAAGTGTAGTACTGATCTGTCTTGAGTGTGAAAGTGTAATACTGATCTGTCTTGAGTGTGAAAGTGTAGTACTGATCTGTCTTGAGTGTGAAAGTGTAGTACTGATCTGTCTTGAGTGTGAAAGTGTAGTACTGATCTGTCTTGAGTGTGAAAGTGTAGTACTGATCTGTCTTGAGTGTGAAAGTGTAGTACTGATCTGTCTTGAGTGTGAAAGTGTAGTACTGATCTGTCTTGAGTGTGAAAGTGTAGTACTGATCTGTCTTGAGTGTGAAAGTGTAGTACTGATCTGTCTTGAGTGTGAAAGTGTAGTACTGATCTGTCTTGAGTGTGAAAGTGTAGTACCGATCTGTAGTGAGTGTGAAAGTGTAGTACTGATCTGTCTTGAGTGTGAAAGTGTAGTACTGATCTGTCTTGAGTGTGAAAGTGTAGTACTGATCTGTCTTGAGTGTGAAAGTGTAGGACTAATCTGTCTTGAGTGTGAAAGTGTAGTACTAATCTGTGTTGAGTGCGAAAGTGTAGTACTGATCTGTCTTGAGTGTGAAAGTGTAGTACTGATCTGTCTTGAGTGTGAAAGTGTAGTACTGATCTGTCTTGAGTGTGAAAGTGTAGTACTGATCTGTCTTGAGTGTGAAAGTGTAGTACTGATCTGTCTTGCGTGTGAAAGTGTAGTACTGATCTGTCTTGAGTGTGAAAGTGTAGTACTGATCTGTCTTGAGTGTGAAAGTGTAGTACTGATCTGTCTTGAGTGTGAAAGTGTAGTACTGATCTGTCTTGAGTGTGAAATTGTAGTACTGATCTGTCTTGAGTGTGAAAGTGTAGTACCGATCTGTCTTGAGTGTGAAAGTGTAGTACTGATCTGTCTTGAGTGTGAAAGTGTAGTACTGATCTGTCTTGAGTGTGAAAGTGTAGTACTGATCTGTCTTGAGTGTGAAAGTGTAGTACTGATCTGTCTTGTGTGAAAGTGTAGTACTGATCTGTCTTGAGTGTGAAAGTGTAGTATTGATCTGTCTTGAGTGTGAAAGTGTAGTACTGATCTGTCTTGAGTGTGAAAGTGTAGTACTGATCTGTCTTGAGTGTGAAAGTGTAGTACTGATCTGTCTTGAGTGTGAAAGTGTAATACTGATCTGTCTTGAGTGTGAAAGTGTAGTACTGATCTGTCTTGAGTGTGAAAGTGTAGTACTGATCTGCTTGAGTGTGAAAGTGTAGTACTGATCTGTCTTGAGTGTGAAAGTGTAGTACTGATCTGTCTTGAGTGTGAAAGTGTAGTACCGATCTGTCTTGAGTGTGAAAGTGTAGTACTAATCTGTCTTGAATGTGAAAGTGTAGTACTAATCTGTCTTGAGTGTGAAAGTGTAGTACCGATCTGTCTTGAGTGTGAAAGTGTAGTACCGATCTGTCTTGAATGTGAAAGTGTAGTACTAATCTGTCTTGAGTGTGAAAGTGTAGTACTAATCTGTCTTGAGTGTGAAAGTGTAGTACCGATCTGTCTTGAGTGTGAAAGTGTAGTACTGATCTGTCTTGAGTGTGAAAGTGTAGTACTGATCTGTCTTGAGTGTGAAAGTGTAATACTGATCTGTCTTGAGTGCGAAAGTGTAGTACTGATCTGTCTTGTGTGTGAAAGTGTAGTACTGATCTGTCTTGAGTGTGAAAGTGTAGTACTGATCTGTCTTGAGTGTGAAAGTGTAGTACTGATCTGTCTTGAGTGTGAAAGTGTAGTACTGATCTGTCTTGCGTGTGAAAGTGTAGTACTGATCTGTCTTGAGTGTGAAAGTGTATTACTGATCTGTCTTGAGTGTGAAAGTGTAATACTGATCTGTCTTGAGTGTGAAAGTGTAGTACTGATCTGTCTTGAGTGTGAAAGTGTAGTACTGATCTGTCTTGAGTGTGAAAGTGTAGTACTGATCTGTCTTGAGTGTGAAAGTGTAATACTGATCTGTCTTGAGTGTGAAAGTGTAATACCGATCTGTCTTGAGTGTGAAAGTGTAGTACTGATCTGTCTTGAGTGTGAAAGTGTAATACCGATCTGTCTTGAGTGTGAAAGTGTAATACCGATCTGTCTTGAGTGTGAAAGTGTAGTACTGATCTGTCTTGAGTGTGAAAGTGTAGTACTGATCTGTCTTGAGTGTGAAAGTGTAGTACTGATCTGTCTTGAGTGTGAAAGTGTAGTACTGATCCGTCTTGAGTGTGAAAGTGTAGTACTGATCTGTCTTGAGTGTGAAAGTGTAATACTGATCTGTCTTGAGTGTGAAAGTGTAGTACTGATCCGTCTTGAGTGTGAAAGTGTAGTATTGATCTGTCTTGAGTGTGAAAGTGTAGTACTGATCTGTCTTGAGTGTGAAAGTGTAATACTGATCTGTCTTGAGTGCGAAAGTGTAGTACTGATCTGTCTTGAGTGCGAAAGTGTAGTACTGATCTGTCTTGAGTGTGAAAGTGTAATATTGATCTGTCTTGAGTGTGAAAGTGTAGTATTGATCTGCCTTGAGTGTGAAAGTGTAGTACTGATCTGTCTTGAGTGTGAAAGTGTAATACTGATCTGTCTTGAGTGCGAAAGTGTAGTACTGATCTGTCTTGAGTGTGAAAGTGTAATACCGACCGATCTGTCTTGAGTGTGAAAGTGTAGTATTGATCTGCCTTGAGTGTGAAAGTGTAGTACTGATCTGTCTTGAGTGTGAAAGTGTAATACTGATCTGTCTTGAGTGCGAAAGTGTAGTACTGATCTGTCTTGAGTGCGAAAGTGTAATACTGATCTGTCTTGAGTGTGAAAGTGTAGTATTGATCTGCCTTGAGTGTGAAAGTGTAGTACTGATCTGTCTTGAATGTGAAAGTGTAATACTGATCTGTCTTGAGTGTGAAAGTGTAGTACTGATCTGTCTTGAGTGTGAAAGTGTAATACTGATCTGTCTTGAGTGTGAAAGTGTAGTACTGATCTGTCTTGAGTGCGAAAGTGTAGTACTGATCTGTCTTGACTGTTATCGACGGCGAAGGGATAGTTAAGTGAAAACGATGGTAATGTTCTATCCTCAGAAATTGCTTTTAATTGTTCCCGTACAAATCCTCGCTGACGAGCAGTTGAATCAAATCTGCACATTGCAGTTCTATCCGTACATCTTAATACGCTGTAAATTGTGTGTCGTAATACTCCAAATAGAATCAGTCGTTTTTCGTTGCCACATTCAAGTTCAGCGGGTTCATATAAATTGCTCATATTTATGTGCACCATCTGCACATCTGTAGACTTAAATATTTTAACGTTTATTACCGATATGGGTGAAGTGTCGAGTGCTGATGAACTTGATACATTTATTAATAATTGAGTTGCTTAGGATTATGTAATGCTGGGTAAACACTCAAAATCCAGCAATAATATGTACCCTAGGCAGCGATATAAATTATATTACTCAACGATATTCACAAATTTCGAAAGTGATCAGAGATAACTGTAATAGCTTAGCTGTATTTAATGGAGTTGATACACATATACTTATAATATTCATGAAACTTGTTGTTCAGGAGATATGGATATAATTAGGTATAAAAACTTCTTTTCATGCACGCAAGCTACCCAACACGGATTTATAACGATACATTTATATGTCTTGATGAAATATTTGGTTGAGAGACTAATATAATAATAATTACACTTTCACGCGTTTGACCAAGACTACTATGAGAGAGAGAGAGAGAGAGAGAGAGAGAGAGAGAGAGAGAGAGAGAGAGAGAGAGAGAGGTGTAAATGAAAAGGGTTACTTGCTTTAGAAATTGAGCCACAATTAAGTGAAAGCTGATTCCTTTCATAATGAACCATTATTTCGTAACACGTATAAAAATTGTAAATTTTCCATGAAAAACTAGAGAAAGTGCTTGTTTATAAAGGAGCGATACATTATCAAGTTAATCAGAGATTCTACTGCGTTGTTCGAAGCATCAATGAATTAATTATGCATTTTAAATATAACAAGTCTCACTAGCACTTCTGAACATTTCGTCTTGTAATGCTTGCCTCAAAGCCACAACACCATATATATATATATATATATATATATATATATATATATATATATATATATATATATATATATATATATATATATATATATATATATATATAAAGCGGATGATTAGAGAACTTTGAACAACAGTTAAAAGAAATTTAAGGAGAAAAAACCTGATTTGAAGCATTTGTTGGAGGAGTCTATGGCCATATTCGCAGATGGATTGTTGTCAGATTGGTTCGTTAGCCTTTGAAAGTTGTTTGTCATCTCCTAATGCAATTGGTTGAAATGTTTGAATTTTCCGCCAGCATTGAACTTAAAAACAAACTACATGAGGCTTATGGCGTGTTGTACTAAGGAGAGAAAGTAATTAAGTTCAAGACTGATATAAATAAAGGAATACGACAATATTATATTTGTCTACATTTAATTGTATACAATTTACATTTACATAAATTTACATAACGTAATACTGCAACGAAGGTATCGATAATTGGTTCACTGTTTTCTTTTTTCTAAAATTTCATTACCTGCATAAATATGTTTTAATATCAAAATTACAGATATATTCGTACATTTTTTGTGAACATAAATTAATATTTATTTTGCACTATGCTTATATATGTTTGACAGAGTATTATAGAATAATTAAAGACTGTCAACCGAATAAAGACTCGGGTGCGTTTGTTGAAGACTTGCGTCTTGAATATATTCATTGTACATGCCTGCTATAAATAATCCGTATGAGTGATCACGTGCACACAACAGCGAATCGCTACCAAAAATAGACCTTAGTCTGGCAGAAAATGTAAATGCATCCCATACATACAATAATTATTGTTGTTGTTCTGTTTAACTTTGGATATAACCATTTTGTCAAGAACAGCTTTCACAGTATTTATTATAAATTGATATAGTAAGAATGCTTAGTTTATAACAGATGTGCTCACATTCCGTTATGACTATTAACGTGATATCTACTCCAGATCGTCAGAGAAGAATATTGCTGTTTCATAACGTAGGTGTTGTCTTGCATTGTACAAACGTATACGGCAAGCACAGTGTTCTAAAAAGTGGCCAAAAATACCATATATCCATCAATACTTGACCATTAGCAATAATCAAGTTACAGATTAATTACAGCATATCAACTTATCAAAACAAGCAGTGTTTTGAAATTGAGTAACCGCCATATAGACTGTTGCGCGTCCACCAATACAACAAATCCGAATTTTATATGTGTTTTGACATGACAATAGTTTCGATGATATATGAAACCATTTTAAGTCCTTGTTTCTTTGAATTTGCAAAAAGACCAACTCCTTGACATACAATGATACATTGGAATTTTTATCAATGGTTTAATATTATGTTACAACACTGTTGCAAGTTTAATATTATGTTACAACAATGTTGCAAGTTAAATATTTTGCATCGTGTTAATCATGTTATAATTCCGTTATTGTTACTGCATTAACTATAAAACGCTATATATTGATTCAAGTAAGCTATTTGCACAGGAATATATACAATCTGTTCCTTTATTTTAACAACTGGACAGCAAGCTTAGCCATATATCTGTCTATCTGTCTATCTATATATCTATATATATATATATTAACACACACACATTAAAATAACATGGCATTTAAAGCGTTAGTATCAATCTTTTAAAGTTTTGCTATGACAATACTATGTGCATATCAAATTGTAATCTGTCCATTGCGCAATAATCCGCATATATAACCATTCTCCTGATCATCTGCAGTTGATTCTAGATCAATGATCAATTTCCACACATTACTCATTAGTGAGGTATGAAAAGAAATTGTATTATTATTCGCTGTTTTCTAAATGCATTTAATATGTACACACTTTCATCGCAATCCTTTCTGCTTTCTATTCCCCTTCTCCAGTCATATTTAACGGACATACTACGCCGAAATGTCTAGTGAGAGAGAAAATGAATATGAAATACTCTCTCTCTCTCTCTCTCTCTCTCTCTCTCTCTCTCTCTCTCTCTCTCTCTCTCTCTCTCTCTCTCTCTCTCTCTCTCTCTCTCTCTCTCTCTCTCTCTCTCTCTCTCTCTCTCTCTCTCTCTCCTGAACGAGCGTAGCAATATAAGAGCTAAATTCTATGAATGGTTAAGCGTTGAGGATTTTCCTTTGTGTCATCTCATCCTAAGATGTCTCTGGACTTATGAATGATGAGAGAAAGCCAGAGTGACAACGAGACGGAGAGATCAAACAGACAGATGAGAGAGAGAGAGAGAGAGAGAGAGAAAGAGAGAGAGAGAGAGAGAGAGAGAGAGAGAGAGGAGAGAGAGAGAGAGAGAGAGTTTATGGTCGATCTTTCTATTAATAAAGCAGAATAATGACTTAGATCAACTGATTATACTTTAAACTATTTGAATTACCTCTTGCTGGTTCGTCATTTCGTTTTTTTCTATTCCACGTTCATTTTCATCCGCCAGTATGTAAGTGACAAAGCGTTCATGCGAATGGCGTAGGTAACCTAGATTGGTTCCCTGCTTAGTATGCTCCTGGCGTTGCATTCCGCTATATTAAGTCAGACGAACGCCGACGCCATATTGTCAAGTGATCAAAACAAAAGGCCTAATACGGACAGATCTAGTTAATCTAAATATTGCACATTTATTGCCATAATATTCTCGTTCTTAATTATACAACATGAACATTACTAATAATTTTAATTTGAACTATAGCTGTCGTTTACCAATTCTTCATATAATTATTTTTACAAATATTTTTACAAGAATGCGAAGATGACGGAAAAGGGTACACACAACGGTATTTTGATAATATTTCAGATTTTACACATCATTATCTCATATATTCCTCCTCCAATCAATTCATTGATACATTTTACGTTGATATTGATATTAGGAGATGTACGACAGCCTAAATATAGCCAAAGATTAAGAGAAATCAAACCAACACTCTTTTTACGAGGGGGAGTTTCCCATTGCGTTGCAAATAATCTACACTTCACATCATGTCAACTAATATATTTAAGTTGCAATATACTCCTTGATTAATTTAACACTGATATTAATATCTTGTTGTACATGAGACCTCAGACTTAGCCCAATTATTAGGATCGAAATAGCAAACATATTATACGACGGAGTGAATTTGACAATAGTTGGTCCTATATTGTACCTATTAGCTTCATCGCGTATTTTGTAAAAGATTCCATTTGCAATCAAACCTTTGATATCTTTTATTCCAAAATTGATTTAAGGCGACAGATGGCATCTTTCGCTTGTCAAAGATTAAGACCAAAATACTTTCTCTTCTATCAAGACGGGTGGTTGCGGGGTATGAAGGCGGCTGTAGTAGGTTGTCTGCGCAAAACAATAATGATTAAATCAAAGTACACGTGTATGCTAATAAAGATTGAATATTCACTTGTGTTAATTCGAACTTGATACATTTTAGCTGACTTAGTCTGAAGTGTGCAATATTTGCCAAACAATCGTTGCCGTCACCTCCTCGTGAAAGAGGGGTGATATTTTAGTAATAATCTTTGATTATTTTAGGCTGTCGTCCATCACCTCATATCAATTCGATGTTATATGTATAAAGGAATCGATTGGAAAAAAGAATTTTTGAGATGACGCATTGTAAAACGTGCAATATTAACAAATATCGTTGTGCGTACGCTGTCCTTCATTTTCGCCTACTAGTAAAAAATATTTGTAAATATTAGTATATGACCCAGTTGGTTAACCTTGAATACAAGATAACGACTGCTATAGTTCAAATCAAAAGTATTAGTAAAGTTCACATTATGTCACTAGAATGAGAATATTAAAGGAATAAATATGTCGCTGTTAGATAAACATGATCTCTGCATTAGGTCATTTGTTTTGATCACGTGACTATATGGCGTCGGCGTTCTCCTGACTAAGAACAGCGGAGTGCAACACAAAAGGTATATACTAAGCAGGGCACCAGACTTTAGGTAACCAAGCGTTTGTCGTGCTCTACTTTAATCATTGAAACTATCTTTCATGTTAAGTCATAAGTGTGCATTATATTGAGATAGACTAAAATCTAAAAACAAGGGGAAAAAAAGCAACCTATCGATATGCAATTGTGATTGTTAATATAAAAGAAAGGCATTTTAACTACATTTTGTATCTGACACACGGAGATGTGAGGTGT
Organism: Unio pictorum; assembly: GCA_030141615.1. Taxonomy (NCBI): domain Eukaryota; kingdom Metazoa; phylum Mollusca; class Bivalvia; order Unionida; family Unionidae; genus Unio; species Unio pictorum. The sequence continues at coordinate 6,908,950 of JARLTB010000221.1, forward strand.
TCGTTCACTTGGTCAATACACAGCTGTCTGTAGTAAATCTTAGCTCCATTCATGTGGAAAATGTATGTATTTGTATGCGATTTAAATAAAATATATGTATGGTATGTACGCTGCTTCAGTAATATACCATTCGTTGTATGAATTTTTCCATAAAAGGTAAGTCGGGCAAATCTCGTTTTCTCCTAATGAAAAATGTATACATCTCTATGTATATCACTGATACAGCGTACATACGATATATATATAACATTGTTATCTATATACCTCCTTTGCATACCAGGTGGCCGTTACCGGATATGATCTTCATAGTCTCTCGACGTTTTCTAATATATTACATAGTTTCACATAAACCACTGGGGACAGTAGGTACGTAGTGGCACTAATATGCAAATAGATTGTGCTATAAAGTTTATTTCCGATATCAGCTGGTCAACAGGCTCATTCCACTATAGATTGTACATGAATAGTATTTGGACGTCTAAGAAAATAGAAAAGTACTATTTCTTTCAAGAAGGCTTTTGGGGAAGCTATTCTGAGGCTGACACGTTGCTGAGTCGGCTGCTCCGTATTCTTCAACTATGGCACCGGCAAGAGGCTGCTTTTTGTCCCTTGGGGTTATACGCACTGCATCACGGGAATTCATAGAGGGGTCCTCTTCAAAGTAGTTGAATGGAATAATGAAGAAAGACATATGGCTTCCCACTGTGTTGGCGTTAGGGATATTTTCTGTCTGGGGAATATGATGCGTTCCGAGCGTGATCCATGCGATGAGATCCTACAAAAGAAATCGATATAATACAAAGATATGGTTAAAGGAAAAAAAATTGAAAAAACATTGTAATTGTATGATTGTCGTGTGAAAATGCACACATTGAGCTCAGATCTATAAAACATATCTTCGAAAACTTGAAGGGCGTAGAGCCGCATGTTGTGTTCGAGGTTATGGTTGTTTCCTGCGTTCGATGTTACCGGGAATGGAAGACTTGAATCAGATATACGCAAAAGTTACGATATATTCCGAGTGTTCAACGTATTGATGTTTGTAATATGGAGGATGCAATTCGTAATTTACCGCTAGCGAGGCAAACTACTTTTTGTGATCAAAATATAACATCACCCTAATTCGACGTAATGGTCTGAAATTATTAATTTGCATTATGAATATAAATAAATGTGTATAGCTGTTTTGATTACTGATAAAGAGTATGCTCAAACTTGAAAGAACTTAACAGCAATTAATCAGTCATGTTGAGTAAGACAATTTGCTAACATTTCCTACCTCGTGTTTGCAAATGTTTTCTGATAGAATTCGTAGTTCAAAGTACTTTGCGTAGTGTCGATCCGTAACAGAGGCGAGACGGGAAAGAAACGCTGTCACCTTTAATTTCGCGTGATGAAATAACTGGCAATTTAAATAGGTCTTGTATTGATTGGAATCAATTGATTGAAAAATTGTTGAATACTGCGGTATAATTTATTAACATTTGTATGCCTTTAACCTTATTGTTTTGATAGAATATACATCTAGACCATCATCATAGTTAACTGGGATGGGAAGGGGCCTCGGAGTTATTCAATCATTTCATTGTTCGTTCTCATATGATTTGTATTAATTGTCATACAGTGGAAATGTCAGTATTGAGAAATATGTGCAGAGAACATATATTAAAATTAATTGTGATGTGTGTCCAGAAAGCGTGGTGTTGACGTCTTATTTCTACAACAGTGTAGTCGTGAAATATCGTGCTTAGGCTTTCGACCGAAATTGGTTCACCCTCGGATGTTATTGATCAATATTTGGATTATTCGTATACTTGTGAAAACAATGGCAGATGGTCTCCGTTCCAAGGAGAAATTACATGGCTCATAAAGTGAGGTAATGTCGATATTATCTAGTTTTAATGGAGCACGTCCATGTTTAGGACCAATATATTTCAAGTAATATTCAAATGATTCGGTATAAACGACATGGTCTCAAAGCGATGCTCTGTGTTAAATAGCAGTTTCCAAGAGACTGTAGGTCTACATGGGGAATGTAAATTGTAAATGTTCACATCCCAGTCAAGAGAAGACGAAATAATATGAAAACAGAAACATATAAAAACCCATTATCAGTCTAAAAAAAAAGTATTAGATATCCAAAATAAATTTCTACAGCGTATTACCAAATACTTCAAAATAGCATTTCCTTCAAAGGTATAGTGACATTCACTTTTTAAAATATTAGGGACTAGGGGCGTAATGAATGAAGAAATAAAAGTATTATAAGTGATTTTTGAAATTATAGAATTTACATGCATCCCATATAACTAGACTGGTTTTCGTTTTGATTATAACAAAATTCAGAAGAGAGAAGATCTGAAGACCAGAAACATATGATAACAAGAAAGGAAGAAAGTTACGATCATATGAATAGAAATTGCCTGTTGATTAGAAAGGAGAATATCCTACAAAGAGATCAATCGCTTAAACTCTATGCTGATTAAGCATTCGCCTGCGCTAAGGAAAAGAATTAGTCGGAAACTGGAAGTAGCGTTACGTTTGTAAACAAATATCAAGAATTGATCCCCTTGTAAATGGACCTGACATTCTTTTCGCTCAATGGGATTATTTTAAATTGATTGAATGCTATTTGTTGCCAGACCTTATTAGCGCGTTTTAGATAAAAAAAACCAACTAGGGTAGAATTGCTGGTGCTGTAAAATAGATTAGCCTCACACGTATTGTACGAAACTTCACTAGCAACCAAGAACCGTATATATTTTTTAAAGTTTAAAACAAATGTCTTGGTCGCATGCAATGTTAAAAGAAATTGAACACTTGAAATATATATTATAACGTGTGCATTATGAAATCTATGTATTGAGTATTAAATCAAATTATTTTGAAATTTTCATTGAATATGAAGTATTGTTCGGCTGCAGCTTCTATTAAGATATATTTGCTAACGTAAAACTATGTTCTTGCCATCCTGTTCTCATCTATATTGGTTTTAACTCCTAGTACGTAATTTTATCTAATTTTATATTTTTAGTCATGGTTGTAAATTGTTCAGAGTATTTTAGTTCAATGTTGTATACGAAACATCAATATCGTAAGAGCGTCGTAGTTACAAGGGATCCATACACAAAAGTTTAAGTATCCGCTGAGAACTATTAATAATAATTTTAAAAATAAGACTAAATGGCGCTTATGGATTAATTGCTCAGTGGCTGATTGGATTTCGATATTTCTATAATAATTATATAGTGTCCCAGTGGTTGGTCTAGTTCACATAAACACATAGTTGAAAACAGGAAAGATGGCCGCCATCCCTTGACTGTTCGAGAGTGGGCTCTTCCGATTTTGTACTATATTTGTGATATTTGTGCTTGTTTTCTGTCATCGTCTACATTGTTGTGTTTCATCATGCACTGGCTGTTCCGTTCGTGTGTGTTGGTTCATCTCCTTGTTTTGGAAGCGAAAGCAATTGGATTTTTTTCTCAACTGTTTTGTCCCGCTGTTGAGACATAATTTGCTTTTTAATAAACCGCCGTCACGTGACCGCTTACACTACGACGAATCCTCGTTAATTGGATTAAATGACCACACCTTGGTTCTAGATACTATATTGTGCTCAAGACTGAACGAACTGGGAATTCATTAATCATTTCTTAAATGTAAACGGAAGCGATAAAAGAAACGTTCTTTCAAAGCCGGCCGGCGTAGAACAGGAAGAAAGATTCCAGTTATCTCCCTTTCGCCCGTAACGGATAAACAACTTAAAAATTCTGCCGTTAATTTTAATAACCTGGTTCAAATTCCTCTTAAATCGACAACCGTTGTATCAACTGTCTCAGGGATACCACTACGTATTGCATTATTCAACGCTCAATCAGTAGGATCACCGCAAAAGCGCACAGAAATTGTTAATTTTATCAACGACCAGGATATTGACGTCTTTTTCCTGACAAAGACTTGGTTACATCCGGAAGGTGATGAATGTAAGTGTGCGGATTTAACGCCCTGCGATTACTCCATCAAGTCGTTCCTCCGCAACTCTCGCGGAGGTGTAATTCCGTGATCAAATGCCTCAAGTACAACACAACCTTCAACTTCTGCCACACATCGTTTGAACTAGTCCAAACAACGCTCACACTGGAACAAAGGTCAGTCCATTTTTTCTGTCTCTACCGTCCTCCTCCTTGTAGAAAAAGAAAGCTGACTGAATCTCTCTTTTTGAAGCAGTTTCCAAATCTTCTAGAGTATGGATATTCGATAGGTGGCAACCTAATTATTCTCGGAGATTTCAACTTTCACCATGACTGTCCTGGTAAACCAAACACGTCAAAACTCCTAGATTCCATTCATGTTTTCAATCTTAAACAGTCAGTTAACCAACCTACCCATAAACTTGGTCACAATTTAGACAGGTTTCTTTATAGACCTGATGATAATAGTCTGCAATCAACCCTTGTATCCCACGAACTTGCATCGGATCAGCTATGGATTGTATGCCTTCTCGACGTATCAGTCCCTAACCCTCCACCTCTATTTGCTACTAAGACAAACCTCAGTATGATAAATAGAACCAAATTCATGCATGACATCCAAGAAAACCAACCAACTTTCTTACATCCAGCAGCGGAACAACTTGGTAACTGCATGCGTTCATTGCTTGAAAAACATGCCCCAGCCACCAAATGCAGAGTATCAATAAAAAAAAGTGTTCTCCTTGGTATAGCAGTGTTAGGGACCAGCTTCGCACTGCTAAAAGACATCGCCGAAAAGCAGAGAGGCGTTGGCTTTCCACCAGACTCACTATTCATAAACAAATCTACGAAGCCGCTAAAAAGAACGTCAAAAACATAGTCCATTTAGCCAAATCATCCCACTACAGTACTAAGATCATGGAGAGTTCCAGCTGCAAAGAGCTCTTCGAGATAACTAACAAGCTAATGTCAAGGAACAAACGACCTTCTCTCCACTAGACCTACCAGACCATTTTGCAAATTTCTTCGATGACAAAGTTCAAACCATTAGAGATTCGCATGACAGCAGAATTTCAACTGATTCGTCACCATACAGGTATGATGCAGAATTTCAGCGACAACCGTTTGGAGCATTTGAACCTGTTTCTATAGATTTAGTACGGACAATCGTGATGTAAAGTGCACCAGAGTCTGGTGAACTTGATACAATTCCGACATCACTGCTGCTTGAGTGCTTAGACACAATATTGCCTTCACTAACTGATGTTATTAATATCTCTCTCTCATCAGGGGAATTCCAATCATTTTTCAAAACTGCCACTGTAAAGCCACTGTTGAAGAAGCTAACACTGGACCATAACGATTTAAAGAACTACCGCCCAGTTTCTAATCTCCCTTTCATTTCAAATATTTTAGAAAAGGTTGTTCTAACTCAACTTGTATCTCATTTGAATTCAAACAGTCTTTTTAGCAATGTACAGTCTGCATATCGCCTTTGCCATAGTACTGAAACTACTCTTCTGAAAGTATTTAGTGACCTTCTCTCTGCTTTGGATAGTGGAAAAATTACAGTCCTCACTCTCCTGGATGTATCTGCAGCATTTGACACAATAGACCATGATATATTACTTCACCGTCTCCAGCATGTATTTGGCATTCAGAATATAGCCTTACAGTGGTTCAAGTCCTACTTAGTGAACAGGACACAAATTATATCTGCAAATGGAATACACTCCAGCCCAGTTGACGTATGTTGTGGTGTTCCACATGGATCTGTTCTTGGGCCTGTTCTCTTCATTCTGTACACTCAGCCGCTCTCAAGTGTCATATATCATCACCCAATGTCGCACCAATTGTACGCTGATGACACCCAAATATACAAGTCTAACCACCCAACTGAAGTTGATGCTACCATCCATGGAGTAGGGAAGTGCATTTCGGATATGAAATCATGGATGACATGTAACAAGCTGCAGATGAATGATGATAAAACTGAGGCTATTCTGATCACAACGCAAAGACTTTCTCATTCACATAATTTACCTCAGATAATAATTATTAGCAACACCAGCATTAAATTCTCACAGTCAGTACGGAATCTAGGCGTTACTCTAGACAGTACTCTCACATTGCACCAACATGTCATGAACATCTGCAGGGCTGCATATCTTGAATTGAGACGCATCAGTTCCATTAGTAAATATCTTTCAGTTGATGCCACAGAAACACTTGTGTGTTCATTAGTACTTTCAAGACTGGACTATTGTAATTCAATTCTGTCTGGTTTATCACAATATTTACTCCAGAAACTTCAAAAAGTTCAAAATAGAGCTGCACGGATCATCTTTAGAGTACCTCGATCAGAGCACACCTCACCACTGCTCTGTACCCTACACTGGCTATCAATTCGATACAGAATCAAACACAAACTTTGTTCTCTTTCCTATATTTCAATAACAGACTCCAGTCTAACATACCTATCCAGCCTCATCCATGTGTATACACCAGCTAGATCCTTACGCTCTTCTTCTGATAATCGTATACTCATTGTTCCCAAGGTGAAAACAAAGTCATATGGACAACGTTCGTTTGCACACCAGGGCCCGACGACGTGGAACGAATTGCACATTGAAATTAGACACAAAGACACAGTGGTACCTTTTAATAAAGCTCTCAAGACTCGCCTGTTTCGACTGCAGGGAACAACCTTAGCGACCTAATCATATTTTGTATCTTATATGTTTTCAGCATGTTTTTATGTTTTCCAGTTTCATTGTTTTTGTCATTTGTTGTTCTGTAGTGTAGTCATATCATTACTGATGTTGTAAAGCGCTTAGAGCTTTGAAAGATTAGGCGCTATACGAAATCCTCATTATTATTATTATTATTAATAAACAGGACAAGACTGATGAAAATGAATATTTTTGTTTGTCACGTGGGGTCTATTGCTAAATACAGTCACAGTAGACGATGTATAAAATGGCAAGGATAAAGCAATCAGATTTATTCCGATTTTTGAGTCATTTGCATTTCTTGTGGTCTTGTTCTATGTCTGCATAGATGTTTTATGTTGTACGTATATATTATTCGAGTGGAAAAGTGCTCACTGTTTAAACAATAATATTATTATGGAACTGTTATAAATGAATCCAAAGGATTCTTAGCAAATCTGTCTTAACAGTGATACAGTTGATGTATGTATGTATGTATGTATGTATGTATGTATGTATGTATGTATGTATGTATGTATGTATGTATGAATGTATGTGTGTGTGTGGGGGGGGGGTAGGTAGGTAGGTAGGTAGGCAGGCAGGTAGGTATGTAGGTATGTCTGTATGTAAGTATGTATGGGTATGATGCAATTGTCAACACTCGATTGGTTATACATATCGGCCAGTATAACTGGTGGTGAAAAAACAGGGATAAGTGAAGTTACTGGCAAGGAATTTTCTCCATGTCAGGTTCGATTTGAGAACCCCCAATAAAGTACACCAAAACTTATATTTTGCTTCTTCCCGTATAATAAAAATACTCTTAGATGTTATCATAGACAAGGTTGGTGCTTTTCGAAATCCAAAAAGGAAACACGTTGCGCAGACGTTTTAGAACGCATATTTGTCGTGGCACCGCGGTTTAATTTTGTATTTACATTTGTACATTAACACTTTAAACAAATTTCACCCTTTGTAAGCTTCGGTTTACCCATTTTGCTTTAGCAACGAGGCAATATGTTTCATGTCTCGAATAAGGGGTACACATTGAGCTTGCAAGTTTGTATTGTTCGCTGTCCCTAAGATTCTCCACTGATTTCCTGAATATAGCAGTGTTCATGGGTTTGAAAAAGTCTCTTTCAAACTCTTCCCAACGGATGCTCCTTAGATCCACATTCATTTTAATTTATGGGGACACCGAAGCTCGCTGATGAAACCGGCGATTTCGACTAACATGCGGCATATACACCCTCATCAAATTAAACATTAAATTCCATACAATGACAATGTAAGAATTTCTGGCTAGGATATGGAACCATCTTAGTACAATCAAGCAATTTAATGAACACTTCATCAGTGCCAGTGCTGTTACAGTCTAGTCAAGGTACAAATACCGGCATCTCAGTTGCCCGACACATCTGACAATAATGCAACACAACCAGCATGGAGTTTGTTCACCAACTTGTGTTGTATTTGATGAAAGCGCAGGAGATTCACGGGAACGTTCATACATTCCATTTCATCTTTAACATATTACTGGATCTTCATCTTTAGTTGCACTGCCGTGAACCAGAATCAGAATTTTTAAAGTTTTCTTCTCACGCTTTTAGTTCTTTTCTTCGTGAATTTTCCGTTGTTCCATCCACAGCTATTCCCTATCCTATTTCAATATGTTCTTGCATAATTCTGGCGTAATTAGACTGCAGATGTTTTGTAACTCTTATCCAGTCTTTAAGCACGTTCAGGGTGGTGAAAACTCGCAGGTATCATTGAGTAGCATTATATCGTAGCAATTGTTGCTGAAAATATTTTTTTTCGTACATACATGTAAATGTAGATGGGGTTGCCACGTATTTCTAATCAATTTGTTTTATGTGGTGATCGTTGATATTTTTGCTTTCTTCATTGTCTTTGTAGAGTTCGTTGTTTTCGTCGTCTTCGTTCAATATTTCAGTACCTTCGATGGGTGTTTCCCAATCATGAAGGACGTCAACTATTTCTCGCACAGGTGACTATGTTAACCTCAGAATTTTGAACGTTTTCTTCTCACGCTATTTGGTCTTTTCCATCCACAGCTATTCCAATCCTAGTTCATTTACTGAGGTCACCCGGATACTTATCTGAATGGTGCATTCAAGAAAAAACAGCTACATGTACTTGCAATTATACATAATGACCGAAATACACCAACCATAGATAATATCATCACCGCATCAGTTACGCTATTTAATTCTGTAAAAGAACTGTACGTGTCAATCAGTGATAATGTAGACATTACCTAATATTTGCTGATTGCTCAACATTTTATTTTCACATAAGATGTAAACTGTCGCCGTTCAGGTTGGTGTTGTAGATTGTATTTATTTGATACTTATAGACACTTTTGTTATCTTACGTTGTTGAGCACGGATATGGAAAAGTCAAATTATGCGTGCCTGGTAGGTAATCAACGCCAACAATCAAACATCTTATTTGATCATGATTTTCGTCTGCATCGTGATGCTTCCTTAACTAAACTAGAAGAAAAAAAATTTCCGCAGGCGATATTCGAAAGTATCAGTCAAGAATGGGAGATGTTAAATGATTAGGTCACACATATACGAATTATGTTGATATAAATAACTTTGTCGTATTCAGACTTAAAAGCAATGGCAAGCAGGCACGTAATACATTTCATTGTGCTGATGTGAAAGCGAATCCGCTTAAGAATCGTCGTCGGGCCAGGATTTGAGTACATTTAATGATGTGCAAAGTGTAATGAAATATTTTAGGAGATCGTATGCGCGTACTCAAGTGATAAAGACGTATAACCATGACAATTTATTATCATAAAACTATTAATTTACACTTTCACAAACAATAATTCGGTTTGTTTGCACATGAGCAATGATTATGCTGCCAGGGGTTTTCATAGAGAAAATCTTTGGTCTTTCTTTCGAATCAGGAACGGAAAACCAGCCATTTTTAATTGTTATTCTGTACAAACACGCTAACTCATGGGTCAGCTGTTACAGCTGTTGACTGAACCAAGATCAGTAACTGTACTAGAGTCCAAGGTGCCTCTCTCGCGTAAGGCAGCCACGTGTTCTTTCAAACTCCACAAACTTGGTAGAGATCACCTTGCCCAACCCGATGATAGCGCTGCGCGCGATTGCACTTTATTATTGATTGATCATCAAGCTCGCCGAACAGTAGCCACCTTACGATCGAGCAATAATTGGTAAGACTCATTAGTAGAGAGGTCCTCTGTTGTATGCGTATGCGCAGTCCAAGTACTGTCTAGAGTAACACCTATGTTTCGTACTGACTGTAAGAATTTAATGTTGGTGTTGCTGATATTTATTGTCTGAGGTAAAGGATTTGAATGTGAAAGCATCTGTGTTATAATCAGAATGGTCTCAGTTTTGGCATCATTCGTCTGCAGCTTATTACATGTCATCCATGATTTCACATCCGAAATGCACCTCTCTACTCCAAGGATGGTAGCATCAACTTCAGTTGAGTGGCTAGACTTGTATATTTGGGTGTCATCAGCGTACAATTGGTGAGACACTGGGTGATGAGCTATAATATTTGAGAGCGGCTGAGTGTATAGAATGAAGAGAGCAGGTCCAATAACAGACCCATGCGGAAAACCACAACATATATCAACTGGGCTGGAATGTATTCCATTTGCATATACAATTTATGTCCTGTGCACTAAGTAGGACTTGAAACACTGTAAGGCTATATTCTGAATGCCAAATACGTGATGGAGACGGTAAGTAATATATCATGGTCTATTGTGTCAAATGCTGCAGACAAATCAAGGAGGGTGAGGACTGTACTCTTTCCACTATCCAAAGCAGAGAGAATGTCATTAAATACTTTGAGAAGAGTAGTGTCAGTACTGTGGAAAGGGCGATATGCAGACTGAATATTGCTATAAAGAATGTTTGAATTGAAATGAGATACAGGTTGGGTTAGAACAACTTTTTCTAAGATTTTGTTTATATGAACGGGAGATTATAAACTGTGCGGTAGTTGTTTCAACAGCAGAGGCATTACGGTGGCAGTTTTGAAAACATGATGGGAATTCCCCTGTTGAGAGAGAGAGAGAGAGAGAGAGAGAGAGAGAGAGAGAGAGAGAGAGAGAGAGAGAGAGAGAGAGAGAGAGATTAATAATATCACTTAGTTTTAGCAATATTGGGTAGTTCAATATATTACAGCTCGATCTCACCATACTGCTTGGGTCAATGGTATATTAGTGGCCATTATATCGCTATTTGTTTATTTTGAGTATGTATGGATGCATCACGTCATTTTACCAACAATGCATCGGATACTTGTGCAACTCCGCAAATCAGCATATCTCATCGAGCGACTGACCTAGATGATTGGCTTACAGAGAACATACGTTCGGAGAGAAGCAACTGGTGTCGAGTTGAATATCCTCGACATGCAAATAGTTTATTTATCCCAGAGGTAATGCAGTTTTAATTTATTGAGAGGGGAAAGAAAGCTCATAGTTCTTGTTGACATTGTAACTTCTATGTGTAAGTGTTGCATGGCTTGATGAAACATTTTATGTGTGTTTTTACATCTTACAAGGTAAGAGCACCTGTATTGCATGAGATAATTGGAAAGAAATATGAAAATTATTTATTCAATCATTCACCCTCAAGTAAATGTTGATACTATGTTCTCACTCGTCTTCAGTTATGAAAAGATTCTTTTTGAACATAAAATGGAAAAATTCAGTCACTATTATTTCAATGATTCAATTCTGATTTCACTTCTTTTCAATTTTTCCTTAAGGATATAAAACTATGATGACGGCATCGTTTACAAATTGAGTCAAATGGTATATAAAGGGAAGGAACTCTATAACAAAATGTTGAATGTTCTTAATGGATTCCCGAGTTATTCCTATTTGACCCGTCATAAACATAGTTCGCATGGATTTAAATCTGAAAAGTCATACATGATTCAGCAGTCTGCGTATTACACAAGCTAATATTACGGTAATATGACCGATACTTAAAACTTACATTTATTTTGTGGATCTTTCGTGTATCTAAAAATTTGACTTGGTTATTTAAAAATGTTTTGCCTTACCAAACAGTTTCATACAAAACATAAACAGAAATATATCCGTACAAATTGCATTTTGCATAAATTTTAGTTCCAAATTGCATAAAAGTTAAGGAGGACATTCTTGACAATTTTACATAGCTGTTAGTTATCCAGTCGCATGGTGATTTTCAACCTATATGTACATATTTTCTAGTGTAAATTTGATTCATTATTTCTGAAGAACAATAATAAAATGTTTAAATAAAGAATCTTTACCACTATAGACGCAAATGTTGTTCTTGTTCCTTGTAATTATTTGTTCGTCTAAGCCTTTTGACTTCTTTGATTTTTATCTTGATCTCCTCTCTGTTTAATTGATTGATACTCGTTAATATGTTATGCATTGAATGATACCAACAATATGACAGTGTAATTGTTTCTTCTATAACATTATCCACGACAAAGACCGAGATATTTCGCAAAGTAGCCAGAACCCATGACGTTGATAGATTAACCATTTAATATATAATTTTCAATATGTAACACAACATTTATCTTCTTGAAAAAAGTTGAATATCCATACTCAAAGATGAAAGACGTTCTTTTGTCTCGTATTCGAAATCGTTACGTATTTATTAATATACTGCATCTGAGACGTGCTTATCATATGTGTATTGCACTATTTCATTATCAATGTCTATGATAAATACTTTGAAAATACACAGAAAATTACGGGAAAATGTTTTAACTTGAAATAGTTATAATGATCGTTTGTACTGGACCTTATTTTGCTCATAATTGTACGAATTTGATATATTGATAATGCTAGTTTCAGTCCTACCAGTGGAGGAGACGATATAAAACGTGCGTTCCCGAACTAACTCATGCAAGCATATATATATGGAAAGCATGGCATTGGTAATAATGCTTATTTCTTGGGTACCACTTTCTTGAATTCCTTCTTTTTGAAGAAACAAGTTTTATATGTTCATTGAAAATATGTTTAGGTTTGAGGAAAGGTGAAATATCCACTATTTTTTTATGCATTTCCACATTGTTTTATACATAACGACTTGATTTTAGAAAACGTGATAATGATGCCCAAAAAAGTATGTATCCCACATTTATCAAAGCAATATATTTTTCAAAAGTAAAAATAATGATACCTCATCGACAATATCATCATTGTCGTCTATATACTTTTGCAGGTTCACTACAGGATCTGCCGCATCCCACATGGTAAATATTGAGGAACATCGATCCTCTTCGTATTTATATTTGGTCAACGCTATTTGGTACCTGGTCCATGGAACTGCGTTTTCAAAGCCGTATCCTTCTGGAATAAGCTGTTTAGCCCAATCTTTAGAATGTATTCTTATTGACCGTGGCAGGCCATTCGAAGGTATATTTCTATTCTGTGAGAACATTAGATATTTAGGAGTGCTGAAATTAAATCTATACACGGCTTCTTTTTCAGATGTTCTCAAACTTCGAGAAAAATAGTTCTGAAAGTGATTCTTGCTTCCTCCCCAAGGATCTGTTTCCACTCGGTTTTTTATATCTAAACTCTCAAATCGGTTAGAAGTACCATTTACGTCGATATCAGCTTTAAAGGCGAAGAAATGATCGTGCATAACTGCTGAAATATCCTTGTATATATGCGTAGCATAGGGTTCTTCATCAGGAAAGAAGAAAGCAGTTCCCAGATATCCCGTCATGGAGACTTTTGTCTCTATAACACCATGCGCGTAAAACATGAAGTCAATCACATAATCATAGTTTACAACAGATATAATAGTACGTACTATTAGCGATGTTGCTACAAGGCCACCATAAAAAGCACCTGACCTCCCATAGGCACGGTGACGTCGAAGAGGGATATTGCTATTATGCTCAAAGAAGCATACTGCTTTTTCAAATATTCTGCTTCCATTTTCATTGGATGTGTACATATACGTGTCTATGTACTTGGCCCCGGAGGGACAGTCAACACCGGGTAAAAGTCCTCTGCATCGTGTACCAAATAATCCGGCGCTGTCAGCATAGTTCATGACACGAGACGCTGGGTTATTACCAGAATACAACACAGCCACCTCTTGCATGCTAAGCTCATACACAAGCATCTCATTGCGAAAACGAATGTTGAAAAGTTGAAGACCTGCCGTCGCAGTCACTCTAAAGTTCAACTTCCATTCTAGGTACTGAATCTGGTTTGCAATTATATCAAATCTCGGCCCATCCGGATCAAATTGTCTTGGAGCCCTTAATTGTTTTTCGGGCACAAGTGGTTCCCTAAATGACAAAGAACTAAATTTCCCCTCTTCTGATGAGGGGAATGACAATCTCGTCTTATTAATACTTCCGCTTTCGTATTTTGCTTTAAAATCACCGAGTGATTTAAATATTTGGTTTGCATACCAAACATCTTCGATCACCCACTTCCTGGCGTCCACATTTGTCATGTCAACCAGAAACTGAAAGTCCAGTGGATGAAGTGTTGAAAACTCAACGTCATACAAGAACCAAAACCATGACTTTCTGGTTCCGTTAGGTATCAGTGCACTCGTGATAGGTGTCATGGAGAATCTTAAACACTGATCTCCGCAATACGGAGGAAGCTTAGCCTGATAGCTTTCTTCCAAAATCAATCCAACGTCTAATTTAACCTTCGGGAAAAGAAACATGAAAATTGATTTAAACTCTGCTGTAGAGAATGGTCTAATGTTATATGGTATAATAGTTTTCCTGGCTGCCACATTCAGTCTTCGTGCATAGGTAATGTTGGGCAATGGTCCCACAACATATTCTTCCACCGTGGGTGGGCTGTTACCTCCAAGGAAGAGAAACAATGTAGCTTCCCGTTTTGGCGGTGTACCGCCGTTTTTCAAATAATCTAATATTTTGGTCTTCTCTGCCAATTTGAGTTCCATGGAATGGATGAAATTATTATTGGTCATTCCATGACTTGGTGAAACAATTTTTAGATAATCAAGACTTTGGACATATTTGACCACCATCTCGATCTCATCCGGCGTAAGCTCAGCAAAAACGTCCAATTCTCTTTGGATCTCAATTGGGCCAACGTCCCTTCCTATTGTACTTGTGGGGCAAGGAGATGCATCGGCTCCAGTTATAACGTTGTTCCTGACAACACAGATGGACACCAAAATCAAGAAAAGAGTCAAGGATTGAAAACCGACGAAAACTACGAAACACTTTAGTATAGTTTCTTTGTTCCTGGTTCCTGTAGAATTGTTGTCGTCCTACAAGACAAAGAAACGAAGCATCAACAATTCGAATAAACACGCTATACGCTAGTTGTAACAGGTTAACGGTGCATACCACTGGATACTGCAATTAAATTTTGTACCAAGAATTAAATGTTCTGGGACAGGGCCTGATACATTTTCCACTTTTTTAATTTACTTCCGTCTGTCAATATCATGGACAATCATTTCGCTCTGATTTACGGCTAAAAAAGCAACATATTATATCCATAATATTACTAAATAAAATCATTATAATTAACTTGAGATAGAAAAAGAAAAACTCAGCTCAAGAGAAAATCACGTCCCTATCGCAATTTAAATGGCTAATAGTTTTAAATAGTTCAATTTGTTATGTGTATGCTAGTTCTGTCATCTAAACATTGTAATTTACGTTTGATAATTAATCTCAACATAGAATTGAGAGGGATTGTGCTAACATTAGAGATTACTGATACAGTTAATAAGTGTTCATATGGTAGCATGCAAAACTATCCTACAAACGAGACAATATTTAGTACTTCCAAAATTAAGTAACGTTTAGACAGAAAACAGGTGCGATCATGAAAATCGATGAATGATTTGCATTTTCGCAAACGAATACATTATACTAAACATACTCACAAACGCTAGTCAGTAATATAAATATCACATTTGTTGGCTTTTTTAGTAGTTTGTCTCTAATCGAAATTTTTTCAAACGCTAGATTTGTTCCAAAAATGATTCACAACATTCCATTCGGCTACCACATTGGCGCGTAACACGTATCACTCACGTCATTACAGGGTAATAAATATAATGATATTAGTAATATTCACCATAAATGTTTGACAGATACAACCGTTTTGCACAAAAAAGAGATAATATTTAACTAATATATCATGAATAATTTAACCTCGCTAATAGTATCATTAGGTCGTAACAAAGTTATCTTGGGGTTTCTGTACACATTCCTTTTTGACAGAAAGGTCCAAAGCTACGGAATAACAGGTACAGTTAAAAAGTACCGTGATACGTATCGCCGGAAAAAAGAAATACCACTTTGACTATATATATCATTCTTGTATACGTGTCTTCATTGCCCGATATCAGAGTCCAAATCGCATCATCTCTTTCCCAAGTTAAGACCGACAACATGGATCCCTCACTAGAATGTGTTAATAACGCCCGATTGAAAATTAGAAAATTCTCCGCCCTATGCATACTAAAACATACTTCGACGTAATTTGATGAAATTGTAAACTGTATTCAGACATCAATACACTAATTACTTTCCTTACATATTTGAAACACCCGTATTGATATTCAGTACATGTGTTGTGTTCTACACATAGAGTATCCTTAAGTGCTAAAAAGATAACTTCATTTAACTTATCAATAAGAGGTTCAAGGGAGTTGGCCATGAGATCCCAAGGGAGTTGGCCAAGAGATCCCAAGGGAGTTGGTCAAGATATTCCAAGAGATTTGTTCAAGAGATCCCAAGGAAGTTGGCCAATAGGCCCCAGAAAGTTGGCCAAGAAATCCCAAGGGAGTTGGTCAAGAGATCCCAAGGGAGTTGGCCAAGAAATTGAGTGAGTATGATACATGATGTTTTCTTGTATAAAATTTTGTTGAGTTGTTCGTTAGCTTTTTCTGGTGCAGACTCGATCAGTCTTATTCCAGAGCGCTTACGGCAAGAATGACAACTGCTATTGATCGGGTTTCAAGAAGAATCTGCCTATGTTTTATTTTTTTTACTTATACAAAATTACATTTTATAATGGCAGGCACATTTTGTAGCGGTTTGGTATCATTTCTTGAAAAACGTAACTCTGTGCCGTGGTGTTTGTTTTTTTTTAAATACAAAATTCCATTTGGTTAAGTTCTCATTATTTCGAGTATTAGTTTATAAAAGAATTTTAGTTGTAGTGGCACCTGCTGTTGTTGATTCTGGATAGGTATCATTTGTTCTAGTTCAAAAGAATTGTGGTCAAAATATCCTTCTTAAATAATCTTTAAATTCTCTTCAGGAGTGGGTTTTTTATAAGAAGAAGTTCAGACGTTCTGATTTCGTCTGAATATTTCTTTCGTAAGAACCCGTCGAGATAATAACTATCATCATAGGCTGAAAAAAATACAGATTCCGTGGAACAAGTATAATGTTATCACTATTTACCAAAAAGCGGCGCGAAACCCTGACTTAGTGCCATCGTACTGTGTGGAAGAATATTTGTATATTGCAGACGATATCTGTACCTCTCTTCTGCTGGCATAAAGCCAGCGATAGGTAAAGCCATGAATGAAATTGCACTCGCTGTAACCGTCTCTGGCTGGTTGCCAAGCAGCGTGCGTGCCAGTACTCCTCTTCTGGAAGAAGCGAAGAAAAGGGTGATGCAATCCCCATGTGGAAATTGGTGGTCGTACGAGCATACTTACATCACCTGACTTTCACCATCTTCTTTGTCCATTTCCGAAATCACAACGCAGCTGTTGTGTTCAGATATGGCCCTTTCTCAATTACTGCTTAGTCTGTTCGAGTTCAGACATTATGGTCGATTAATTAAAAGAACTATCTACAACAATATCAGGAGAAATCAGATTTGTTAAAAGCAAGTTTCTTCTGTTTTTTACAATATACTCTATTATGAATAAAACTGAGTATTCTTGCATACAGAAGAGAAATATAATTGATTATCTCAGAATTTACTATAAAGTACGGTAGCATATAGTTAAGCATACACAATAAAACAACAGCTTTCTCCGTCAAAGTGGATGTTTTCCAACACGGTAACAGTTTTCTATATTAAAGAGGACTGGTGATAGCAACTTTATCATTATTGACTTTAATCTTAATTTTTATATTTAAACAAGAACATAAAATACCATAACGAACGTTTCACGTGACTTTGTGGCACATGTCACTATAACCTGCCACACTGCAGATATCCTAGCAATATGACTTAGATTGTTAAAACTACTTTATACATATAATAAAACACAAACATAAAACGTTATAATACTGCTTTATTCTTTATCAGTTATGATTTATAAATATAATAAAACACAAACACACAGACACAAAACTGTGTAAAGAATGATTTCTTCTTTCTAAACTATGATTTATAAATACAATAAAACGCAAACACAAAACGTTGTAAAAAGAGTTTTCTTATTTCTAAATATTGATTTTATGAATATAATAAAATACAAACACAAAACGTTGTAAAGAATAATTTCTTCTTTTTTTAAATTTCGATTTTATTTTAACAAAGCTTATATATGGAGACTAGTTTCTTTTCGTTAACATTAAACATTGCTTATAATGCGTATCTATGTAATTCCATAAGATTTCGAGATTGTTGTAAAATGTAAATGCATACATACAACATCATACAGTAAAGCAATAATTATTTCAATATTAGTTGATATTGTTTACATCCAGCATAATTTTCATTAATTATATTTCAAACGCTTCCGGGATAATACATAAGTTGTTACTCTTAACACAAAATTATCCTTTCATTATCAAAACTGGTTTATCGCAACATTATCAGAATTTATATTGTATTTTAAAGAAAATGTTGACACAAATCTTGATCTTAAAATGAATTTTAAAAAACTCTTTAGTTTTACATTACAATGAAATATACTGAAAATGAGAGGATTCTGAAAGTGTATTTACAGTTTTTTTAATCACGAACTCGTATTCAAAAAGCATTATACATTTATCCCCTTTCTTACCTTGTACAGCATGTTGTCTTCTATACAGAACTGTGTCTTGCTTGATTCTTGAGCCATATCACAAAACTGTGTCAAATCTTTCTACACGAGTCTCAAGATACAAGTTTAGTTTTTGAACTAGTTGTATGCAAGGTCTGTAAAATATCCTGATCGTGAACTATTTCGCACAAACCTCAAGATTTATCGTAAACCCTGATATAACGTTCTCTGCTAATCCGATTCTGTATAATATCTTTGTCACTTTTTACGCAATCCTTAAGTGTATGATAGTAATGAAGTTTACCATACACAAACATCAGAAGCTGATTATTATTATATATGTATATAAGTGGACAGCAGGCAAAGTGGATACTATTTTAACTTGCATGCCCCTTGCACTATACACGTGTATTTGTAAACATTGTTGTGTGCGTAAGACGCCTTCTGATTGGTCCATTCTTTTATCAACTCGTCGAGCATCGTTAACATTCTGGTCAGTAGCCAACATTTTAAGAGTCTGACGGTTGATAATCATTTTCAATAACAAACGCGATATTCGCCGTGAACTGTTGAATGTCAATCACCGCCAAGATGGAGGAACACGACTCTATGAGTGCAGCTTTGGTCCTGGTGTATGCACTGTGTTTTTTCGTCTTTTTCTAACAATAAAAAATAGTTACCCTTCTGCATATAAAAAGATGAGTTTTCGTGTTTAAATATAATTCAAAGATATTGTAAGTAATGTATCATAACTAAAGAGCAGCTTTTCTGTGTTAACGGTAGCATAAGTCAAATTCACAGACTGAAATAAAATTCAATACAGACAACATATTTCGTGAAATGAAATGTACATACATGTGCTGCGAGGCGTCCAATGAGAACATCAGAGTTGAAAGTTTAATGTCATATGTCGAGAATTCAAGTCTCACGTGATGAATCAAAATGCGTTTAAAGTTCCATCGTCTATGTCGAGAATGTGAATTTCATACGTTGAATTGTACAGAGGTGGTTGAAATTTCAATGTCCCCTGTCAGATTTCCTATCTTTATATCATGAAATACATGTTGGTGTTAATATTACACGATGAGAATGTTTACTTTAAAAATTCAATATAATACCGAGCGTTACGTTGCATCATCTGCGTATCCAAACATTAGGCCCCCCCCCCCCAGTACATTTCAAGTTTGACATGTATCATTCATTGTTCAACAATTACTAAGAACTTCTTTGCTAGTAGTCGCTCTCACTAAACTAACCGCGTTATATGTAGATATGGAAGATTCCCGTTGACTGACTTTGATGAGTAACAATACAATTAAATATCTGCGTATATTATTATATTAGTTATCTTGCTGTTCTTTTTTGAAGCAACTATAACTAGTGAGCTGCGGGACTACATTTTAAGTATATTTAGTGAATTATATTCTTCTGGTTGGCTTCAATATACCTATAAAAAATATGACATTTGTGACATCACTCATGTACCTTTTTCTACTGTTTTTGTTTTATTTAGGCGCATGCAACATTACATTTGCATACAAACTGTCTCTTGCACTCATAGACAGTCCCAAAACAACGTTATCATCAACTATACGTGGTATGCTGGCAAATTTACCGTTGAGTTTATATGGTTTTTGGAAGTTGAAATAAATTTATTGAATATGAAGATACTGTTATAAAACGTACATAAATAAATATAACACAAATCAGGCTTTCTATTAGTATATATATATATATATATATATATATATATATATATATATATATATATATATATATATATATATATATATATATATATATATATGTTGATGCTTGCCACTACCTTATAAATTGATTTTACTTTTTCTTCGGCTTCTTCAAAATTGTTAGTTTTTGATGGTTCCATTTAGAGAAACTGACAGGTTGCCCATCGTCCAGGTAAAATTGGCAGAATATCTTCTTCTAGTGATAGTATCGGGAAACGTCCACATATATGGTTTGGGTTATAATTGGTTATAAACTGGGAATATACCCTGCAGACATCTGATTCTTGGCTAATTAATTTAGAAGATTGAGTTTACAATGCGTGTATCAATATGTCTTGGCAGGGATAAATGTGGAAGGGGACAGTCGTTCAATAGAACACAATACATGTTGTTTAATTATTTTATAGCTTGGTTAACATTGACAAATATTCAAAATCTATACGACTACTAATGAACTTAATAACCATTCAGGACACGTAAGCAAAATACCATACGATAGACGTATCGTCCAGTTAACAATGCCGATATTTAACGACAAAGATCAAATCATCAAAACTTTTTAACTCAGTTTGAAAAGTTAGCTTTAGTCAATCATATACACCAAGACCAGTGGGCTATTAATATCTCTGCATTTTTGCAAGGAAGTGTCAGGGATGTCTATCATAATATGGCACCGACTGAAGTAGACAATTGCGAAGCTCTCAAGAAAGCGATGTTAAGCTGTCGGCTGAAAGTGTTCGCAAACTTTTCAGACAGTCGTCTGAATAAACCACGGTGACATATAAAATGTCATACCAGCGTGCGAGTGCTTTTTGATAAATTGATTAAAATGACAAGCACCACGCTCAGTTACAAAGGCATACGGTATGATATTTTGAAAAAGCATGTCCTCATCACGAATCGAAAGACCGGATCGTGTTTTTAGTGGAGCATGATTTTGCGGCTCTAGAATATACAGGTGCGATGGCTGCGCGATGTAAGAATGCACACTCTCGTCAAACCACCTAGGATGGCAGGTATTGACTCAACTTCACTTACTTTAGGAAGACTAATGTGTTGGCCTCTCATAGTCCGAATGGTCAAAATGGGGTGAAGTTAGAGGCTGATTGTCCCAGCAGTGATCAGTTCTTCGTCTCCGGAAAGATCCAAGAGGTAGATACGGATACCCCTTTGAAGATATCTGAAGTTGTATGCTATGGTTGGGGTCCATAGAGACGAGGTCTAAGAAGCGAATGTCAGGGTCGAAACCGCTTACACCCATGATTTCGCCTATATACAATTTGATACCTGGTGAAATAAGGATACTTTAAGAGGGAGATTCTAGCCTTAAAAGGATACGCTGGTTTGCAAAGGAAACATCCCTGTGGAAATTGTCAGACGGTGTGGTAGAGTTCGCGTTGAAACGGGGTATACTCCTTGAAAGGATCTGAGAGGTATAAACAAGTGATTGTACCTAGATCTTAGATAAATGAAGTTGTTTAGGCTAGATCATGAGGGTGTACTCGGTAGTCACATGGGCGTGGCGAAGACGAGACATAGGTCAGTGAATGGATTCTCCTTGCCATGTTCGTATGGGGATCTAAGGAGGGTTTGTCTGTCGTGTGACAAGGTGCAGCGAGTGGTACCGAAGACCTGTCATCGCCCAGTATAAGTAGGAACCATCGCTCTGAACATTTCTCGAGGGTGGCGATGGATTTGCTAGGTCCCATAAAGCCTGCGCTAGAAGGTGGAAGTCGTTGTGTGTAACGATTGTTGATTACCCTTCCCGATACCCGGAGGCTGCTGCGTTGCAAACGTTGATTCAGTCACGGTGGCTGAGGCTTTGTTAGGAGTTTGGTATAGAGTTAGTGTTCGTGCAGAGATACTAGCTGCCCAAGGAATGCAGTTTGTTAAGCAGGTGATGGAAGAAGGGAACCGGTTACTTTCCATTAGGCACCTGATTACTACCCGTGCCACTCGCAGTGCAATGGTCTAGTAGAGCGTTTCAGCTGGACTTTAAAATCAAGCTCTGAAGATGTCGTGCGAAGTTCGATCAAATGACTGAGGTCGATACCTTCTCGCGATTTCTTTCGCGTACCACGATATACCACAAACGTTTCTAGGACTTTCATCTTTCGATCTAGTTTATTGGAGTACTGCTAGAATACCATGCCTGTATTGAAACAGGAATGGACGGATGCAAAAATATCAGAGGATATACGAACAACGTATCCGTAATGTTGTAGATCTCCGTAACAAGCCGGATAAAGTTAGCAACTTGGCCCAGAAGAATCGGGTTTGAAGTGCGAAGAAACGTGTTTCAAGTGGTTGAGAAGGTGTTATTGTTTGTTACCGTTGGAGTACAACTAATTCCAAGTATCCTTAGGGGACCATTCATTGTAACGGAAAATAAGGGTGGACAGAAACTGCCGTATCCAGGTAGGATATAAGGATAACATTCTGAAACGCTATCGTGTAAAGTTCGTGGTTGCTACAGATGTAATTGAAGAACCCGAAGGCAACGGAGGAGTGGCGGAAGTACATCCTAGTTGTCCTTTGTCGTGTGATGAGACCTACGTCGACGTTGCCAACGACGTAACTGAAACATCAGAAGAACGTGAAGAGGTGGAGATGATACTGTGTGAGTATGCAAGTGTCTTGACAGAAAGACCAGGCATGACGGACTTGGAAGAGTTCAGTATGAGGTCTCTGGATGAAAAACCTGTGAAACTGAAACCGTATCCACTACCTCATGCGAAGGTAGAAACTTTACTGGACGAAATTAGAACTATGCATGACTTATGGGTCATTGAACTAGCCGAATATGTATATAGTTCTCCGATTGTTTTGGTCAAGAAGAAGGATGCTGATCATCGCTTTTGTATCGATTATTGGAAATAAAACAGGATCACATCATTTCAGGTCGAAAGTGTACCGGATCCTGAGTCCATATTTGCCGAAGTAACCAAATAATGTTTTAAACAGACTTGTCCAAGGGATATTCGCAAATTCTATTTCGTAAGGAAGACCGTCCAAAACAATCTACATACCAATTGGTAGTCATGCAATTCGGGGTCTAGAATGCACTTAGCGTTTTCACCCGAATGTTGATGAAACTGCTAGGTCTTTAAGAGGGACTCGAATTTCAAATGTCATGGACGATTTGTTATTGGCAACACCTACTTGGGACGAACGTAATCTTACTGAGGAAGGTTCTAGAACGACTTAGACAGACAGGGCTCACTCAAAATGGCACATTGGATTTCGGAGACTGATTTATCTAGGACACACACTCAGATAAGATACATTAACCTAGACAGTGCTAAACTCGAACAATTTCGAACGTCCAACTACACAAACAGAAGTGCGATATATTTAAAACTTGCAGGTTATTATCATAAGTATGTTGCAAACGTCAGCGCTATTGCTAGTCTGTTGACTGACTTGACAAGGAATATGGCTCCGACAAAGGTTATTTGGACAGACGCTTGTAAGAGAGCATTTCAGACGTTGAAGGATAGGTTGACGTCAGACGCCATATCAAGACTACCGGATGTGACAAAGGACATTGTATTACGTACCGACGCTTCTGACAGGGGTATTGGTGCAGTTTTACTGCAGGAGCATTATGGGAATTTTTTCCAGATTGTTTATGGTAGCAGAAAGTTGTTGCCAGCTTGCATAATTATTCTGTTACCGAAAGAGATGCCTAGCGAATATCTTTGGGATCTCTAAATTTCAGCGCAATCTGTATGGACGAAAGTTTGTTCTGGAAACTTACCACCAACTAATTGCTTACTTGGCCCAAGCTAAATTGACAAATAGCCGTTTAATGAGATTGTCATTATTTCTTGAGCAATATTAAGTTCAATTGCTTTACATTAAAGGAAGCGCCAAAGTAGGATCAGCTTGCCTCAGGAGACTAATTGATTCTGAGTCGAAGGGGTCACTTAAGGACATGTAAAACGCAACTTGGATGCAAATTCAAAATAAGGAGAGCAATAGTACTCGAACAAATACTAGCAAACGGTACATTTCGAAAACAGCTCACGTGGAACTTACGACCAGTCGCTGTGAAGCAAGGGCAAGGACTACCGCATTTAGGGTTTACGCAGTGCGCTGAGAGCTAGTGTGTTCAGAGTAACGTAGGAAAATGAATTGTATGTACATCTAGAAAGTGGCACAAAAACTGATTTAGAGATAAGTTTGTCAGAGAGAGAGAGAGAGAGAGAGAGAGAGAGAGAGAGAGAGAGAGAGAGAAGGAAGTAAAACAATAAAACAGGTCTGACAATGGAGACCGTAGAAAGGGAGAAGTGACGAGATTAGACTAAAGGAATAGGAAGTCCAAGAATAATGAGGCAGTACGAATAGAGCGACTCGAGGATATTGGAAACGACGGAACACGGAAAGAGAAGAAGGTGGTGCAATGTATTTATAATAAGGCCATTTGACTAAAGTAGCCTAGTATGTCCATTGGCTATCGTTTAGTAATTCTTGAATATGGTGTTCCGATTTGCCTTTTAAAATGAACACATGTAAAATGAAGGAGAAGAATATGCTTAAGCATCTTAATAGCAGTTACATACTTTGTAATAAGACAAGTAATCTAAAGCATAAGATACATACTTTGTAATAAGACAATTAATCTAAAGCATAAGTTACATACTTTGTAATAAGACAATTAATCTAAAGCATAAGTTACATACTTTGTAATAAGACAATTAATCTAAAGCATAAGTTACATACTTTGTAATAAGACAATTAATCTAAAGCATAAGTTACATACTTTGTAATAAGACAAGTAATCTAAAGCATAAGTTACATACTTTGTAATAAGACAAGTAATCTAAAGCATAAGTTACATACTTTGTAATAAGACAATTAATCTAAAGCATAAGATAAGACAATATACTACATTGTCACAACTTTAAAACTCCCAAAAAATTAGGTGAATATGTAGTTGCGACACAATTTTATTTAATTTGAATGTAGCGTTATTCTTTTTGCAGTTATCAGTCAGGACAAATTCCATTAATTACACACTTATTGTCTCTATCTCTTTCTCTCTCTCTCTCTCTCTCTCTCTCTCTCTCTCACACACACACACACATACACACACACACATACGCGCACACACACACACACACACACACACACACACACACACACACACTAATTTTCTTTATAATGTTTGCAAAGCCAGAACACTTACACCATAATTGGTGATATTGCCACTTTAGCTATAACGAATATAAACAGTGTTCATTTTAGTGAAGTGTACTTCAATCAGGGCCGACTAGCCGACTAGCCTGGTTGGTGGGTGCAACTGGGGATATATCGATGGGGTCCCGTAACAGGGCCCCGGGCCGATCAAGACCGTTTAATTTTATGAAAGTAAAACATTTGTTTGACCAAGAACTAGGAGAGGCCACGGAATTTTTTACCCTATGTCCCTGACTTCAAGCAATAAACGAACGGATCATGTCAGACTTGTGACACAACATGAAATCGGCTGATTATTGTTGACAAATGTTTGTGTTAGTTTGTAAGATATAATCCATTATTTATATGGAAGGTGATGATAGTCATTATTGATCCCGAAGCAACAAATTACTTTTGTACCTGCTCTTCGCCTTGGTAACTGGGACTATGACATAACTAGACCCCTACGACAAATTACTAGGTGTGAGATTTATCTGCTCCTTAAATCAACAGACGCTTAATGTTACTGATGTCAGTGCTTTTTTCATTTATGTGTGATTGCTATTTGTCGACGAAAGGCATAATGGTTTCTTAAACGTGTTGCCTAATTCGAAATAATAAGAGTAAACCATATTTTTTTCAGGATTTATAATGTATTTGAGAATATTTTGTTCTATATTGTTAAACGTGTTTGTGAGATGAATAATGAATGTAGTCATCTTGTATATACACCTTTCTTTCCCTCTCCTTCCATATACCATCGCGTGGGAGTGTATGTGTATGTGTATGCGTTTGTGTATTTTGTAAATACCATTAATTTGGTTTTCCTATCATTAACATTTAAATCCAATTTATTAAATTGTATTTCCAAGAAATTTAAATCACGTTGCAAATCATTTGCGGGCTCTCCAGTTACATACATATCGTAGCAAAAACAAGAAACTTCTAGCATTTTGTCAGAGTAAGTACTGTCTTGCAGAAACAAATAAAGGTCGTCGATAAAGGAAACAAAATGTTTCAAAGATGAAAACCTCCACTTGCTTTAAGCCAAAAAATTTTTACAAAAAAAATATTAGTACGCATTACGCATCCTTAAACTGGTTTTGATATACGCATACATATATTGTATGATCAAATCAAATTTACCATTATTACCAAATCTGTACATATAGTACAAAAACAATTATGTTAAACAATATCAAAAGCCTTTCCGGAATACATTAAGCTTCCATGGGTTGTTATCGCCGAGGTGGATGTGGGAGATAATGACCCACTTCCCTTTGCAAAACCCAAATGGCCTGCACCTGAAAGAGCTTCTGTCAACCCAATCCATCTATAGGTCATCACGAGTGGCTTAACTAATCCCGGCGGAACCTGTTTAAACGGATTGGAGAAGTATGCCTGGCGCCTCAAAACCAGACGCTTCGAGCAGATGGAGCTCGTTTACATTGGGTGGATGCCCATCTAGCAGAAGGTAAAATCTGACTTCAAACATTCTCTGCCTTGCGACTATACCGGCTCATGGGAAAGGCTAAGGGTGTAAACGCTAACATGAAATCTAGAGACGGAGGCATTGTTTTCAGTGTCATCTCGGTAACGCCTGCGACGCTACTGATAACCCTGCCCAGGTTTGCTCCCTGGAGAGGACACTCCAGTTTCACTTCACAGCGTCAACACAACACGAGACACAACAGTTTACCGGTTATAAGTCATCATTCGATCAGCGTAGAGTCAGATTCCAATGATTGCTCCCGACGGTAGGAGACATCAACTGGTCTCACTGGACAGCTACCGCCCGTCCACAACTGGGCAGCCTCCAGACAATAAGGTGCCGTCCTGCCACAGTTTGTCTGCCTTACTGTGTGCGTAGGGCGTATGGTACGTGAGTACCTAGAAAAGCGGACTGCACTTGGAAACTACTACTACTACTACAACTACTGCACTTGGAAATAACAAAAGTAAAAAAACAAGGAAACCTCCAATCATCAAGCTAGGTACACGGGATCTCTGGACCATGCTGACTGGACTATCAGATGATCTCCAGGTAATCAGCGATGCTAGAAAACCTTCTACCATCAACGACGAACTTGCATGACTTCAGGTCAACATCGCCGGACTACAGGAGACATGGCTACCAGATTTCGGGTCCCTCAGAGAAGAGAACTACACGTTCTTGTGAAAGGAAAACATCGCTGATGAAGCCAGAGAGGCTTTTTAGTGAATTCGCCGTCTCTGCTGGGGATGATAGAACCCTGCCAACAAGGAAAGTGCCCTTTCGCTAATACAGGGCCTGTCAACCTGATCAGTGTTTACTCTACCACACTAATCGCGACCGTAGATACAAAATACAAGTTCCACGATGATTTAAACTCGCTCATTGACAAAATTCCCATGAAAGAGAACATGATATTATAAGGCGACTTTAAGGCCAGGGTGTGTGCTGACCATGACTCTTGGGCTTCATGCCTTGGCAAGTGTGGCATTGGGAAGATCAATGCGAACGAGAAACTTCTTCTAGAGATGTGCTCGTACCACGACCTCAAAATCACCAATTCATTCTTCCAGCCAAAGCCAAATAAAAAATGTCTTGGAAGCACCCACAATCCAAACACTCGCGCCAGCTGGACTTGATCATTCAGAGACGGTCTGCCATGAAAGGTGTGCTTCTTACACAGAGCTGACTGTGACACTAACCACGCGATGGTGTGCTGCCAAATGAAGCTTTAGTTACAGACGATACACCGCTCTAGGGTACACCAGGCATTGACATGATCAAGACACCATATCCGGGCAAGGCTGAGGAATTTACTTATGCCCTCTCCAAGACGATTCACACAGAACCTTCCAACCGCAGTGCCAAAGAGAGATAGGATCACGTCAGAGAGACTGAATATCACTGTGACTCATATCTTCGGTACGAAGCAGTAAAAGAAGAACGACTTGTTTGAGGATTACTCCACCACACTCAATCCATTCATAGAAGTACGTCGTAGTGTTCACCTGGAATAAAAACGACCCCACTGCCAAAGTACAAGACAAGTATACAGATCCACCAGAAGCAAAATGCAAAGGTTAACACGGCAGTATGTAAATTAATACTGGTTTCAGCTGTGTCAGAGCATCCAGTCAGCATCAGATATCGGAAACATGTACGATGGCATATAGAAAGCAATGAGTCCCACAAAGCAAGTGATATCCTCGCTCAGGCGATACAATCTACAGCAAAGGCAAGCATATGGAGCGTTGGGTCGAGTTGTACTCTGAACTATTCTCAAAAGAGAACCACGTGACCAACGATGCCCTCAACGCTATTGAAGACCTGCCGCTCGTGGCCAAACTGGAGGCGAAACCTACTGTTGCAGAAGTAAAGAAGGCCTTCAAAAAGCTATCCTTATATAACATCGCAAGGAAGGATTGCATTTCAGCAGAAGTCATCAAGTGCAGCGCCAGCGTGCTTATCCCACATCTGCACGACCTCCGCCAGTGCTTGGTTGAGGGTGCAGTGCATCAGGATATCAGAGACACCAACATCGTATTAACCCTGTACAATAACAAATGAGACAGAAATGATTTCAATAACTACAGGGGCATATCTCTTCTCAGCATCGTGTGTAAAGTAATTGCTGAAGGAATGTATCCAGAGATGAAGTCTGGGCTCCGGCCAGAGAGGTCCGCAATCGATATGATCTTCTCCGTCAGGAGCCTGCTTTTGAAAGGAAGAGAACAACACAAACACATCATCCTGCCCTTAATAACCCCGCCAAGGCAGACCCTCCTCGATGACAAGAGAGGCGCAGTGCAGTATGATAGATCAACTTATGATCCTTGTAACTTCAACAGCCGAGTGAAACGGGGTTGCTCCCTCGCCCCCCCCCCCCACGCTTTTCGGCGTATACTTCGCGGTTCTGCTCAATCATGCGTTTGGGACGTCCACAGAAGTGATCTACCTGCACTCAAAATCAGATGACGAACTTTTCAAACTGGTACGACTAAAGGCAAATAGCAAATTACGTGAAGCATCCATCAAGGACATGCTCTCTATTCTAGCCACTAACAGGGAAGCTGAGTTACTTCACCTGATGCACCTCTTTTTAAAAGCGTGCAATGAGTTTGGGCGGACCATCAGCCTAAAGGAAATAAACGTGATGACTCAGAACTTGAACCCCAAAGCTTCATGATGAATAACTACGAACTTGTGGTAGTAGAGCAGTTCACGTACTTCTGCTCTACCGTCACCAAGAACTTATCGCTCCATGCTGAGCTCAATAATAGGATTGGAAAGGCATCAATATCTCTCTCCAGGTTATCGCAAAGAGTGTAGAACAACATTATGCTGACCCTGAACAAAAAGATCTCAATTTACCGTGTCCACGTGCTAAGCACTATCCTGTATGCCAGTGACACATGGACTCTGTACTCCTCACAAGAGAAAGGACTGAGATCCTTTAACATATGATGTTTCCGACGCATAATCGGGATCACTTGGAGTGATCGAGTAAGAAACAATGATGTGCTTGAACGTGCCAATATGCCCAGCATGGTCACACTCATCCGCCATCGTTGCATCAGATGGCTGAGCCATGTACGTTGGACGGATAACAGACGGATCCTCAGACAAATTCTTTATTCGGAACTTGCCTCTTACAAAATGTCGATCGGACAGCCACATGTCCGCTTCCAGTATGTCTGCAAACGCGATTTGAAAGCCCTTGACTCGATGTCAAAATCTGGGCAGAGCCTGCTTTATTGAATCCTAGCTGGCGACCTTCTCTGATCACTGATTTGAAAACCGGCGAGGTTAAGCTACTCTTGCTAGCGGTTGAAAATCGATCTGAGGAAGAAGACGTAGATCCAGCACACACCAGACTCAACTTTCAAGTTCAGCAAGGACTGCCACTCCCGTGCTGGGCTACATAACCACTATAGACGCTGCACAGCTACTAACCGGGACATCTCTCATATTCGCACTTCCTTCGGCTCACGAGACTAACGGATGCCAACAACAAAAGTACGTCAATTGTTGTATTTATTTCTTGGTTGAATATAGCTTAAAACGAAAATATCTTATATTGTGCAACGGCCAATATGCAGTGCCAAATTGATCATCAATTAATTGGTCATTATCTCCAACTCATTAATAAGCTATTTCACTTTTCTATTCAAGAAAATAGTAAATATTTTAGAAAAACAACTAAAGTTAAACGTTTGAAATTATTGGCATTATTATCATCACCACTCTTATACAAAGGCACATTATTATCATTAGACTATTTATCTAGACAATGTCCTCAATCTAATATAATGTTATGCCTTTAGGCAATATAGAAATGTCCAGCCACTGCAGCTGCAGTCGGAGCAAACCAAACGCTTTTCTCTCCTAAAATAAGATCACAAACGAGGCAATTGAGATATCGTTCTCGTATTGCCACAACATGAAAATCGATATGTCTGATCCTTCTGTAGAAATCCCTGGCTCCAATGTTTAGTTGAATATATATGTTGCAGATATTGACCTGGCTTAACAGCAAAGTCGAACTTTGTTTTTATTTGCATGATTTCGATGCAGCTTTACTGACTCAGGTTTCTGTCACATGATATCCTTACAACCTTGCCGTGAATCTTAGAACAGTTGTATTCTGCTCTACAACAACGTTATGTTTAGTCATTGCATCGCATAGTACACGACAAGTATCACTTGTCAGATCACATTGTAGAGGTTAGTTAAAGATTCTTTTCCGAATTCACGAAGATCTTTTGTAACATGAACAGTACGTATCCTGATATCGGTCATTACACACGGTACGGGTCTGATAAGTTTCTATTGGTCTTGACGCACATACAGGTCTGCTAGGTCTTGTTATCTGACATTTCAAACATTACTGGTCCGATGTGCCTGGTAATCGGTTTGTCCATACTTTACGGTCTGAAAGGCCTGACTATTGATCTTTTCATCCCTTACAGCACGGGTCTCAAACTCAAACCACTCAAGGGCCACATGAGGATATTTTCGACGGACCATGGACCACACCACCGTTGCAATCTCAAATGACACCGTGTGACGCCAATCATTTTGCGGCCAGCAATCCGTGTATTTGAGACCCCTGCTTTACAGGTTGTATGGGCCTAAATATTGGTATTTCCCTTCCTAACGGGTTAACTGGGAACATATATTGATCTTTCCACACTTTACGGTACTGATAGTTATGGCTAGTACTCCTTCCATACTTGACCGGTCTACATTTACAGGTCTCAGAGCTCTATCAATCTTTCCCGACTTTACTGGCTATCGATCGTTCAAAGTTTACGGGTCTAATGTGTCTGATCTAAGGTCTTACCGCACTGTACGGGTCTAATGTGTCTGATAAAAGGTCTTACCGCACTGTACGGGTCTAATGTGTCTTATACCCGGTATTTCCGCACTGTACGGGTCTTATGTGATCCAAGGTCTTACCGAACTGTACGGATCGAATGTGTCTTATACCTGGTTTTTCAGCACTGTACGGTTATGATGAGTCTGACAATCAGTCTTTGCACACTTAACGGGTTTGATGCATATAACTATGTCTTTCCAAACGTTACGTGTCTAGTGGCCCTGGATATTGGCCTTTCTAAACGTAACGGGTCTAGTGGACCTGGATATTGGCCTTTCCAAACGTTACGGGTCTAGTGGGCCTGGATATTGGCTTTTCTAAACATTCGAGTCCGATGAATTTTGTTATCGGTCTTTCCGCGTTCACGGGTTTGCTTGGTCAGATATACAACCTTTCCGCACTGTACGCGTGTGATGGAACTGAATATTGGTCTTCACTCGCTTGACAGGTCTAATTGGACTGAGTATTGGTCTTATCACACTTGACGGGTCTGATGAAACTGGTTATTGGTCTTATCACACTTGACGGGTCTGATGGAACGGAATATTTTTCGTTCCACATTTAACGGGTCTGATTAGTATGACTTGTCAGTTTCTCCACACGTTATGGATCTAATACGTCTGAATATGATAATGTTCACATTGCGCCTGCTCTGGTTTAGATTCATCCACGCAGTTTCTTCAAATAGTATGAAAACTCGCCTTTCCTGACAAGTAAAGCAGCGATGTTCACGTTACCTAATTTGAAAATGCTGCTTGTGTCGACAGCTCATACTGGCATCGTCTCAGAAATACTTATTGCATGAAGAACGAAATCAGAAAATCCTTTCTTCCATGATTGTAACTCAATGGGTTATTTTTTTTAATTATTTTTTTTCTGCGAATGTTAACAGTGCATTCACGTATTCTTTAGTCTAATACCCTAAAAAGTTTACAGTGCGCAAGGAAGGGACCCCCGAGTGGCCGAGTGGTCTATAGCGCTCTCTGTTACGGATCACTGCCATCTAACCTGTCGGCGTGGGTTTGAGTCTCAGATTCGGGCAATGTGGGTATGTGAGAAAGCTTGCCAGTAGCTTCTCGTGGGTCGGTGGTTCTTTCGGGGGGGGGGGGGGTCCATGGGTTCTTCCTGCACCATTAATAACGGCCTATCGTGTGCTGAAAATGGTGTTAAACCCTACAACAACAAAAACAACAACAACAATGCGCAAGGAAATGCACCGCTGTGTACTTGGATAGATAGAGAGATAAATTTGTATATTTATGGTTGAAGTTAGGTGATAGCATGGGCGCAGTGATCTCCTCATTCTTTCTAATAGGTCGTTCATCAAGGTAGAAAAATAACCCATAAGACCGTTCTTGCCAGTGTAGCCAAGAAACTGAACAGCATCTCTAGCCCACATGTAAAACACATAAATCATAATAAACCTCCAGACAAGCAGTAACCGCTGCGCAACTGGAAATGGTCAGTCTGTGTTCAAGACGAGAGGTCAGTAGTCGACTCTTCGACCTTGAGCTCGATAGTGGTAATCTGCACGTACGCAAATCATCCTGACATTCTCATAAGATTAATAAATTAGACACACATTAGCGTGCGCTCATGTATACATTCGCTTGTTATGACACTTTATTCCAAATAAATGATATATATGTTGATAGTAGTTTGTATCATTCCATTCCGTATTAATCTAATTATAAACGTAAAAATGCATAGTTCCTTCAAATCACTGGCATTTCGTTGATCAATAGTTACAAACACTAAATATATAATTTCTGCAAATTAGGTGAAGTTCTGGAATTGTTTAGTTTGCATGAAAAGTCTTGGGATCACTACCACTCAGTACTTACTATCCAATTTTCCAGGAATCTTTCAATAGCACTCACTTTGAGGAAATCATGGTTTGACTATTACTCGATCAGAGGTAACCACACTTATTCCTCAGCAAGTAATATAAAATTTAAGTTTTTCTGTGTTGCTGCTATTGTCGCTGCTTTAACTTTAACGCTATTAATTACCCCACAGTAGCTTGGGAGGACAGCAGTACACAAACACAAACACAAACAATAACATTTAGAAAATGTAAAACCTGCTGACACCACCAACTCTTTACATTCGTCTACTGGAACGGAGTCATAGGGTGCCAGCATAACCATAACGGCCTGTATAATTGGTGTAGGAAGATCATAATTCCAAATATGTCCTTTTATTTTGATCTTAATCAAGCTTCGATTGTAGTTTGAACAAAACAAGTCTATTCTTGGTGTATAGACTTTTGTGTAACTAGAGCGCGTTACAAGCTAGATATTTATTATGATGATGGTAAACATTAAAATGTAAACTCAATTACATGTACATAGAGATGGTCTAACTACTTGAATCGGTTGGGGCGGGGGGTAATTTAGGGAGTTTAGTCCATATATCGCTTGGTCACGGTCTCTTAATAGCTTGATAAATGTCTTTATAGTCGAAATTCGAATTGACCACATACTTCACTAAAATTTATATCCTTCTAACAGTTTAATTGAACTGAGAGTTACATTGTTAAAATCAAAAATCGATCGTTAGAGCGACCGCCTCGGATGCGGAAGGTCGTGGATTTGATCCCGGACCGAGTCATACCAAAAACGTATAAAAACGGCACTATATAACTGCTGCCTCGCTTTCCACTCAGCATTAAGAGGTCAGTGTTAGAATAGTGTGACAGGGTGGGACATCATGATACATGTCTGCAGAATGTTGCGATATGACTGACATTTTTTTAAAACTACGTTAAAAATCAAAATCACCCACACACACAGACAGACGCACACACACTATTTATAAACTGTAGTGATATTCACGGTTTGCTTAATTTTGTAAAGATGATTTTTTTATTTCCAGAAGCATTGTAAGGTGTTGATATTTTCAATGTGTCAAGTCTGAACTGTGTACATATGAAAACTGACTTTTACCTGCTCACTTAGTCTTTATCAACGCCATCGTCATAGTGGTTTGATAATACAAAAAAAAAACATTTCATGTTTAACACCGACTTTATTACGAGGTAACATCAAGCCTGATAGAAATTATTCAGCGGGTGACAAATTAACAACAGGGTGACATGGGCGTCCGCACGAATGTTTCCGGGTTGATGTTGAGTGTGGCAAGCCATTATCCAGCAGAGGAGGGAAGCCAAACTCTAAAGTATATATTGTTTCTTGGGTTGTTTGTGTCTTCTTCAAATAAAATTCCAGGGATAGACTGTCCCATGCCCAACCAACCAACCTTTGCGATCGCCCATACACAGTGAGAATATATAAAAACGGTGTGCGAACGATGGGATGAACATGACGGAACAGTTTGGATTCACTGGTTCCTTTTGCTATGGCCATTTACTCAGTAAAAAAATGAATAAATAAATAGCAAATAGTAAATAAATAAAAAAATAGAAATAAATAAATAGTAAATAAAGAAATAAAAAATAAAGATAGATAGATAGATAGATAGATAGATAGATAGATAGATAGATAGATAGATAGATAGATAGATAGATAGATAGATAGATAGATAGACAGACAGGTAGGTAGGTAGATACATACGTACGTACGTACGTGCGTGCGTGCGTGCGTGCGTACATACATACATACATACATACATACATACATACATACATACATACATACATACATACATACATACATACATATTTACATACATACATACATACATACATACATACATACATATTTACATACATACATACATACATACATACATACATACATACATACATTCATACATACATACATACATACATACATACATACATACATACATACATACATACATACATACATACATACATACATACATACATACATACATACGTATAGCAAACATTACGTGCCATTATTTTCTTTAATTTTGACCTACATCGCATCAAAACTAATTAAAAGCGACCAGGATAATGTAGGAATATTGTCATGCACTTGCTTACTGAAGTTAGTGCAATCTTACAGGGTCTAAACTTGAAGCATATGTCAATAAAGACCAACAACCGAGCTCCTGCTGTGAAATAGATTGAAAGCAAGGTAATCCAATTCATACTGATTAAGAAAGTATCTTGCGTACTACATTTTATCACATAATGGAAATTCGCCAATGGTAAATTATTAGTGGGCAATTTTTAAAAATGGAGGTTTCTAAGATATAGTTTATTTATTAACGCTTATCAATGAGGAGTTGTTTCTTTTCCCTTTTAAAATCTTTGATCCGGACTTTCTGATGCTGACAAATGACGTAACAATCAATATAGAATATTTAATATAATACTATTTTTATTTCAGCCTTTAAAGCGTTTAGATGACAATTAACATTCCAAATTAACAATTAACATTCCAAATTAACAATTAACATTCCAAATTAACAATTAAAAATCCAAATTAACAATTAACATTCCAAATTAACAATTAACATTCCAAATTAACAATTAACATTCCAAATTAACAATTAAAAATCGAGATTAACAATTGACATTCCAAATTAACAATTAACATTCCAAATTAACATTTAACATTCCAAATTAACAATTAACATTCCAAATTAACAATTAACATTCCAAATTAACAATTAACATTCCAAATTAACAACTAACATTCCAAATTAACAATTAACATTCCAAATTAACAATTAACATTCCAAAACTTTGCTAAACAAATAAGACAAATCGCTTAACATTTCAAGATGTTTAAATATGAAATTTTTTATAAACTTAAAACTGAATTACAATTTGTTTAAATTAAGTGTGTGCACATGGATTTCGCATGATTGTAATGATTATACAGTGTTTACATGACACACGAACATCCACCCCCACCCATATACATATATATATATATATATATATATATATATATATATATATATATATATATATATATATATATATGTGTGTGTGTGTGTGTGTGTGTGTGTGTGTCGTCCGTGGATTGGGAATGTAAACAGAAGACGACGTCCCGTAACCAATCTGTAAGTCACAATATCAATGTACGATTCATAACCATTTTTGCGAGAAATGCCAGCACTATTTATCCTGTGAATTTAGTTCTGGTGGAAAGAGCGGAAGAATATTGCGATGGGACAGGTGCCCCACGGCACCAGTCAAAACGGACGCCGTCTGGAGATATTTTATTCCAACAGAAATTTTCATATTATTTGACACTAGCCTTAGAGTAACTGGGAAAGTTATTTGAAAAGATTTATAATTAAGGTGCTGGGTATGGGCGCTGTTGATGTCACTAGATTATGTTAAAAATGCTTAGTAAATATTAGGTTTGGGCTTTGGTTTAAGACTGTTTAATATAATAACACTACCGTCCCGTTTGACTGACTGACCCGCCCTCCCACCTCCCGCAAAAAAAAAAAAAACTACTGCGGGCGCCTATGAGGGCTGGACAGGAAGGAGATTGGCATCTGACAATAAACTGTTATATGTGGCAAAGCAGGAGCATCACTGCAGAACATTGCTCCGAACAGCCGATAGGAGAGCCACTAAAGGTCATTTACCCGGGCGCCTCGAACCCTCGCGTAGACGCTGCCTGTTGGATACACGTCATAGTAGTTTTTATCCAGAATGGTGATTTTATCACATACTGCTTTGGTTACCATAAATATAATCACACCAAGCGAGGTTATTTGATACTGATCATTGTAGTTCCCATTTCCTAATGATTTAACTGTGTGGCTTTTATGTAAAGCATTCCCTACCTGGGCAACATAAATCCTTTTCACACAAATTACATAAAATGGAGTAAAGATAAATAAGACCCTACTGTTTGAGAGTGTATATTACCATGTATTCTCTACTCTTTATGTTCACACCATACAAATAATTACATATATCGACTTGTCACAATTTATCTATCTAGCCTGTAATATTACTAGAGCTCATCAATGCATGGTTTCAAATACACCATTCAATGACAACATGTGAGTATTCGTTTGGAGATTGTTGTTTTTGTAATTTTGGAGCTTTTCATATTATTCAGAGTAGCAACATGTTTATCTTCCATTCTCCTCGCAGGTAAAGCTTTAGTTTCCAAACTATACATACATACATACATACATACATACATACATACATACATACATACATACATACATACATACATACATACATACATACATACATACATACATACATACATACATACATACATACTAGGAAGTTATCGTTAACACACGATACTCAATATCGTCGTAACAGACATAGGAAATAATTTTACTTAGTTTAACGAGTAAAGCACTATTATTTTCTTAATCGTTCCTCGGAGCCATCCTTCTCTCTCTCTGTCTCTCTGTCTCTCTCTCTCTCTCTCTCTCTCATATTGTCATATTTTCGAAGAAGAAAATCACACAGAAACCTATGTTCATGCTTGGAGATAAATTGATTCCTATAGTTTCTTCTAGAACCTACGCTGGGGTTACTCTCACCGCAGATCTCTCCAATACTGCTGCAGTAAAAAATGCTTGTGATAAAGGAAGGTCAGTCTTTTATTCCATTGTAGGGGCTGGCATTGGAAAGGGTGGAATGAATCCAATTAATAGTGATACAATATGGTCAAAAATAGTACTGCTTGCATTGACATATGGATGTGAACTTTGGTCCAGCTTGAGCCAGTCACAGGTATACGATCTTGAAGTATGTCAAAGAAAGGCGGCACGAAGAATTATAGGTCTCGATCAGCGCTCTTGTACAGAAACAACAATTAGCAGTCTTGGACTGTGGACCATTGAGGGTTATGTGGACAAAATCAAACTTGGCTTCTTCAATAAAATCTGCAGAGCTAAAGGTTCATTTGTATGGAAAATTATATTCCACAGAAGAATCCTTGACTTCTTGATACATGAGAGCGAGAGCATTGGGTTTGTTAAAGATATATATCGTGTTCTTTTGAAATATCAGCTTGGCGGGTTTTTCCACCTATAAGTGAACACTCTATATTCTACCCCGAAATCGGCATGGAAGAGGAATATTGAAATGGCAGTTCACTGCTGCGAAGAATCATTGTGGAGATCTAAACTTGAAATGAGACCTGAACTTTTACATTATGCAAGTGTCCATACTAATCTTCAACCACTTGCAGTTTGGAAACTTGATAAATGTGTTCCTAATAAAACTTGGACTTTCACTAACATTGCTTATTTAACTATGTGTCCCATTACAATAGAGAAGGAAAATAATTGTAAACTCTGCAAGAGATTGATTATAGACAGAACCAAGCATATGTTACTATTCTGCAACGCCCTAAATGACGAGCGTAACATTATGTTTGAAAAAATAATAGATGCCATCGACATCCTAGACTCCCAATGGCTTTTATGTCAGGACAACGACACCCTACTTCATATCCTTTTGGACAAGAGAGTGGACATCTTTGATTCTATGGATGATCAATCATGGCAGACATTCATGTGTGTGGTGGCTGATGGAATAGACGCAATTTACAGAAGAGCAAATGAACTTGTAAATGATATCCCATAGTATGCTTATTCAGTAAATTAAGGAAATGGACCCAATTCATTTATGTCTAATAAATAACTCAAATGTGTTCTAAGTGAATGAGAACATGATAATTAATTTAAATCGTTTTAGTTGAATGTAAATAATTACAATTCCATTATTTCCCCTCTCTTCATCTATGTTGCGTATATAACTCGTTGCAGCGAGTTCTCTCACGTATGTGTTTTGACATTAAGTTCTCTTTGCTTTTGTTGCTATATAGTGTACTGTAAGTAATTTAATCACAAATTATGTTCATAATTTTTTTGTATTTACGAAACATTAACTGAATGAAATCTCTTATGAAGAGGAAATAAAGAAAGTCAGTCAGTCAGTCAGTCAGTCATACATACATACATACATACATACATACATACATACATACATACATACATACATACATACATACATACATACATACATACATACATATATACATGCATGCACGCACGCACGCACGCACGCACGCATGCATGCATACATACATACATACAGACATACATACATAAATTGAAGCTTTGAATTTCTATGGTATTTAATTCAGTCACCATAGCAAACATAATGATACCCACTAATGTTATTTCTATCTGCCTTGATAAATTTGTATAATGTTATTTTATCTCGATTTAATTGCATTAAGTGAGATTCTAACCAAAGTAAAATAACCTCCACTTCCTGTTGTAAATTTTGTTCAAAAGAAGAATTTTGGTATGTAAGGTTGTGTCATCCACAAAAAAAACATTTTCAGTTGCGTTTGTCCGAAATAGTAAATTTATAAAGTAATCTAGAAAGGCTAACGGCCAAGAATATATTTGTTGCGACTCCTTGTTTTACGTATTATAATGAAGATGTAGCATAATCCATTTTGCATGCGTCGGGTATGTCATCAACATTTCAAGATCGCCAAATTAAATACTTTCTTGCAATTACATCCAATGTGCTGATTATTCTCCCATCATATATAAATGCTAGATATGAATTAACCAACATCGTGAGGGCATTTTGGCATTAATTCGTTTCTCTAAAACCTGATTGTGACTTATGCAGAAGATTATATTGTTTCAGAAATCTTTCACCCTGTAGGGTGGTCTGTTTTTCATAAATGTTAGATAACGTTGACGAAAACAATATAAGTCGATACTTGTTTGCTATTAATCATGACTTTGCTTAATGACTGCCGACACTTTGGGTAATTTTAGATTAGTTCGTAAGATGACTATATCAACACATGTATTTAGCTAGTGCGATAAGACAGTTCCCAAATCGGTGTTGATACTAATGGACGATGGGTCTGATGTCACCTGTTCAATAAAATGTGTAATTGTGTTGATACTGATGGACGATGGGTCTGTTGTCACCTGTTCAATAAAATGTGTAATTGTGTTGATACTGATGGACGATGGGTCTGTTGTCACCTGTTCAATAAAATGTGTAATTGTGTTGATACTGATGGACGATGGGTCTGATGTCACCTGTTAAATAAAATGTGTAATTGTATTGATACTGATGGACGATGGGTCTGTTGTCACCTGTTCAATAAAATGTGTAATTGTATTGATACTGATGGACGATGGGTCTGTTGTCACCTGTTCAATAAAATGTGTAATTGTGTTGATGCTGATGGACGATGGGTCTGATGTCACCTGTTCAATAAAATGTGTAATTGTGTTGATACTGATGGACGATGGGTCTGTTGTCACCTGTTCAATAAAATGTGTAATTGTGTTGATACTGATGGACGATGGGTCTGATGTCACCTGTTCAATAAAATGTGTAATTGTATTGATACTGATGGACGATGGGTCTGATGTCATCTGTTCAATAAAATATGTAATTGTGTTGATACTGATGGACGATGGGTCTGATGTCACCTGTTCAATAAAATGTGTAATTGTGTTGATACTGATGGACGATGGGTCTGATGTCACCTGTTCAATAAAATGTGTAATTATGTTGATACTGATTTTCTTCTTTTCCATGTTAATTACATTTGTATGTCTGAATAATTTTGTACTCCTTCTGTTCAAAACTTATATGTGTGTATGTATATATTTATATATATCTATATCTATATATAGATATATCTATCTATATATATTTATCTATGTATGTATCTATCTATCTATCTATCTATATATATTTATCTATGTATGTATGT
This sequence comes from Unio pictorum, assembly GCA_030141615.1. Classification (NCBI taxonomy): domain Eukaryota; kingdom Metazoa; phylum Mollusca; class Bivalvia; order Unionida; family Unionidae; genus Unio; species Unio pictorum. The sequence continues at coordinate 6,950,647 of JARLTB010000221.1, forward strand.
ATCTATCTATCTATCTATTTATCTATCTATCTATCTATCTATCTATCTATCTATCTATCTATCTATCTATCTATCTATCTATCTATCTATATATATATATATATATATATATATATATATATATATATATATATATATATATATATATATATATATATATATATATATTAACTTGATTTTCCTATCTATTGATTAATGTGGCTTTATGAAATGCTCGTGTTGTGGGTGTCTTAAAGGGCGTTTCCTGATTAATGGGCTTAACGAAATGTCTCACAATTATTGTGGCTTTATCAACATAACTTCATTAGTGTGGCTTAGCGAAAATCTAGTATTAGTGTTGGTTAGTGAAAATCTACATAACTAAAATTGCAAATGACATGCTGCATTTTACAATTCAGTACATGGAAGAAAGAACGTGATAAGTAAAAGCAGAAGTTTAACTTATTGCCATTTTTTTGATAGTCATAAATGTATTAAAATTCAATTTATGCAAAGCAGTTGTAAGAACGTTTCGTATTTAAACCTGATGAAGAAATATAAAACAAATGATCAAGGATTCGTGGATACACATATTATAAATTTATAATAATAGCCTCTATCAACAGAGTCAGATCATGCATATATAAATGATTAGTACATCTATGAACACAGTTGTAGGTTTTTGTCTGTTTGTGATTAAGATATTACGTCATATGTTATGTGTGTAAGAGTGCAAAAATGTTGTAGCTTGTCCTAATTAAAGTCTAGGCATACCACTAACAACTGCATATCCCATCTGTCGTTGGCATGGGCTTTTTGCGAACCTAGCCCAAAAGTCAAAGTAAAATATGACGTGTTGCGCTGACCACGACACAATATGCAACAAGAGCACCTACACAATTATTGGACTCTTACACACATAACATATGACGTAATATCTAAACAGTTAGATATCATGAAGAGGAGATGTGAGGGTTGTGTAGAGGACAATAACAAAAGTTGAGACATGCCAGAGACACAGTTGGGCCATTTTTAGTAATGAAATATACCTGATATATTTATTAATAACGGCAGACTGAAGAGGATTATTATAACTTTCATACGTGTGTCAAACTTTTGGCGGTTAAATAATGTTAATCATGCGTAGCTGATGAGTCAAAGGAGGCTAAGCTAAAAGAGAGGAGTATGTTCCCAGACGAAACAAAAGATTTTAAGTATTCTCCCGCGTGAAATTAGACAGTCTTAAGTTATGTGTGAAAACAAGACGTCCGATTACGAGATGAGCAAAGTGTACGTTTCCTCTTACATTGTACAAGGGATATGTGTCTGGAAATTTATGGATGTGTAAAACAAGATTCGGCTTCATATAAAATTAGCTAGTCTCGAAGAAACGTGGCATGACCTCAATCATCTACAATATGTTCACTGAAATAAGTTTGTTATTATTTGTGTAATTTATTCCTTTCAAATTGATGCATCAAGTTTCCGTAAGTTTGGAAGCTATTGGTTTGCATAGATCTGTTTTGAATGTTATGTTACTCTTGTATTCTAAGAATTGCATTCATTACTTCTGATAGAAATTATATGAATATGTGAATTTGTCTGTCTTAAATGATATGGTTCATTCTGGAAATTAATATTACTAAATCAGAAAAAGTTTAGTTAGCAAGTATTTTAATTAGGACACGGGTTGAAGTCGAGTAATTCATTTACGTAAATTAATCTGAGAAATCCTTTCAGCAGATAATCGATGGTGTTAGCATTAGAAACGCCTATCGACCGACATCGTCTAGCTTATAATTCATAACCCACGGTCTATTTATGGTTCGTTCTATTTAGGAATATAGTTATCCGCTAGGAAAAACTCTTTCACATTATGATGATACAGGTGTATGTATATCAGGCTGCAAACTGACCATATTACTGTTAGTGTCTTGAGTTACCGTAAGTCAATATAAGACATTTGAGTGAGAATATCGTTCTAAGAAAACCTGACAAATATTTAGGTAACGATTTATTTATTTGATGGAATAAATTGCTCCATATGTGTATCAGGCAGTGTGAAAAGACAGCGGAAAACAACGTACGGATGATGCGCACAAAAAGGCTTGATGGATGTAAAGAATAGGAAAACAGTTAAGATGGCATACTGAGCAACGAGTTTCACTCGAATATATGACGACAGTAACATCTCCTTAATATCAATAATCAATTATTCTGCAAAACTTATTTTAGGCATTTAATTAGTATATGTACCTATCATACGATTTAATACAAACGAACAAAATCAATCTATCATGTTATTCATTATGTTTGAAATCACATGACCTTACACAATGACGGATGTCAACATTGTAAACTATTTATAGAAAAATTGGATTTCGTAAGGCAAGTTTTCTGCCAAATAGTTATTGTTAAATCTTTAGGCTCTTTAAAACTGTTACAAGCAAGAAAGAAGACAACAAGCTTTCCAAAATTTAATAAATAATTTATTTCTCTAGAAAAGCAAGGTAAAATTGAGAAAAATACATTACAGTGTTACGAATCAGATCCAAAAAAGTCCAAAAATTATCCAATAATTAAAAAATAAAAGTCCTAGTAATAAAATGTTCTAATAAAATTAAGTCTGAACCACGATGATCTCCAAAATGAAAGGCGATGACGTATGATGTGGTCAGTGCCCTACTGATATGTCAAAAGATCTTTGTTGAATCACAGACAATAATACCAAACTGTTTGAATTATGTAACCTTCGATAACTGTCCTTGTCCAATAATTAATTTTGAGCAAGAGTATTTCCAGGGGTAAATAATCTTTTAGAATTGTATGGGACACAGAAACTTCTCCTGGTCTTTTATTATCAGGTACTTTGATTTTTTTCTGATAAGTCTTCTTCTAAAGAGAGTATTTCTATTCAGGGGCAGAGTGTGGCTTTCATAATATTTATATCCATTGTGCAAATTTGTCATCAGAATTAGTCTCAGGAGCCGTGACAGTCAGAACAGGGTTTGCTTTACCCCTTGAGTGTAATCATTTATTTCTAGGCAACGATCTATCTGGACATAAGGTTGTGGTTAATCCGCTTGTAACTGGCAAGCCTTATCTGAATCAGAAAGTTCTCAGAATGATCGATCAGGAAAGCATTCCGTTTGATGACACATGTATGGGTAAGGCTTTTAATGATATCACTTTCACTCCTTGTTTGGATCAATCAATTGTATCCTCTTTTAACTAATAATTCTCTTTATTCTATTCAGGGTGACAAGCGACAATCACTTGCTGTCGAACAGGAAAAACAGATTGATATCTACTATTTGTTTAAAAGGGCATTAGTGAATCTGAAGCCAATGAAATAGATGTCAGTTATTTCATTTAAAATGGAATTCTTATAAGGAAATCGAGACCCAACGAGGTACGTGCTAGTGACGACTGGTCTGCAAACTATCAAACAGTAGATCTAAAATCTTACAAAACGGAAATACGTAGTCTGTCCTATGAAACTCCATTGGCTGGTCATTTGGGAACTAATGACTTATCACATGAACCTGACTCACTTATATTGACCAAATATTGCTAGTAATGTTTGTAAACACTGTAAATCTTGTCCAACGTGTCAAATGGTAGGAAAATCCAATCAGAAGATACATACGGCTCATCTGCAACCTATTCCTTCATTTGACGAACCATTTACCAAAATTATGGTAGATTGTGATGGTCCCTTACCTAAGACCAAGTCAGGTAACTAGTATGTGTTGATCATAATGTGTGCGTCAAGAAGGTTTTGAGAGGCTATTATTTTGATTTGAGGAATATCAAATCGAAACAATAGTAAAAACATCGTAAGACTTCTTTGAGGCTGTTTTCTAAGATACAAGCACGTATTTGTGTTCTTTTTTGCGACTGATGTCTAGAACGTCACGAATCAGTTTTACGGGAAAATGAGACATAATTTGTGTCATGTTGATGGCGTGTAAGATTTAATCAAAGTGTCTTAAGTTTTAACAGATTGTTGTTGTTATGTTGACGGCAGGGACGTGTACACGACAAGCCCTCCGTTTCGACATCAGTGGTGAAACTAACGGGTACAAAATTGCAAATAATCGGGGGTGGGTTTTAAATCCACGAGTATATATGCGCATGGTTTGAGTGGCATGGTTGTACGTATGCGTCCGCCAAGGTGTTCCTAACTGTTTGGCTAAGACTTGCACTTGTGATTTATCTCTAGGGCCTTTAAATAAGATCACCTAATGACCACTGAGACTGACGTTGCGATGGGCTTTACTTTGTAAAACATATTTTGGGTGACACTGGCATTACAATGTTCACCTTTGTGCGTAAATCACAGTTTAATTTCTTATTCGTCTATTCCAAATATGTCGTCAAAAAAGAACAGGTGGGTTTAACTGGGGTCAGACACAATCTCGTTGAATTCGAATTTGACCTTGTTATTAGAGACTGGACGCCAAGTGCCAATATTTGTAACATCAAACAATCCGTTGAGGTGGACGATCGAACAAATGATACGTATGTTTTATCAAATGTTTGACAAATTCGGTTTTGCCTGAACTGACGAGTCCGAAACTTAACATGTTAAAGGGATTGCGAAAATACAAGGCCTCCCATCTAGCACCATGCAAGTTTTCTGCGATGACTTTGAAAGTTGAGGACGAGGGCGACAGCAGAGGTAATACTAGTGTAAGTATGTCACTTTTGACACAAAGACAAACAAGGCAAGAATTTATATAATGTTGCAGGACATGTATATTTCAACGCATTTTAAAATGGTACAACTCAATATACAAAAGGAAATAAAAGCCAAATGGTTAAGTACGGCGATAACATAGATAAAACAACCATCAAAGTGGAGATATATAAACAAGTCTCCGTACAACATTTTTGTTGATCAAGGTGTGGTATCCTAACAGCGTATACTCTTCTTAGAGTCTTGGACTGTGAAATAACACAGATGTCCTACCGGATTGATATTTCGGGAATATTCATGGTAGTCCTGTTCTGAAGTGATTAGATGTTATCGGTGACGCGTTTATTTCTTCATTACATCTTCATTGCCTAAAAATGTTGACGGATATGTTTTGCCATAGAGATCGAGAAGTATCGAGATGTAAACGCAAAGCTTTAAACAGAATGAGTATCTCGCAGACATTTAAAGTTATCACGTTCACGTTGTGGCAGTACCTAACTGTGTGTAACTGTAAAGATCCCACACGGAATCGGCTCGTAAAAGCTATCCCAGAAAGGAAGTCACCAAGAAACACACCACAAAACGACCCTAATTCATTGGACACAGTTCTCATATTACGTGTTGTTAATCATCTACAGTTTGAATATGTCACTGGTTTTCTTCCACGGATTATGTTGCATCACAACTGATAAAGGTCGTGGTATGGTAGCCATATTGTATAGCTCTCTTTGTCGAGGCAATAAGTCTACGTTCTGAAAAATGATGACCGTCCTCCAATGGTAAATCTAAATAGGTTAGTCACTAACTTGAGCATCACACACCGATGAGATGTTTCCTCTTGTACTATGTTTACATTATATGAAAGAGTTTGGTAACCATCTAACTCTTCCTCTGGAATTCATTGCAGTAAGTATAGATTGTCGTGTATACAATCAGTAGCAAACCAATCCATCTAGCCCACGGGTAGTTAATCAATGTCTGACCAATGGTACAGCTTCATCTTAATCAGTCCTTCTATATCATTCAGTGGTTCAAACATAAGTGAAATAACGGATTAAATTGTTATTTGTGCTGAACTTGTAATGTGACCAACTCTCGGTAAATGCGTTCTTTCCACAGGTTAGCCCCGAATGTTCTCTAGTAAAGTATCCATGATCGTGTCAGTCAGTATTTATTCCTATGTTATGGTCACTTCTGACTGTCCTTATTTTATTTAAAATCTTCTCCTAGAGCGAAGGTAATGAGTAATTTATGACTACTGTCATTCAGAGTAACGGTCCAGAATGGTACAATTTGTTAATGTTAATGGTATACAGCGGATAAACTCAAACTTGCTCGTACGCGTAAAGTGACATACTGCAGCTAAAGCACTTGAGTTAACTATTTTCACCAAGGCAGACATATCCGGCTTTGGGTAATTCTTCGGGGGTGGGTCCTCCTATCTATACGAGGCTAACACGCACATCATCACTTTCCATGGTAGATATGGTAGTAGTGGTAGTAGCAGTCATAGCAAAATTCCCATGATGTGATAACGAATTGGTGAGATCACAGCGTACTGCACCCCAGCTATTGTAAGTTACAGCATCGGACTCAACCCAAATGTCCGCTAAGCAATTACAATGGTAACCGCATGCTTACAGTGTTCTTCCGTAAACCTTCCATTGCACCGTATGGGTCTTATTGCATCCATTACTAGTCACATTAGAGGAAGGTAAGAAAATTTATATCCCCATAATTGAATGATTTCTGTTGAAAAATATTCATCTTTTTCGCTTAGGTTTTGCAAATACAATGAACTATCAGTCTTGGAATATTCTGTCAAATGCTCGTCTTGAGTAAACACGGTTGTTCTGCCATTTTAGCCCACTAGCAAATCAACATCAATTTGGCAACAAAATAGTTTCTTTTGTTTCTCTTAGCGTGGTTTAAAGTGATGCCTTCAAGTTCCAGCTCCCCAAATTTCGGTATGAATTTCATTTGATCTTCGGCACTGTGGCATCAGGAAGGATTGCCGCTGATTTCGTGTTTCATTTTCAAACAAAGATCCACGTAGTCTACGAAAGAGCTTCATGAGTCTCATCGCCCTTGTGATAATGTTCTGTCTTGGAAAGGTGGTAAATTTCCTACACTTCTAACAGTTCCTATCCCAGGGCCAGATCTTTCGACAACTCCACGCTGACCCACGTTCCGGTCAAGGCGCGTGCATCTTGGGTGTGCTGACAAGGTTGGTATGGGTTTTAAGGTTTGGTACAAGTACGGCACAAAGGGAACGTCAGTCGTTCTTCGCGTTCGTGAGGTAAGACGGGATGATACAAGTCGATGGAGACAAAACTTTGCACTTGATTAATCCTTCGTATTGTTCAATTTATCCAGGTCAGAAATTGCTGATGTTCTGCCAAAATGTGAAAATATGTACATACATAAACATACAGTGAACACACAACCATTTATTCGATTTTGTCTCCTTTCTCCTCTTTTGTTTGGTACAGCAAACAAGTGGCAATAGCTCGTGCTCCGTACAATCTGACCCCATGGTTCACTTGATCATCATAATGGTAACTTTCCACGAGTTTTAAACTCTGGATCGGTTTTTAAATGGTGATCGTCCTCGTGTTCCCACATTTCCACCACATGCCATTCTTGCTGTTTTAACTTAATACTTTTGTGACAAGTGGTCTCGTACATGTCGTCGATGGTACGTTCTAAAACTTGATGTTTAGTGTCACGTTGAGGGTAGCAGCTGTGCCATAAAAGAAAAAAGCATTAGTTAAACTCGTACACGATCTGGGGGTTTGCGAAGTCTCAGCCATCCACTGATTAATTGTGTTTGACAAAGTTCTTAGTTTGAGGGTTTATGAAGCCAGTGTGTTTCCGGGCTTGAACCGTGGGCAGTACACCAAGGAACACACTATGGCAATTGTAGAGGCGTCTTTCAAAGGGTCAACCCTTCCGTGTTCCATAAACATTTCCCAATACTTTTCAGCAAGCAACACCGTAAAATGTCCACATCGGAACAATAATACTTTAACCTTTCTTCCTGAAAGTCAATAGTGTCCGTGGGGTATATATAGTACCAAACGAAGAAAGCTTCTCGATATTTGGTACGCATGTTGTCGGGGTCGTGTTAGTGAGCCTCAGACAATTGGGGTAAAGCGGCGTGTTGATTCTATTTGGCATTAAAAATGTGAGAAAAATAGCCATATCTATTTCTGTCATTCCAAACGTTTTAGGCCTTCAGTTCAAACGCATGGGTAAGTATCTCATCTAATCTTTAAACTAAACCTGTCCCACTTGCATGGAAATTATTTCAGCTTCGTTCAAAGTCACTTTCCGTTCTTTGTTTCGTAAAGTATATGAGCATAAATTGATTATCTCGTATCCAGATAAATTATGAGCCATCGCCGTGGCATGGCGGATACAATTTCCGTAGCTTTTGATGTCTTTTTTGCTTAACGAGACGTTTAAGGGATCTACGAGCCATTGGACGAAATCAATCAAAGTGTTCGGTCTCCAAAATATTTATTGACGTCCTCCAGATATCATGCTACAATGAGGCCAATGCATACAGATTAATCGATGCACTTCTCAACGCTTGGTGAGCCACTGAGAAATTCGGAATGGAAATGCCAATCTTTTGCTTCCATTCGAAACGTAAAGAGAGGAAATTCACTTTCGTATTACTATTGTTTGGATTGGTATTTTAGATTTTAACATTCGCATTCCAAGTCCACGCTTGGACATAAATGTGATGTTTGTTTCCTACGCAAACATCAAATTTGGCACTATCGTCCCACCCATGTTAAATTTCCCATTGTTAAATTGCCCTTGTCGCCAAACGTTTTCACGACCTTTTTGACCAGGGTTTATTTTCGCTTAAGTATTACTACGCACAGTTTATTGATTGATTGTGTTTTTGTATAGTCTGCTTGTTGTAATTTTCTTCACGTGTGTGTCGTATAAATGACTTTGTCAACCGTTTGTTATTCTATCAGTGTTATAACGTGGCGCCTTGATTTGGGTAGGCACGGAGGTTATTAAGACGAGATGTAAACATAACCTAGTGATCTAGTGTGTTGGAAAATTCCACTTGATCTGGTAAATCTTAAGAATAACCGAAGGAATTTTGGAACTTTTCCAGACTCCACGGCGTACATCTAATATCACTATCATCATGTGACTGACGCAATTTGTGTAAAGTATCTTCTGTTTTGACGGCTAAGATTGGAATGGTGCCATATTTTGGCCTGCGCTAGCTCTTGTTATTTAAGCACACTATCAGGTGAATCCAACCACTTGCCACCCACATCGCACTCAATATTCTGATTAACGAGTTTAAAAAAAATGCAACTGAAATTTGAAACCCATTCAAATTATAGCGCGGGTTAATGTTCATATTATGTTTCTTTCTGGCAAAATTAGGGTCATGTTAAATTAAATTATAAGGAAAGGTAGAATGGCTACGTGCACGAATGAATTTTTGCGCATTTTCGCGGAGTTTAGGAATACAAGTAAGGATGACCTAAAGCGCGGATACTTTTTTTCAGATCGTTTACAAAACATTTTTTGATGATGATCTTTATTGATGAATCTTGCAGCAATGGTTTGATTAGTGATTAAAATATAAATGGTGTAATTTATCACGATAAGGGAATAATAGAGAATTACAGTGTAAAGGTGAATCTATCACGATTTTTGAAAAGTGTATCCTACAAATGTTTAATTAACCAGTCATCATTCTTAAAAATGGTCCACAGTAAAGATGTTTTGATATGGTGCTCTAGCAAAGAATTAGGTTTATGTTTCACGGACAAGTTTAGTTTTACTGATAAAACAATTTCAACATATACATTTCATTTGCATATTGTTGCTATATAACGCAATAATGCATGCCAACTGAAAGCTTCTTCCACATACAATCTTCGACAAAAATCTTAAACAAGTAAATTGCTTTGGTTTTCGAATAACCAGTCCATTAATATAAAGAATACCGTAACCATGGTCACTAACAGTTGCTAGAACTGCGCAATTCTTCTCTGACATCTGAACGATTTTGTTGACGTACTTTCCTGTTTGCTTTGTCGTTCATCTTTTTTTTTATTTCAAGTTCAGTGCCAAAACCATAGCTATGAACAAACTACAAGGAGTGCCATCTTTCATTGGAGTGATTTATCCCCTTATTTATTATTAATCATCACTTATCTTCTCTGTAAGTGAATATAGTTGCGGGATAATTATTTATTCCACAACGAAAACTTTAGTTAATTAAATAGTTTTTGAAAAAAAGGTAACATGTAGATCTCGTAAGGTGCTTATTACGTATTATCTTATTCCAAAATGCCAAATTTCATCACTTTCTTTCTCACTGCAACGGGTAGGACTGGTATGACCCCATAACATCACCAGCTTTACACTCTGCACTTATTCAACCTTCTTGGTTTTACTCACTGATGCCGCCAACTACAAACGCTGTATCTTCTGTAATGTATGTAAAAGCTTTTGAGGCGATTAAACTAAACTTTTGTATGATAGCAAGCCAATATCTCAGTAGTGTTACGTGTCGATTAAGATAAAACATGCATACATCATTTCAACAGATAATGCTGGAATTTGACAGATTACCTCAAAGCTTTTTCAGTTGATATAAATGTTTCTAAACATTTGTGAACAGATTTTGCCTTTTGAACGATTGTTCCACAACATATAAGAAATATTGTTTGTACATCTAAGAGGGAGGGTTTAATATGAGTTTTCGGGCATAATGTTATCATTTCAGAAATGTAACCATATGTCATATCTGAATAACGTTGAAAGAATTGGCATACTGTACGTAGTCCACTAATGATTTTAAAATAAATATCAGAATCAACATCTAAACAGATTATTCTACAGAGTATATTTACCATTGATACTGGGGACTTTATTCCATATCCCATGAATGAGTGTTAATAATTCATCGTGCATCATACTGATGTGCGTAGTTGATGCCGGCATAATTATGCATTTAACATCTAAGCTGTAGTTATTTACGCATCAATCTATTATGAACTTTTCTGTTAGATCCAGATTTTCAAATCCCCGCTTTTATTCCTATAGGTAAGCATTGGTATACAGGCATGGACGAATTATTTCAACTGCTGGTATACAGGCATGGACGAATTATTTCAACTGCAGACCTAAGGGCCAATTTGAGATTCCTTATTCTTTCAATCAATAGTCATGATCTTATGCGCTTCGTCAATATCAATATTCCTGGATTTTTTTCATTTTCTTTTGTATTTTTTGTATATATTTTTTTATTTTGTTGGGGAGGGGGGTAATCTTCGATTTCCATGTTTACGATATGATAACCTATCTACACCTTGGTGGATCAGTTCTGCCTTTGTCGCCAAACATGCTCTGCCGGTTTAGGTGAAGCGTTAATAATCAGATATTTCAGTGCTTGGTCCTAGCTACATCCATTGAATTTCATGTGGTGCCACCCTAAGTGGTCATGACAAATAACAAAAATATATAACAACGGTACATCGAGCACCGGCCAAAAATGGTGGCAATTAACTTCACAAGGATACTTTGCAAGTTAACATCAAAGGTATGACAACGTACCAGTGAGAAGCCATTACATGTGTATTTGAGGGAAAGGCTGCATTTGTGCATACACGGACCGGCAGAGGGAAAGTACTTATTTATGTATTTATCGATTCCAGTTGTGACATCCCCTTTTCTCGATAATGTAGTAAGAGTGTTCGAATTTGAACAATTCGATTTTGATTGGATACGGTGATTTTCTGCTTCATCTAATTAAATTCACAGACAGGAAGCACTAAAATATTTGATCTCCAAATGTTTTGACGGACTAACCTTGACGGGCCAGGTTGTTTTCTTGCTATAATTAATATTCAATTTATTTATAATCCCAGAATCATGGTAGAAAACAAGTTCTGATCTATTTTACTTGCATTTTATTATCTACTAGTATCAGTATTATCTGCATAAAGAACATTAAGAAAAGCTCAATTAATATTAATCGATGAAAACATTCATTTAAGTCTCATCACTTTTTCTTAGACACAAAAAGAACTCTAAATCAGCAAGGAAAAGCAAAAATATTGCAAATGAAAAAGATTTACCGCTTGTTGAATACCATTATTATAAGCGAACCAACGTTTAGTGCATGATTAAACTTAATACATGTTTGTATATCTTGGTACATGTTATAAATTATCGGAAATAGATTTTTCATCAATATTGTCTCTAACCTCTAATTAGCTTTTGTCAAAGACCAACGCTATAAACATATCCAAACGCTTTTCTTTTCAAAATGCCAATGCGTGAGTTCGACATCTTCATTTTTTGAGCCCCTTTTACGCCTGATTGTCTTTTAGAGTTCAAGAACTATCGATAGAATGTGTTGATCTGTTTTTCAAAATTGATTTGAACAACGTTCCTAAACAACTTACTAGCGTTATTATGATGTAATAATCTGCACTAGTTTGAATTCTAGTACTTTTATTATAAGGCTTTATGTTCCGCATCTTAAATGCATCTGTGTAATTTAAGAATTAAAGAAAACATCGCTTTCATACAAAGAAAACATTATATTTATTTATATAAAATACGTCATTGTCAAACGATTTAATGTTCTTATGTTTCTTACCAAATTTATAATTTAATCACAACTAATGTAGGCATTGAGGCACTCATCACTTGTGGTATAGACATTGAAAATTTTATCTTCAACATTGCCTTAAAAATACACTAAGGTGCGTTTAACTTTTTAAACGAACAGTTTCTGTGCTCTTCAGTTGTCCTACACAATTTCTCTTGTAACATGACAAATATGTTCATTGTCTTCCACATATATTATGGTTTCTTTGACAGATTACACCTGTAATATTGTTCTGAATATTTAAAAAAAATAATAATTTTCTATATAATCTACTTTTTCGTTCATATATGCTTTATGCTTCTGTGTTGAATTAAACAATTGCTTAAGCGTATTATATTATAGCTGGCTTTGTTAAGCTTCTACAAGCGTTTGAATGTGTTTATAGCTTTGTTAAGTTTCTACAAGCGTTTGAATGTGTTTATAGCTTTGTTAAGTTTCTACAAGCGTTTGAATGTGTTTATAGCTTTGTTAAGTTTCTACAAGCGTTTGAATGTGTTTATAGCTTTGTTAAGTTTCTACAAGCGTTTGAACGTGTTTATAGCTTTGTTAAGTTTCTACAAGCGTTTGAATGTGTTTATAGCTTTGTTAAGTTTCTACAAGCGTTTGATTGTGTTTATAGCTTTGTTAAGTTTCTACAAGCGTTTGAATGTGTTTATAGCTTTGTTAAGTTTCTACAAGCGTTTGAATGTGTTTATAGCTTTGTTAAGTTTCTACAAGCGTTTGAATGTGTTTATAGCTTTGTTAAGTTTCTACAAGCGTTTGAATGTGTTTATAGCTTTGTTAAGTTTCTACAAGCGTTTGATTGTGTTTATAGCTTTGTTAAGTTTCTACAAGCGTTTGAATGTGTTTATAGCTTTGTTAAGTTTCTACAAGCGTTTGAATGTGTTTATAGCTTTGTTAAGTTTCTACAAGCGTTTGAATGTGTTTATAGCTTTGTTAAGTTTCTACAAGCGTTTGAATGTGTTTATAGCTTTGTTAAGTTTCTACAAGCGTTTGAATGTGTTTATAGCTTTGTTAAGTTTCTACAAGCGTTTGAATGTGTTTATAGCTTTGTTAAGTTTCTACAAGCGTTTGAATGTGTTTATAGCTTTGTTAAGTTTCTACAAGCGTTTGAATGTGTTTATAGCTTTGTTAAGTTTCTACAAGCGTTTGAATGTGTTTATAGCTTTGTTAAGTTTCTACAAGCGTTTGATTGTGTTTATAGCTTTGTTAAGTTTCTACAAGCGTTTGAATGTGTTTATAGCTTTGTTAAGTTTCTACAAGCGTTTGAATGTGTTTATAGCTTTGTTAAGTTTCTACAAGCGTTTGAATGTGTTTATAGCTTTGTTAAGTTTCTACAAGCGTTTGAATGTGTTTATAGCTTTGTTAAGTTTCTGCAAGCGTTTGAATGTGTTTATAGCTTTGTTAAGTTTCTGCAAGCGTTTGAATGTGTTTATAGCTTTGTTAAGTTTCTGCAAGCGTTTGAATGTGTTTATAGCTTTGTTAAGTTTCTGCAAGCGTTTGAATGTGTTTACAGCTTTGTTAAGTTTCTGCAAGCGTTTGAATGTGTTTATAGCTTTGTTAAGTTTCTGCAAGCGTTTGAATGTGTTTATAGCTTTGTTAAGTTTCTGCAAGCGTTTGATTGTGTTTCTAGCTTTGTTAAGTTTCTGCAAGCGTTTGAATGTGTTTCTAGCTTTGTTAAGTTTCTGCAAGCGTTTGAATGTGTTTCTAGCTTTGTTAAGTTTCTGCAAGCGTTTGAATGTGTTTCTAGCTTTGTTAAGTTTCTGCAAGCGTTTGAATGTGTTTCTAGCTTTGTTAAGTTTCTGCAAGCGTTTGAATGTGTTTCTAGCTTTGTTAAGTTTCTGCAAGCGTTTGAATGTGTTTCTAGCTTTGTTAAGTTTCTGCAAGCGTTTGAATGTGTTTCTAGCTTTGTTAAGTTTCTGCAAGCGTTTGAATGTGTTTCTAGCTTTGTTAAGTTTCTGCAAGCGTTTGAATGTGTTTCTAGCTTTGTTAAGTTTCTGCAAGCGTTTGAATGTGTTTCTAGCTTTGTTAAGTTTCTGCAAGCGTTTGAATGTGTTTCTAGCTTTGTTAAGTTTCTGCAAGCGTTTGAATGTGTTTCTAGCTTTGTTAAGTTTCTGCAAGCGTTTGAATGTGTTTCTAGCTTTGTTAAGTTTCTGCAAGCGTTTGAATGTGTTTCTAGCTTTGTTAAGTTTCTGCAAGCGTTTGAATGTGTTTCTAGCTTTGTTAAGTTTCTGCAAGCGTTTGAATGTGTTTCTAGCTTTGTTAAGTTTCTGCAAGCGTTTGAATGTGTTTCTAGCTTTGTTAAGTTTCTGCAAGCGTTTGAATGTGTTTCTAGCTTTGTTAAGTTTCTGCAAGCGTTTGAATGTGTTTCTAGCTTTGTTAAGTTTCTGCAAGCGTTTGAATGTGTTTCTAGCTTTGTTAAGTTTCTGCAAGCGTTTGAATGTGTTTCTAGCTTTGTTAAGTTTCTGCAAGCGTTTGAATGTGTTTCTAGCTTTGTTAAGTTTCTGCAAGCGTTTGAATGTGTTTCTAGCTTTGTTAAGTTTCTGCAAGCGTTTGAATGTGTTTCTAGCTTTGTTAAGTTTCTACAAGCGTTTGAATGTGTTTCTAGCTTTGTTAAGTTTCTGCAAGCGTTTGAATGTGTTTCTAGCTTTGTTAAGTTTCTGCAAGCGTTTGAAAGTGTGTCTAGCTTTGTTAAGTTTCCGCAAGCGTTTGAATGTGTTTCTAGCTTTGTTAAGTTTCCGCAAGCGTTTGAATGTGTTTCTAGCTTTGTTAAGTTTCCGCAAGCGTTTGAATGTGTTTCTAGCTTTGTTAAGTTCCTGCAAGCGTTTGAATGTGTTTCTAGCTTTGTTAAGTTTCTGCAAGCGTTTGAATGTGTTTCTAGCTTTGTTAAGTTTCTGCAAGCGTTTGAATGTGTTTCTAGCTTTGTTAAGTTTCTGCAAGCGTTTGAATGTGTTTCTAGCTTTGTTAAGTTTCTGCAAGCGTTTGAATGTGTTTCTAGCTTTGTTAAGTTTCTGCAAGCGTTTGAATGTGTTTCTAGCTTTGTTAAGTTTCTACAAGCGTTTGAATGTGTTTCTAGCTTTGTTAAGTTTCCGCAAGCGTTTGAATGTGTTTCTAGCTTTGTTAAGTTTCTACAAGCGTTTGAATGTGTTTATAGCTCTGTTAAGTTTCTACAAGCGTTTGAATGTGTTTATAGCTTTGTTAAGTTTCTACAAGCGTTTGAATGTGTTTATAGCTCTGTTAAGTTTCCGCAAGCGTTTGAATGTGTTTCTAGCTTTGTTAAGTTTCTGCAAGCGTTTGAATGTGTTTCTAGCTTTGTTAAGTTTCTACAAGCGTTTGAATGTGTTTA
This sequence comes from Unio pictorum, assembly GCA_030141615.1. Lineage (NCBI taxonomy): Eukaryota > Metazoa > Mollusca > Bivalvia > Unionida > Unionidae > Unio > Unio pictorum. The sequence continues at coordinate 6,966,343 of JARLTB010000221.1, forward strand.
TAGCTTTGTTAAGTTTCTACAAGCGTTTGAATGTGTTTATAGCTCTGTTAAGTTTCCGCAAGCGTTTGAATGTGTTTCTAGCTCTGTTAAGTTTCCGCAAGCATTTGAATGTGTTTCAAGCTTTGTTAAGTTTCTGCAAGCGTTTGAATGTGTTTATAGCTTTGTTAAGTTTCCACAAGCGTTTGAATGTGTTTATAGCTTTGTTAAGTTTCTACAAGCGTTTGAATGTGTTTCTAGCTCTGTTAAGTTTCTGCAAGCGTTTGAATGTGTTTATAGCTTTGTTAAGTTTCTACAAGCGTTTGAATGTGTTTATAGCTTTGTTAAGTTTCTACAAGCGTTTGAATGTGTTTCTAGCTTTGTTAAGTTTCTGCAAGCGTTTGAATGTGTTTCTAGCTTTGTTAAGTTTCTGCAAGCGTTTGAATGTGTTTCTAGCTTTGTTAAGTTTCTGCAAGCGTTTGAATGTGTTTCTAGCTTTGTTAAGTTTCTGCAAGCGTTTGAATGTGTTTCTAGCTTTGTTAAGTTTCTACAAGCGTTTGAATGTGTTTCTAGCTTTGTTAAGTTTCCGCAAGCGTTGGAATGTGTTTCTAGCTTTGTTAAGTTTCCGCAAGCGTTTGAATGTGTTTATAGCTCTGTTAAGTTTCTGCAAGCGTTTGAATGTGTTTCTAGCTTTGTTAAGTTTCTGCAAGCGTTTGAATGTGTTTCTAGCTTTGTTAAGTTTCTGCAAGCGTTTGAATGTGTTTCTAGCTTTGTTAAGTTTCTGCAAGCGTTTGAATGTGTTTCTAGCTTCGTCAAGTTTCTACAAGCGTTTGAATGTGTTTCTAGCTCTGTTAAGTTTCAGCAAGCGTTTGAATGTGTTTCTAGCTTTGTTAAGTTTCTACAAGCGTTTGAATGTGTTTCTAGCTTTGTTAAGTTTCTGCAAGCGTTTGAATGTGTTTCTAGCTCTGTTAAGTTTCTACAAGCGTTTGAATGTGTTTATAGCTTTGTTAAGTTTCTGCAAGCGTTTGAATGTGTTTCTAGCTTTGTTAAGTTTCCGCAAGCGTTTGAATGTGTTTATAGCTTTGTAAAGTTTCTGCAAGCGTTTGAATGTGTTTCTAGCTTTGTAAAGTTTCTACAAGCGTTTGAATGTGTTTATAGCTTTGTTAAGTTTCTACAAGCGTTTGAATGTGTTTATAGCACTGTTAAGTTTCTACAAGCGTTTGAATGTGTTTATAGCTTTGTAAAGTTTCTACAAGCGTTTGAATGTGTTTATAGCTTTGTTAAGTTTCTACAAGCGTTTGAATGTGTTTATAGCACTGTTAAGTTTCTACAAGCGTTTGAATGTGTTTATAGCTCTGTTAAGTTTCTACAAGCGTTTGAATGTGTTTATAGCTCTGATAAGTTTCTACAAGCGTTTGAATGTGTTTATAGCTTTGTAAAGTTTCTACAAGCGTTTGAATGTGTTTCTAGCTTTGTTAAGTTTCTGCAAGCGTTTGAATGTGTTTCTAGCTCTGTTAAGTTTCTACAAGCGTTTGAATGTGTTTCTAGCTTTGTTAAGTTTCTACAAGCGTTTGAATGTGTTTCTAGCTTTGTTAAGTTTCTACAAGCGTTTGAATGTGTTTATAGCTTTGTTAAGTTTCTGCAAGCGTTTGAATGTGTTTATAGCTTTGTAAAGTTTCTGCAAGCGTTTGAATGTGTTTATAGCTTTGTTAAGTTTCTACAAGCGTTTGAACGTGTTTATAGCTTTGTAAAGTTTCTGCAAGCGTTTGATTGTGTTTCTAGCTTTGTTAAGTTTCTGCAAGCGTTTGAATGTGTTTCTAGCTCTGTTAAGTTTCTGCAAGCGTTTGAATGTGTTTATAGCTTTGTTAAGTTTCTGCTAGCGTTTGAATGTGTTTCTAGCTTTGTTAAGTTTCTGCAAGCGTTTGAATGTGTTTCTAGCTTTGTTAAGTTTCTGCAAGCGTTTGAATGTGTTTCTAGCTTTGTTAAGTTTCTGCAAGCGTTTGAATGTGTTTCTAACTTTGTTAAGTTTCTACAAGCGTTTGAATGTGTTTCTAGCTCTGTTAAGTTTCTGCAAGCGTTTGAATGTGTTTATAGCTTTGTTAAGTTTCTGCAAGCGTTTGAATGTGTTTCTAGCTTTGTTAAGTTTCTGCAAGCGTTTGAATGTGTTTCTAGCTTTGTTAAGTTTCTGCAAGCGTTTGAATGTGTTTCTAGCTCTGTTAAGTTTCTGCAAGCGTTTGAATGTGTTTCTAGCTTTGTTAAGTTTCTGCAAGCGTTTGAATGTGTTTCTAGCTTTGTTAAGTTTCTGCAAGCGTTTGAATGTGTTTCTAGCTCTGTTAAGTTTCTACAAGCGTTTGAATGTGTTTCTAGCTTTGTTAAGTTTCCGCAAGCGTTTGAATGTGTTTCTAGCTTTGTTAAGTTTCTGCAAGCGTTTGAATGTGTTTCTAGCTTTGTTAAGTTTCTGCAAGCGTTTGAATGTGTTTATAGCTTTGTTAAGTTTCTGCAAGCGTTTGAATGTGTTTCTAGCTTTGTTAAGTTTCTGCAAGCGTTTGAATGTGTTTCTAGCTTTGTTAAGTTTCTACAAGCGTTTGAATGTGTTTCTAGCTTTGTTAAGTTTCTGCAAGCGTTTGAATGTGTTTGTAGATTTGTTAAGTTTCTGCAAGCGTTTGAATGTGTTTATAGCTTTGTTAAGTTTCTGCAAGCGTTTGAATGTGTTTCTAGCTTTGTTAAGTTTCTGCAAGCGTTTGAATGTGTTTCTAGCTCTGTTAAGTTTCTACAAGCGTTTGAATGTGTTTCTAGCTTTGTTAAGTTTCTACAAGCGTTTGAATGTGTTTCTAGCTTTGTTAAGTTTCTGCAAGCGTTTGAATGTGTTTCTAGCTTTGTTAAGTTTCTACAAGCGTTTGAATGTGTTTCTAGCTTTGTTAAGTTTCCGCAAGCGTTTGAATGTGTTTCTAGCTCTGTTAAGTTTCTGCAAGCGTTTGAATGTGTTTCTTGCTTTGTTAAGTTTCTACAAGCGTTTGAATGTGTTTCTAGCTTTGTTAAGTTTCCGCAAGCGTTTGAATGTGTTTCTAGCTTTGTTAAGTTTCCGCAAGCGTTTGAATGTGTTTCTAGCTCTGTTAAGATTCTACAAGCGTTTGAATGTGTTTCTAGCTTTGTTAAGTTTCTACAAGCGTTTGAATGTGTTTCTAGCTTTGTTAAGTTTCTGCAAGCGTTTGAATGTGTTTCTAGCTTTGTTAAGTTTCCGCAAGCGTTTGAATGTGTTTCTAGCTCTGTTAAGTTTCTGCAAGCGTTTGAATGTGTTTATAGCTTTGTTAAGTTTCTGCAAGCGTTTGAATGTGTTTCTAGCTCTGTTAAGTTTCTGCAAGCGTTTGAATGTGTTTCTAGCTTTGTTAAGTTTCTGCAAGCGTTTCAATGTGTTTCTAGCTTTGTTAAGTTTCTGCAAGCGTTTGAATGTGTTTCTAGCTCTGTTAAGTTTCTGCAAGCGTTTGAATGTGTTTATAGCTTTGTTAAGTTTCTGCAAGCGTTTGAATGTGTTTCTAGCTTTGTTAAGTTTCTGCAAGCGTTTGAATGTGATTCTAGCTTTGTTAAGTTTCTGCAAGCGTTTGAATGTGTTTCTAGCTTTGTTAAGTTTCTACAAGCGTTTGAATGTGTTTATAGCTTTGTTAAGTTTCTACAAGCGTTTGAATGTGTTTCTAGCTCTGTTAAGTTTCTGCAAGCGTTTGAATGTGTTACTAGCTTTGTTAAGTTTCTGCAAGCGTTTGAATGTGTTTCTAGCTTTGTTAAGTTTCTACAAGCGTTTGAATGTGTTTATAGCTTTGTTAAGTTTCTGCAAGCGTTTGAATGTGTTTCTAGCTTTGTTAAGTTTCTACAAGCGTTTGAATGTGTTTCTAGCTCTGTTAAGTTTCTGCAAGCGTTTGAATGTGTTTCTAGCTCTGTTAAGTTTCTGCAAGCGTTTGAATGTGTTTCTAGCTCTGTTAAGTTTCTACAAGCGTTTGAATGTGTTTCTAGCTTTGTTAAGTTTCTGCAAGCGTTTGAATGTGTTTCTAGCTCTGTTAAGTTTCTGCAAGCGTTTGAATGTGTTTCTAGCTTTGTTAAGTTTCTACAAGCGTTTGAATGTGTTTATAGCTTTGTTAAGTTTCTGCAAGCGTTTGAATGTGTTTCTAGCTCTGTTAAGTTTCTGCAAGCGTTTGAATGTGTTTCTAGCTTTGTTAAGTTTCCGCAAGCGTTGGAATGTGTTTCTAGCTTCGTCAAGTTTCTACAAGCGTTTGAATGTGTTTATAGCTCTGTTAAGTTTCCGCAAGCGTTTGAATGTGTTTCTAGCTCTGTTAAGTTTCTGCAAGCGTTTGAATGTGTTTCTAGCTTTGTTAAGTTTCTACAAGCGTTTGAATGTGTTTCTAGCTTTGTTAAGTTTCTACAAGCGTTTGAATGTGTTTCTAGCTTTGTTAAGTTTCTACAAGCGTTTGAATGTGTTTCTAGCTTTGTTAAGTTTCTACAAGCGTTTGAATGTGTTTCTAGCTTTGTTAAGTTTCTACAAGCGTTTGAATGTGTTTCTAGCTTTGTTAAGTTTCTACAAGCGTTTGAACGTGTTTATAGCTTTGTTAAGTTTCTACAAGCGTTTGAACGTGTATATAGCTTTGTTAAGTTTCTACAAGCGTTTGAACGTGTTTATAGCTTTGTTAAGTTTCTACAAGCGTTTGAACGTGTTTAAAGCTTTGTTAAGTTTCTACAAGCGTTTGAGTGTGTTTATAGCTTTGTTCAGTTTCTACAAGCGGTGGAGTGTGTTTATAGCTTTGTTCAGTTTCTACAAGCGTTGGAATGTGTTTATAGCTTTGTTCAGTTTCTACAAGCGTTGGAATGTGTTTATAGCTTTGTTCAGTTTCTACAAGCGTTGGAATGTGTTTATAACTTTGTTCAGTTTCTACAAGCGTTGGAATGTGTTTATAGCTTTGTTCAGTTTCTACAAGCGTTGGAATGTGTTTATAGCTTTGTTAAGTTTCTACAAGCGTTTGAATGTGTTTATAGCTTTGTTAAGTTTCTACAAGCGTTTGAATGTGTTTATAGCTTTGTTAAGTTTCTACAAGCGTTTGAATGTGTTTATAGCTTTGTTAAGTTTCTACAAGCGTTTGAATGTGTTTATAGCTTTGTTAAGTTTCTACAAGCGTTTGAATGTGTTTATAGCTTTGTTAAGTTTCTACAAGCGTTTGAATGTGTTTATAGCTTTGTTAAGTTTCTACAAGCGTTTGAATGTGTTTATAGCTTTGTTAAGTTTCTACAAGCGTTTGAATGTGTTTATAGCTTTGTTAAGTTTCTACAAGCGTTTGAATGTGTTTATAGCTTTGTTAAGTTTCTACAAGCGTTTGAATGTGTTTACAGCTTTGTAAAGTTTCTACAAGCGTTTGAATGTGTTTACAGCTTTGTTAAGTTTCTACAAGCGTTTGAATGTGTTTACAGCTTTGTTAAGTTTCTACAAGCGTTTGAATGTGTTTACAGCTTTGTTAAGTTTCTACAAGCGTTTGAATGTGTTTACAGCTTTGTTAAGTTTCTACAAGCGTTTGAATGTGTTTACAGCTTTGTTAAGTTTCTACAAGCGTTTGAATGTGTTTACAGCTTTGTTAAGTTTCTACAAGCGTTTGAATGTGTTTACAGCTTTGTTAAGTTTCTACAAGCGTTTGAATGTGTTTACAGCTTTGTTAAGTTTCTACAAGCGTTTGAATGTGTTTACAGCTTTGTTATGTTTCTACAAGCGTTTGATTGTGTTTACAGCTTTGTTAAGTTTCTACAAGCGTTTGAATGTGTTTAGAGCTTTGTAAAGTTTCTACAAGCGTTTGAATGTGTTTAGAGCTTTGTAAAGTTTCTACAAGCGTTTGAATGTGTTTAGAGCTTTGTAAAGTTTCTACAAGCGTTTGACTGTGTTTACAGCTTTGTTAAGTTTCTACAAGCGTTTGAATGTGTTTACAGCTTTGTAAAGTTTCTGCAAGCGTTTGAATGTGTTTCTAGCTCTGTTAAGTTTCCGCAAGCGTTTGAATGTGTTTCTAGCTTTGTTAAGTTTCTACAAGCGTTTGAATGTGTTTCTAGCTTTGTTAAGTTTCTGCAAGCGTTTGAATGTGTTTCTAGCTCTGTTAAGTTTCTACAAGCGTTTGAATGTGTTTATAGCTTTGTTAAGTTTCTGCAAGCGTTTGAATGTGTTTCTAGCTTTGTTAAGTTTCCGCAAGCGTTTGAATGTGTTTATAGCTTTGTAAAGTTTCTGCAAGCGTTTGAATGTGTTTCTAGCTTTGTAAAGTTTCTACAAGCGTTTGAATGTGTTTATAGCTTTGTTAAGTTTCTACAAGCGTTTGAATGTGTTTATAGCACTGTTAAGTTTCTACAAGCGTTTGAATGTGTTTATAGCTTTGTAAAGTTTCTACAAGCGTTTGAATGTGTTTATAGCTTTGTTAAGTTTCTACAAGCGTTTGAATGTGTTTATAGCACTGTTAAGTTTCTACAAGCGTTTGAATGTGTTTATAGCTCTGTTAAGTTTCTACAAGCGTTTGAATGTGTTTATAGCTCTGATAAGTTTCTACAAGCGTTTGAATGTGTTTATAGCTTTGTAAAGTTTCTACAAGCGTTTGAATGTGTTTCTAGCTTTGTTAAGTTTCTGCAAGCGTTTGAATGTGTTTCTAGCTCTGTTAAGTTTCTACAAGCGTTTGAATGTGTTTCTAGCTTTGTTAAGTTTCTACAAGCGTTTGAATGTGTTTCTAGCTTTGTTAAGTTTCTACAAGCGTTTGAATGTGTTTATAGCTTTGTTAAGTTTCTGCAAGCGTTTGAATGTGTTTATAGCTTTGTAAAGTTTCTGCAAGCGTTTGAATGTGTTTATAGCTTTGTTAAGTTTCTACAAGCGTTTGAACGTGTTTATAGCTTTGTAAAGTTTCTGCAAGCGTTTGATTGTGTTTCTAGCTTTGTTAAGTTTCTGCAAGCGTTTGAATGTGTTTCTAGCTCTGTTAAGTTTCTGCAAGCGTTTGAATGTGTTTATAGCTTTGTTAAGTTTCTGCTAGCGTTTGAATGTGTTTCTAGCTTTGTTAAGTTTCTGCAAGCGTTTGAATGTGTTTCTAGATTTGTTAAGTTTCTGCAAGCGTTTGAATGTGTTTCTAGCTTTGTTAAGTTTCTACAAGCGTTTGAATGTGTTTCTAGCTTTGTTAAGTTTCTACAAGCGTTTGAATGTGTTTCTAGCTTTGTTAAGTTTCTACAAGCGTTTGAACGTGTTTATAGCTTTGTTAAGTTTCTACAAGCGTTTGAACGTGTATATAGCTTTGTTAAGTTTCTACAAGCGTTTGAACGTGTTTATAGCTTTGTTAAGTTTCTACAAGCGTTTGAACGTGTTTAAAGCTTTGTTAAGTTTCTACAAGCGTTTGAGTGTGTTTATAGCTTTGTTCAGTTTCTACAAGCGGTGGAGTGTGTTTATAGCTTTGTTCAGTTTCTACAAGCGTTGGAATGTGTTTATAGCTTTGTTCAGTTTCTACAAGCGTTGGAATGTGTTTATAGCTTTGTTCAGTTTCTACAAGCGTTGGAATGTGTTTATAACTTTGTTCAGTTTCTACAAGCGTTGGAATGTGTTTATAGCTTTGTTCAGTTTCTACAAGCGTTGGAATGTGTTTATAGCTTTGTTAAGTTTCTACAAGCGTTTGAATGTGTTTATAGCTTTGTTAAGTTTCTACAAGCGTTTGAATGTGTTTATAGCTTTGTTAAGTTTCTACAAGCGTTTGAATGTGTTTATAGCTTTGTTAAGTTTCTACAAGCGTTTGAATGTGTTTATAGCTTTGTTAAGTTTCTACAAGCGTTTGAATGTGTTTATAGCTTTGTTAAGTTTCTACAAGCGTTTGAATGTGTTTATAGCTTTGTTAAGTTTCTACAAGCGTTTGAATGTGTTTATAGCTTTGTTAAGTTTCTACAAGCGTTTGAATGTGTTTATAGCTTTGTTAAGTTTCTACAAGCGTTTGAATGTGTTTATAGCTTTGTTAAGTTTCTACAAGCGTTTGAATGTGTTTACAGCTTTGTAAAGTTTCTACAAGCGTTTGAATGTGTTTACAGCTTTGTTAAGTTTCTACAAGCGTTTGAATGTGTTTACAGCTTTGTTAAGTTTCTACAAGCGTTTGAATGTGTTTACAGCTTTGTTAAGTTTCTACAAGCGTTTGAATGTGTTTACAGCTTTGTTAAGTTTCTACAAGCGTTTGAATGTGTTTACAGCTTTGTTAAGTTTCTACAAGCGTTTGAATGTGTTTACAGCTTTGTTAAGTTTCTACAAGCGTTTGAATGTGTTTACAGCTTTGTTAAGTTTCTACAAGCGTTTGAATGTGTTTACAGCTTTGTTAAGTTTCTACAAGCGTTTGAATGTGTTTACAGCTTTGTTATGTTTCTACAAGCGTTTGATTGTGTTTACAGCTTTGTTAAGTTTCTACAAGCGTTTGAATGTGTTTAGAGCTTTGTAAAGTTTCTACAAGCGTTTGAATGTGTTTAGAGCTTTGTAAAGTTTCTACAAGCGTTTGAATGTGTTTAGAGCTTTGTAAAGTTTCTACAAGCGTTTGACTGTGTTTACAGCTTTGTTAAGTTTCTACAAGCGTTTGAATGTGTTTACAGCTTTGTAAAGTTTCTGCAAGCGTTTGAATGTGTTTCTAGCTCTGTTAAGTTTCCGCAAGCGTTTGAATGTGTTTCTAGCTTTGTTAAGTTTCTACAAGCGTTTGAATGTGTTTCTAGCTTTGTTAAGTTTCTGCAAGCGTTTGAATGTGTTTCTAGCTCTGTTAAGTTTCTACAAGCGTTTGAATGTGTTTATAGCTTTGTTAAGTTTCTGCAAGCGTTTGAATGTGTTTCTAGCTTTGTTAAGTTTCCGCAAGCGTTTGAATGTGTTTATAGCTTTGTAAAGTTTCTGCAAGCGTTTGAATGTGTTTCTAGCTTTGTAAAGTTTCTACAAGCGTTTGAATGTGTTTATAGCTTTGTTAAGTTTCTACAAGCGTTTGAATGTGTTTATAGCACTGTTAAGTTTCTACAAGCGTTTGAATGTGTTTATAGCTTTGTAAAGTTTCTACAAGCGTTTGAATGTGTTTATAGCTTTGTTAAGTTTCTACAAGCGTTTGAATGTGTTTATAGCACTGTTAAGTTTCTACAAGCGTTTGAATGTGTTTATAGCTCTGTTAAGTTTCTACAAGCGTTTGAATGTGTTTATAGCTCTGATAAGTTTCTACAAGCGTTTGAATGTGTTTATAGCTTTGTAAAGTTTCTACAAGCGTTTGAATGTGTTTCTAGCTTTGTTAAGTTTCTGCAAGCGTTTGAATGTGTTTCTAGCTCTGTTAAGTTTCTACAAGCGTTTGAATGTGTTTCTAGCTTTGTTAAGTTTCTACAAGCGTTTGAATGTGTTTCTAGCTTTGTTAAGTTTCTACAAGCGTTTGAATGTGTTTATAGCTTTGTTAAGTTTCTGCAAGCGTTTGAATGTGTTTATAGCTTTGTAAAGTTTCTGCAAGCGTTTGAATGTGTTTATAGCTTTGTTAAGTTTCTACAAGCGTTTGAACGTGTTTATAGCTTTGTAAAGTTTCTGCAAGCGTTTGATTGTGTTTCTAGCTTTGTTAAGTTTCTGCAAGCGTTTGAATGTGTTTCTAGCTCTGTTAAGTTTCTGCAAGCGTTTGAATGTGTTTATAGCTTTGTTAAGTTTCTGCTAGCGTTTGAATGTGTTTCTAGCTTTGTTAAGTTTCTGCAAGCGTTTGAATGTGTTTCTAGATTTGTTAAGTTTCTGCAAGCGTTTGAATGTGTTTCTAGCTTTGTTAAGTTTCTGCAAGCGTTTGAATGTGTTTCTAGCTTTGTTAAGTTTCTACAAGCGTTTGAATGTGTTTCTAGCTCTGTTAAGTTTCTGCAAGCGTTTGAATGTGTTTCTAGCTTTGTTAAGTTTCTGCAAGCGTTTGAATGTGTTTCTAGCTTTGTTAAGTTTCTGCAAGCGTTTGAATGTGTTTCTAGCTTTGTTAAGTTTCTGCAAGCGTTTGAATGTGTTTCTAGCTCTGTTAAGTTTCTGCAAGCGTTTGAATGTGTTTCTAGCTTTGTTAAGTTTCTGCAAGCGTTTGAATGTGTTTCTAGCTTTGTTAAGTTTCTGCAAGCGTTTGAATGTGTTTCTAGCTCTGTTAAGTTTCTACAAGCGTTTGAATGTGTTTCTAGCTTTGTTAAGTTTCCGCAAGCGTTTGAATGTGTTTCTAGCTTTGTTAAGTTTCTGCAAGCGTTTGAATGTGTTTCTAGCTTTGTTAAGTTTCTGCAAGCGTTTGAATGTGTTTATAGCTTTGTTAAGTTTCTGCAAGCGTTTGAATGTGTTTCTAGCTCTGTTAAGTTTCTGCAAGCGTTTGAATGTGTTTATAGCTTTGTTAAGTTTCTGCAAGCGTTTGAATGTGTTTCTAGCTCTGTTAAGTTTCTGCAAGCGTTTGAATGTGTTTCTAGCTTTGTTAAGTTTCTGCAAGCGTTTGAATGTGTTTCTAGCTTTGTTAAGTTTCTGCAAGCGTTTGAATGTGTTTCTAGCTCTGTTAAGTTTCTGCAAGCGTTTGAATGTGTTTATAGCTTTGTTAAGTTTCTGCAAGCGTTTGAATGTGTTTCTAGCTTTGTTAAGTTTCTGCAAGCGTTTGAATGTGATTCTAGCTTTGTTAAGTTTCTGCAAGCGTTTGAATGTGTTTCTAGCTTTGTTAAGTTTCTACAAGCGTTTGAATGTGTTTATAGCTTTGTTAAGTTTCTACAAGCGTTTGAATGTGTTTCTAGCTCTGTTAAGTTTCTGCAAGCGTTTGAATGTGTTTCTAGCTTTGTTAAGTTTCTGCAAGCGTTTGAATGTGTTTCTAGCTTTGTTAAGTTTCTACAAGCGTTTGAATGTGTTAATAGCTTTGTTAAGTTTCTGCAAGCGTTTGAATGTGTTTCTAGCTTTGTTAAGTTTCTACAAGCGTTTGAATGTGTTTCTAGCTCTGTTAAGTTTCTGCAAGCGTTTGAATGTGTTTCTAGCTCTGTTAAGTTTCTACAAGCGTTTGAATGTGTTTCTAGCTTTGTTAAGTTTCTGCAAGCGTTTGAATGTGTTTCTAGCTCTGTTAAGTTTCTGCAAGCGTTTGAATGTGTTTCTAGCTTTGTTAAGTTTCTACAAGCGTTTGAATGTGTTTATAGCTTTGTTAAGTTTCTGCAAGCGTTTGAATGTGTTTCTAGCTCTGTTAAGTTTCTGCAAGCGTTTGAATGTGTTTCTAGCTTTGTTAAGTTTCCGCAAGCGTTGGAATGTGTTTCTAGCTTCGTCAAGTTTCTACAAGCGTTTGAATGTGTTTATAGCTCTGTTAAGTTTCCGCAAGCGTTTGAATGTGTTTCTAGCTCTGTTAAGTTTCTGCAAGCGTTTGAATGTGTTTCTAGCTTTGTTAAGTTTCTACAAGCGTTTGAATGTGTTTCTAGCTTTGTTAAGTTTCTACAAGCGTTTGAATGTGTTTCTAGCTTTGTTAAGTTTCTACAAGCGTTTGAATGTGTTTCTAGCTTTGTTAAGTTTCTACAAGCGTTTGAATGTGTTTCTAGCTTTGTTAAGTTTCTACAAGCGTTTGAATGTGTTTCTAGCTTTGTTAAGTTTCTACAAGCGTTTGAACGTGTTTATAGCTTTGTTAAGTTTCTACAAGCGTTTGAACGTGTATATAGCTTTGTTAAGTTTCTACAAGCGTTTGAACGTGTTTATAGCTTTGTTAAGTTTCTACAAGCGTTTGAACGTGTTTAAAGCTTTAAGTTTCTACAAGCGTTTGAGTGTGTTTATAGCTTTGTTCAGTTTCTACAAGCGGTGGAGTGTATTTATAGCTTTGTTCAGTTTCTACAAGCGTTGGAATGTGTTTATAGCTTTGTTCAGTTTCTACAAGCGTTGGAATGTGTTTATAGCTTTGTTCAGTTTCTACAAGCGTTGGAATGTGTTTATAACTTTGTTCAGTTTCTACAAGCGTTGGAATGTGTTTATAGCTTTGTTCAGTTTCTACAAGCGTTGGAATGTGTTTATAGCTTTGTTAAGTTTCTACAAGCGTTTGAATGTGTTTATAGCTTTGTTAAGTTTCTACAAGCGTTTGAATGTGTTTATAGCTTTGTTAAGTTTCTACAAGCGTTTGAATGTGTTTATAGCTTTGTTAAGTTTCTACAACCGTTTGAATGTGTTTATAGCTTTGTTAAGTTTCTACAAGCGTTTGAATGTGTTTATAGCTTTGTTAAGTTTCTACAAGCGTTTGAATGTGTTTATAGCTTTGTTAAGTTTCTACAAGCGTTTGAATGTGTTTATAGCTTTGTTAAGTTTCTACAAGCGTTTGAATGTGTTTATAGCTTTGTTAAGTTTCTACAAGCGTTTGAATGTGTTTATAGCTTTGTTAAGTTTCTACAAGCGTTTGAATGTGTTTACAGCTTTGTTAAGTTTCTACAAGCGTTTGAATGTGTTTACAGCTTTGTTAAGTTTCTACAAGCGTTTGAATGTGTTTACAGCTTTGTTAAGTTTCTACAAGCGTTTGAATGTGTTTACATCTTTGTTAAGTTTCTACAAGCGTTTGAATGTGTTTACAGCTTTGTTAAGTTTCTACAAGCGTTTGAATGTGTTTACAGCTTTGTTAAGTTTCTACAAGCGTTTGAATGTGTTTACAGCTTTGTTAAGTTTCTACAAGCGTTTGAATGTGTTTACAGCTTTGTTAAGTTTCTACAAGCGTTTGAATGTGTTTACAGCTTTGTTAAGTTTCTACAAGCGTTTGAATGTGTTTACAGCTTTGTTAAGTTTCTACAAGCGTTTGATTGTGTTTACAGCTTTGTTAAGTTTCTACAAGCGTTTGAATGTGTTTAGAGCTTTGTAAAGTTTCTACAAGCGTTTGAATGTGTTTAGAGCTTTGTAAAGTTTCTACAAGCGTTTGAATGTGTTTAGAGCTTTGTAAAGTTTCTACAAGCGTTTGAATGTTTTTACAGCTTTGTTAAGTTTCTACAAGCGTTTGAATGTGTTTACAGCTTTGTTAAGTTTCTACAAGCGTTTGAATGTGTTTACAGCTTTGTTAAGTTTCTACAAGCGTTTGAATGTGTTTACAGCTTTGTTAAGTTTCTACAAGCGTTTGAATGTGTTTACAGCTTTGTTAAGTTTCTACAAGCGTTTGAATGTGTTTACAGCTTTGTTAAGTTTCTACAAGCGTTTGAATGTGTTTACAGCTTTGTTAAGTTTCTACAAGCGTTTGAATGTGTTTACAGTTTTGTTAAGTTTCTACAAGAGTTTGAATGTGTTTACATCTTTTTTAAGTTTCTACAAGCGTTTGAATGTGTTTACAGCTTTGTTAAGTTTCTACAAGCGTTTGAATGTGTTTACAGCTTTGTTAAGTTTCTACAAGCGTTTGAATGTGTTTACAGCTTTGTTAAGTTTCTACAAGCGTTTGAATGTGTTTACAGCTTTGTTAAGTTTCTACAAGCGTTTGAATGTGTTTACAGCTTTGTTAAGTTTCTACAAGCGTTTGAATGTGTTTACAGCTTTGTTAAGTTTCTACAAGCGTTTGAATGTGTTTACAGCTTTGTTAAGTTTCTTCAAGCGTTTGAATGTCTTTACAGCTTTGTTAAGTTTCTTCAAGCGTTTGAATGTGTTTACAGCTTTGTTAAGTTTCTACAAGCGTTTGAATGTGTTTACAGATTTTTTAAGTTTCTACAAGCGTTTGAATGTGTTTACAGATTTTTTAGGTTTCTGCAAGCGTTTGAATGTGTTTCTAGCTTTGTTAAGTTTCTGCAAGCGTTTGAATGTGTTTCTAGCTTTGTTAAGTTTCTGCAAGCGTTTGAATGTGTTTCTAGCTTTGTTAAGTTTCTGCAAGCGTTTGAATGTGTTTCTAGCTTTGTTAAGTTTCTACAAGCGTTTGAATGTGTTTCTAGCTTTGTTAAGTTTCTACAAGCGTTTGAATGTGTTTCTAGCTTTGTTAAGTTTCTACAAGCGTTTGAATGTGTTTCTAGCTTTGTTAAGTTTCTACAAGCGTTTGAATGTGTTTCTAGCTCTGTTAAGTTTCTGCAAGCGTTTGAATGTGTTTCTAGCTTTGTTAAGTTTCTGCAAGCGTTTGAATGTGTTTCTAGCTTTGTTAAGTTTCTGCAAGCGTTTGAATGTGTTTCTAGCTTTGTTAAGTTTCTGCAAGCGTTTGAATGTGTTTCTAGCTTTGTTAAGTTTCTGCAAGCGTTTGAATGTGTTTCTAGCTTTGTTAAGTTTCTGCAAGCGTTTGAATGTGTTTCTAGCTTTGTTAAGTTTCTGCAAGCGTTTGAATGTGTTTCTAGCTTTGTTAAGTTTCTGCAAGCGTTTGAATGTGTTTCTAGCTTTGTTAAGTTTCTGCAAGCGTTTGAATGTGTTTCTAGCACTGTTAAGTTTCTACAAGCGTTTGAATGTGTTTCTAGCTTTGTTAAGTTTCCGCAAGCGTTTGAATGTGTTTCTAGCTTTGTTAAGTTTCTGCAAGCGTTTGAATGTGTTTCTAGCTTTGTTAAGTTTCTGCAAGCGTTTGAATGTGTTTATAGCTTTGTTAAGTTTCTGCAAGCGTTTGAATGTGTTTCTAGCTTTGTTAAGTTTCTGCAAGCGTTTGAATGTGTTTCTAGCTTTGTTAAGTTTCTACAAGCGTTTGAATGTGTTTCTAGCTTTGTTAAGTTTCTGCAAGCGTTTGAATGTGTTTCTAGCTTTGTTAAGTTTCTGCAAGCGTTTGAATGTGTTTATAGCTCTGTTAAGTTTCTGCAAGCGTTTGAATGTGTTTCTAGCTTTGTTAAGTTTCTGCAAGCGTTTGAATGTGTTTCTAGCTCTGTTAAGTTTCTACAAGCGTTTGAATGTGTTTCTAGCTTTGTTAAGTTTCTACAAGCGTTTGAATGTGTTTCTAGCTTTGTTAAGTTTCTGCAAGCGTTTGAATGTGATTCTAGCTTTGTTAAGTTTCTACAAGCGTTTGAATGTGTTTCTAGCTTTGTTAAGTTTCCGCAAGCGTTTGAATGTGTTTCTAGCTCTGTTAAGTTTCTGCAAGCGTTTGAATGTGTTTCTAGCTTTGTTATGTTTCTACAAGCGTTTGAATGTGTTTCTAGCTTTGTTAAGTTTCCGCAAGCGTTTGAATGTGTTTCTAGCTTTGTTAAGTTTCCGCAAGCGTTTGAATGTGTTTCTAGCTCTGTTAAGTTTCTACAAGCGTTTGAATGTGTTTCTAGCTTTGTTAAGTTTCTACAAGCGTTTGAATGTGTTTCTAGCTTTGTTAAGTTTCTGCAAGCGTTTGAATGTGTTTCTAGCTTTGTTAAGTTTCCGCAAGCGTTTGAATGTGTTTCTAGCTCTGTTAAGTTTCTGCAAGCGTTTGAATGTGTTTATATCTTTGTTAAGTTTCTGCAAGCGTTTGAATGTGTTTCTAGCTCTGTTAAGTTTCTGCAAGCGTTTCAATGTGTTTCTAGCTTTGTTAAGTTTCTGCAAGCGTTTGAATGTGTTTCTAGCTTTGTTAAGTTTCTGCAAGCGTTTGAATGTGTTTCTAGCTCTGTTAAGTTTCTGCAAGCGTTTGAATGTGTTTATAGCTTTGTTAAGTTTCTGCAAGCGTTTGAATGTGTTTCTAGCTTTGTTAAGTTTCTGCAAGCGTTTGAATGTGTTTCTAGCTTTGTTAAGTTTCTGCAAGAGTTTGAATGTGTTTCTAGCTTTGTTAAGTTTCTACAAGCGTTTGAATGTGTTTATAGCTTTGTTAAGTTTCTACAAGCGTTTGAATGTGTTTCTAGCTCTGTTAAGTTTCTGCAAGCGTTTGAATGTGTTTCTAGCTTTGTTAAGTTTCTGCAAGCGTTTGAATGTGTTTCTAGCTTTGTTAAGTTTCTACAAGCGTTTGAATGTGTTTATAGCTTTGTTAAGTTTCTGCAAGCGTTTGAATGTGTTTCTAGCTTTGTTAAGTTTCTACAAGCGTTTGAATGTGTTTCTAGCTCTGTTAAGTTTCTGCAAGCGTTTGAATGTGTTTCTAGCTCTGTTAAGTTTCTACAAGCGTTTGAATGTGTTTCTAGCTTTGCTAAGTTTCTGCAAGCGTTTGAATGTGTTTCTAGCTCTGTTAAGTTTCTGCAAGCGTTTGAATGTGTTTCTAGCTTTGTTAAGTTTCTACAAGCGTTTGAATGTGTTTATAGCTTTGTTAAGTTTCTGCAAGCGTTTGAATGTGTTTCTAGCTCTGTTAAGTTTCTGCAAGCGTTTGAATGTGTTTCTAGCTTTGTTAAGTTTCCGCAAGCGTTGGAATGTGTTTCTAGCTTCGTCAAGTTTCTACAAGCGTTTGAATGTGTTTATAGCTCTGTTAAGTTTCCGCAAGCGTTTGAATGTGTTTCTAGCTCTGTTAAGTTTCTGCAAGCGTTTGAATGTGTTTCTAGCTTTGTTAAGTTTCTACAAGCGTTTGAATGTGTTTCTAGCTTTGTTAAGTTTCTACAAGCGTTTGAATGTGTTTCTAGCTTTGTTAAGTTTCTACAAGCGTTTGAATGTGTTTCTAGCTTTGTTAAGTTTCTACAAGCGTTTGAATGTGTTTCTAGCTTTGTTAAGTTTCTACAAGCGTTTGAATGTGTTTCTAGCTTTGTTAAGTTTCTACAAGCGTTTGAATGTGTTTCTAGCTCTGTTAAGTTTCTGCAAGCGTTTGAATGTGTTTCTAGCTTTGTTAAGTTTCTGCAAGCGTTTGAATGTGTTTCTAGCTTTGTTAAGTTTCTGCAAGCGTTTGAATGTGTTTCTAGCTTTGTTAAGTTTCTGCAAGCGTTTGAATGTGTTTCTAGCTTTGTTAAGTTTCTGCAAGCGTTTGAATGTGTTTCTAGCTTTGTTAAGTTTCTGCAAGCGTTTGAATGTGTTTCTAGCTTTGTTAAGTTTCTGCAAGCGTTTGAATGTGTTTCTAGCTTTGTTAAGTTTCTGCAAGCGTTTGAATGTGTTTCTAGCTTTGTTAAGTTTCTGCAAGCGTTTGAATGTGTTTCTAACTTTGTTAAGTTTCTACAAGCGTTTGAATGTGTTTCTAGCTTTGTTAAGTTTCTACAAGCGTTTGAATGTGTTTCTAGCTTTGTTAAGTTTCTACAAGCGTTTGAATGTGTTTATAGCTTTGTTAAGTTTCTACAAGCGTTTGATTGTGTTTCTAGCTTTGTTAAGTTTCTACAAGCGTTTGAATGTGTTTCTAGCTTTGTTAAGTTTCTACAAGCGCTTGAATGTGTTTATAGCTTTGTTAAGTTTCTACAAGCGTTTGAATGTGTTTATAGCTTTGATAAGTTTCTCCAAGCGTTTGAATGTGTTTATAGCTTTGTTAAGTTTCTACAAGCGTTTGAATGTGTTTATAGCTTTGTTAAGTTTCTACAAGCGTTTGAATGTGTTTATAGCTTTGTTAAGTTTCTACAAGCGTTTGAATGTGTTTATAGCTTTGTTAAGTTTCTACAAGCGTTTGAATGTGTTTATAGCTTTGTTAAGTTTCTACAAGCGTTTGAATGTGTTTATAGCTTTGTTAAGTTTCTACAAGCGTTTGAATGTGTTTATAGCTTTGTTAAGTTTCTACAAGCCTTTGAATGTGTTTATAGCTTTGTTAAGTTTCTACAAGCGTTTGAATGTGTTTATAGC
This sequence comes from Unio pictorum, assembly GCA_030141615.1. NCBI lineage: Eukaryota > Metazoa > Mollusca > Bivalvia > Unionida > Unionidae > Unio > Unio pictorum. The sequence goes on from JARLTB010000221.1 coordinate 6,983,855, forward strand.
TTTGTTAAGTTTCTACAAGCGTTTGAATGTGTTTATAGCTTTGTTAAGTTTCTACAAGCGTTTGAACGTGTTTATAGCTTTGTTAAGTTTCTACAAGCGTTTGAACGTGTATATAGCTTTGTTAAGTTTCTACAAGCGTTTGAACGTGTTTATAGCTTTGTTAAGTTTCTACAAGCGTTTGAACGTGTTTAAAGCTTTGTTAAGTTTCTACAAGCGTTTGAGTGTGTTTATAGCTTTGTTCAGTTTCTACAAGCGTTGGAGTGTGTTTATAGCTTTGTTCAGTTTCTACAAGCGTTGGAATGTGTTTATAGCTTTGTTCAGTTTCTACAAGCGTTGGAATGTGTTTATAGCTTTGTTCAGTTTCTAAAAGCGTTGGAATGTGTTTATAACTTTGTTCAGTTTCTACAAGCGTTGGAATGTGTTTATAGCTTTGTTCAGTTTCTACAAGCGTTGGAATGTGTTTATAGCTTTGTTAAGTTTCTACAAGCGTTTGAATGTGTTTATAGCTTTGTTAAGTTTCTACAAGCGTTTGAATGTGTTTATAGCTTTGTTAAGTTTCTACAAGCGTTTGAATGTGTTTATAGCTTTGTTAAGTTTCTACAAGCGTTTGAATGTGTTTATAGCTTTGTTAAGTTTCTACAAGCGTTTGAATGTGTTTATAGCTTTGTTAAGTTTCTACAAGCGTTTGAATGTGTTTATAGCTTTGTTAAGTTTCTACAAGCGTTTGAATGTGTTTATAGCTTTGTTAAGTTTCTACAAGCGTTTGAATGTGTTTATAGCTTTGTTAAGTTTCTACAAGCGTTTGAATATGTTTATAGCTTTGTTAAGTTTCTACAAGCGTTTGAATGTGTTTATAGCTTTGTTAAGTTTCTACAAGCGTTTGAATGTGTTTACAGCTTTGTTAAGTTTCTACAAGCGTTTGAATGTGTTTACAGCTTTGTTAAGTTTCTACAAGCGTTTGAATGTGTTTACAGCTTTGTTAAGTTTCTACAAGCGTTTGAATGTGTTTACAGCTTTGTTAAGTTTCTACAAGCGTTTGAATGTGTTTACAGCTTTGTTAAGTTTCTACAAGCGTTTGAATGTGTTTACAGCTTTGTTAAGTTTCTACAAGCGTTTGAATGTGTTTACAGCTTTGTTAAGTTTCTACAAGCGTTTGAATGTGTTTACAGCTTTGTTAAGTTTCTACAAGCGTTTGAATGTGTTTACAGCTTTGTTAAGTTTCTACAAGCGTTTCATTGTGTTTACAGCTTTGTTAAGTTTCTACAAGCGTTTGAATGTGTTTAGAGCTTTGTAAAGTTTCTACAAGCGTTTGAATGTGTTTAGAGCTTTGTAAAGTTTCTACAAGCGTTTGAATGTGTTTAGAGCTTTGTAAAGTTTCTACAAGCGTTTGAATGTGTTTACAGCTTTGTTAAGTTTCTACAAGCGTTTGAATGTGTTTACAGCTTTGTTAAGTTTCTACAAGCGTTTGAATGTGTTTACAGCTTTGTTAAGTTTCTACAAGCGTTTGAATGTGTTTACAGCTTTGTTAAGTTTCTACAATCGTTTGAATGTGTTTACAGCTTTGTTAAGTTTCTACAAGCGTTTGAATGTGTTTACAGCTTTGTTAAGTTTCTACAAGCGTTTGAATGTGTTTACAGCTTTGTTAAGTTTCTACAAGCGTTTGAATGTGTTTACAGCTTTGTTAAGTTTCTACAAGAGTTTGAATGTGTTTACAGCTTTGTTAAGTTTCTACAAGCGTTTGAATGTGTTTACAGCTTTGTTAAGTTTCTACAAGCGTTTGAATGTGTTTACAGCTTTGTTAAGTTTCTACAAGCGTTTGAATGTGTTTACAGCTTTGTTAAGTTTCTACAAGCGTTTGAATGTGTTTACAGCTTTGTTAAGTTTCTACAAGCGTTTGAATGTGTTTACAGCTTTGTTAAGTTTCTACAAGCGTTTGAATGTGTTTACAGCTTTGTTAAGTTTCTACAAGCGTTTGAATGTGTTTACAGCTTTGTTAAGTTTCTTCAAGCGTTTGAATGTCTTTACAGCTTTGTTAAGTTTCTTCAAGCGTTTGAATGTGTTTACAGCTTTGTTAAGTTTCTACAAGCGTTTGAATGTGTTTACAGATTTTTTAAGTTTCTACAAGCGTTTGAATGTGTTTACAGATTTTTTAGGTTTCTACAAGCGTTTGAATGTGTTTACAGCTTTGTTAGGTTTCTACAAGCGTTTGAATGTGTTTACAGCTTTGTTAGGTTTCTTCCAGCGTTTGAATGTGTTTACAGCTTTGTTAGGTTTCTACAAGCTTTTGAATGTGTTTACAGCTTTGTTAGGTTTCTACAAGCGTTTGAATGTGTTTACAGCTTTGTTACGTTTCTACAAGCGTTTGAATGTGTTTACAGCTTTGTTACGTTTCTACAAGCGTTTGAATGTGTTTACAGCTTTGTTCCGTTTCTACAAGCGTTTGAATGTGTTTACAGCTTTGTTACGTTTCTACAAGCGTTTGAATGTGTTTACAGCTTTGTTACGTTTCTACAAGCGTTTGAATGTGTTTACAGCTTTGTTACGTTTCTACAAGCGTTTGAATGTGTTTACAGCTTTGTTACGTTTCTACAAGCGTTTGAATGTGTTTACAGCTTTGTTACGTTTCTACAAGCGTTTGAATGTGTTTACAGCTTTGTTACGTTTCTACAAGCGTTTGAATGTGTTTACAGCTTTGTTACGTTTCTACAAGCGTTTGAATGTGTTTACAGCTTTGTTACGTTTCTACAAGCGTTTGAATGTGTTTACAGCTTTGTTACGTTTCTACAAGCGTTTGAATGTGTTTACAGCTTTGTTACGTTTCTACAAGCGTTTGCATGTGTTTACAGCTTTGTTACGTTTCTACAAGCGTTTGAATGTGTTTACAGCTTTGTTACGTTTCTACAAGCGTTTGAATGTGTTTACAGCTTTGTTAAGTTTCTACAAGCGTTTGAATGTGTTTACAGCTTTGTTAAGTTTCTACAAGCGTTTGAATGTGTTTACAGCTTTGTTAAGTTTCTACAAGCGTTTGAATGTGTTTACAGCTTTGTTAAGTTTCTACAAGCGTTTGAATGTGTTTACAGCTTTGTTAAGTTTCTTCAAGCGTTTGAATGTCTTTACAGCTTTGTTAAGTTTCTTCAAGCGTTTGTATGTGTTTACAGCTTTGTTAAGTTTCTACAAGCGTTTGATTGTGTTTACAGCTTTGTTAAGTTTCTACAAGCGTTTGAATGTGTTTAGAGCTTTGTAAAGTTTCTACAAGCGTTTGAATGTGTTTAGAGCTTTGTAAAATTTCTACAAGCGTTTGAATGTGTTTACAGCTTTGTAAAGTTTCTACAAGCGTTTGAATGTGTTTACAGCTTTGTTAAGTTTCTACAAGCGTTTGAATGTGTTTACAGCTTTGTTAAGTTTCTACAAGCGTTTGAATGTGTTTACAGCTTTGTTAAGTTTCTACAAGCGTTTGAATGTGTTTACAGCTTTGTTAAGTTTCTACAAGCGTTTGAATGTGTTTACAGCTTTGTTAAGTTTCTACAAGCGTTTGAATGTGTTTATAGCTTTGTTAAGTTTCTACAAGCGTTTGAACGTGTTTATAGATTTGTTAAGTTTCTACAAGCGTTTGAACGTGTATATAGCTTTGTTAAGTTTCTACAAGCGTTTGAACGTGTTTATAGCTTTGTTAAGTTTCTACAAGCGTTTGAACGTGTTTAAAGCTTTGTTAAGTTTCTACAAGCGTTTGAGTGTGTTTATAGCTTTGTTCAGTTTCTACAAGCGTTGGAGTGTGTTTATAGCTTTGTTCAGTTTCTACAAGCGTTGGAATGTGTTTATAGCTTTGTTCAGTTTCTACAAGCGTTGGAATGTGTTTATAGCTTTGTTCAGTTTCTACATGCGTTGGAATGTGTTTATAACTTTGTTCAGTTTCTACAAGCGTTGGAATGTGTTTATAGCTTTGTTCAGTTTCTACAAGCGTTGGAATGTGTTTATAGCTTTGTTAAGTTTCTACAAGCGTTTGAATGTGTTTATAGCTTTGTTAAGTTTCTACAACCGTTTGAATGTGTTTATAGCTTTGTTAAGTTTCTACAAGCGTTTGAATGTGTTTATAGCTTTGTTAAGTTTCTACAAGCGTTTGAATGTGTTTATAGCTTTGTTAAGTTTCTACAAGCGTTTGAATGTGTTTATAGCTTTGTTAAGTTTCTACAAGCGTTTGAATGTGTTTATAGCTTTGTTAAGTTTCTACAAGCGTTTGAATGTGTTTATAGCTTTGTTAAGTTTCTACAAGCGTTTGAATGTGTTTATAGCTTTGTTAAGTTTCTACAAGAGTTTGAATGTGTTTATAGCTTTGTTAAGTTTCTACAAGCGTTTGAATGTGTTTATAGCTTTGTTAAGTTTCTACAAGCGTTTGAATGTGTTTACAGCTTTGTTAAGTTTCTACAAGCGTTTGAATGTGTTTACAGCTTTGTTAAGTTTCTACAAGCGTTTGAATGTGTTTACAGCTTTGTTAAGTTTCTACAAGCGTTTGAATGTGTTTACAGCTTTGTTAAGTTTCTACAAGCGTTTGAATGTGTTTACAGCTTTGTTAAGTTTCTACAAGCGTTTGAATGTGTTTACAGCTTTGTTAAGTTTCTACAAGCGTTTGAATGTGTTTACAGCTTTGTTAAGTTTCTACAAGCGTTTGAATGTGTTTACAGCTTTGTTAAGTTTCTACAAGCGTTTGAATGTGTTTACAGCTTTGTTAAGTTTCTACAAGCGTTTGATTGTGTTTACAGCTTTGTTAAGTTTCTACAAGCGTTTGAATGTGTTTAGAGCTTTGTAAAGTTTCTACAAGCGTTTGAATGTGTTTAGAGCTTTGTAAAGTTTCTACAAGCGTTTGAATGTGTTTAGAGCTTTGTAAAGTTTCTACAAGCGTTTGAATGTGTTTACAGCTTTGTTAAGTTTCTACAAGCGTTTGAATGTGTTTACAGCTTTGTTAAGTTTCTACAAGCGTTTGAATGTGTTTACAGCTTTGTTAAGTTTCTACAAGCGTTTGAATGTGTTTACAGCTTTGTTAAGTTTCTACAAGCGTTTGAATATGTTTACAGCTTTGTTAAGTTTCTACAAGCGTTTGAATGTGTTTACAGCTTTGTTAAGTTTCTACAAGCGTTTGAATGTGTTTACAGCTTTGTTAAGTTTCTACAAGCGTTTGAATGTGTTTACAGCTTTGTTAAGTTTCTACAAGAGTTTGAATGTGTTTACAGCTTTGTTAAGTTTCTACAAGCGTTTGAATGTGTTTACAGCTTTGTTAAGTTTCTACAAGCGTTTGAATGTGTTTACAGCTTTGTTAAGTTTCTACAAGCGTTTGAATGTGTTTGCAGCTTTGTTAAGTTTCTACAAGCGTTTGAATGTGTTTACAGCTTTGTTAAGTTTCTACAAGCGTTTGAATGTGTTTACAGCTTTGTTAAGTTTCTACAAGCGTTTGAATGTGTTTACAGCTTTGTTAAGTTTCTACAAGCGTTTGAATGTCTTTACAGCTTTGTTAAGTTTCTTCAAGCGTTTGAATGTGTTTACAGCTTTGTTAAGTTTCTACAAGCGTTTGAATGTGTTTACAGATCTTTTAAGTTTCTACAAGCGTTTGAATGTGTTTACAGATTTTTTAGGTTTCTACAAGCGTTTGAATGTGTTTACAGCTTTGTTAGGTTTCTACAAGCGTTTGAATGTGTTTACAGCTTTGTTAGGTTTCTTCAAGCGTTTGAATGTGTTTACAGCTTTGTTAGGTTTCTACAAGCGTTTGAATGTGTTTACAGCTTTGTTACGTTTCTACAAGCGTTTGAATGTGTTTACAGCTTTGTTACGTTTCTACAAGCGTTTGAATGTGTTTACAGCTTTGTTACGTTTCTACAAGCGTTTGTATGTGTTTACAGCTTTGTTCCGTTTCTACAAGCGTTTGAATGTGTTTACAGCTTTGTTACGTTTCTACAAGCGTTTGAATGTGTTTACAGCTTTGTTACGTTTCTACAAGCGTTTGAATGTGTTTACAGCTTTGTTACGTTTCTACAAGCGTTTGAATGTGTTTCCAGCTTTGTTACGTTTCTACAAGCGTTTGAATGTGTTTACAGCTTTGTTACGTTTCTACAAGCGTTTGAATGTGTTTACAGCTTTGTTACGTTTCTACAAGCGTTTGAATGTGTTTACAGCTTTGTTACGTTTCTACAAGCGTTTGAATGTGTTTACAGCTTTGTTACGTTTCTACAAGCGTTTGAATGTGTTTACAGCTTTGTTACGTTTCTACAAGCGTTTGAATGTGTTTACAGCTTTGTTAAGTTTCTACAAGCGTTTGAATGTGTTTACAGCTTTGTTAAGTTTCTACAAGCGTTTGAATGTGTTTACAGCTTTGTTAAGTTTCTACAAGCGTTTGAATGTGTTTACCGCTTTGTTAAGTTTCTTCAAGCGTTTGAATGTCTTTACAGCTTTGTTAAGTTTCTTCAAGCGTTTGAATGTGTTTACAGCTTTGTTAAGTTTCTACAAGCGTTTGATTGTGTTTACAGCTTTGTTAAGTTTCTACAAGCGTTTGAATGTGTTTAGAGCTTTGTAAAGTTTCTACAAGCGTTTGAATGTGTTTAGAGCTTTGTGAAGTTTCTACAAGCGTTTGAATGTGTTTAGAGCTTTGTGAAGTTTCTACAAGCGTTTGAATGTGTTTACAGCTTTGTTAAGTTTCTACAAGCGTTTGAATGTGTTTACAGCTTTGTTAAGTTTCTACAAGCGTTTGAATGTGTTTACAGCTTTGTTAAGTTTCTACAAGCGTTTGAATGTGTTTACAGCTTTGTTAAGTTTCTACAAGCGTTTGAATGTGTTTACAGCTTTGTTAAGTTTCTACAAGCGATTGAATGTGTTTACAGCTTTGTTAAGTTTCTACAAGCGTTTGAATGTGTTTACAGCTTTGTTAAGTTTCTTCAAGCGTTTGAATGTCTTTACAGCTTTGTTAAGTTTCTTCAAGCGTTTGAATATGTTTACAGCTTTGTTAAGTTTCTACAAGCGTTTGAATGTGTTTACAGCTTTTTTAAGTTTCTACAAGCGTTTGAATGTGTTTACAGATTTTTTAGGTTTCTACAAGCGTTTGAATGTGTTTACAGCTTTGTTAGGTTTCTACAAGCGTTTGAATGTGTTTACAGCTTTGTTAGGTTTCTTCAAGCGTTTGAATGTGTTTACAGCTTTGTTAGGTTTCTACAAGCGTTTGAATGTGTTTACAGCTTTGTTAGGTTTCTACAAGCGTTTGAATGTGTTTACATCTTTGTTACGTTTCTACAAGCGTTTGAATGTGTTTACAGCTTTGTTACGTTTCTACAAGCGTTTGAATGTGTTTACAGCTTTGTTCCGTTTCTACAAGCGTTTGAATGTGTTTACAGCTTTGTTACGTTTCTACAAGCGTTTGAATGTGTTTACAGCTTTGTTACGTTTCTACAAGCGTTTGAATGTGTTTACAGCTTTGTTACGTTTCTACAAGCGTTTGAATGTGTTTACAGCTTTGTTACGTTTCTACAAGCGTTTGAATGTGTTTACAGCTTTGTTACGTTTCTACAAGCGTTTGAATGTGTTTACAGCTTTGTTACGTTTCTACAAGCGTTTGAATGTGTTTACAGCTTTGTTACGTTTCTACAAGCGTTTGAATGTGTTTACAGCTTTGTTACGATTCTACAAGCGTTTGAATGTGTTTACAGCTTTGTTACGTTTCTACAAGCGTTTGAATGTGTTTACAGCTTTGTTAAGTTTCTACAAGCGTTTGAATGTTTTTACAGCTTTGTTACGTTTCTACAAGCGTTTGAATGTTTTTACAGCTTTGTTACGTTTCTACAAGCGTTTGAATGTGTTTACAGCTTTGTTACGTTTCTACAAGCGTTTGAATGTGTTTACAGCTTTGTTACGTTTCTACAAGCGTTTGAATGTGTTTACAGCTTTGTTACGTTTCCATAAGCGTTTGAATGTGTTTACAGCTTTGTTACGTTTCTACAAGCGTTTGAATGTGTTTACAGCTTTGTTAAGTTTCTACAAGCGTTGGAATGTGTTTCTAGCTTTGTTAAGTTTCTACAAGCGTTGGAATGTGTTTCTAGCTTTGTTAAGTTTCTACAAGCGTTGGAATGTGTTTCTAGCTTTGTTAAGTTTCTACAAGCGTTGGAATGTGTTTCTAGCTTTGTTAGGTTTCTACAAGCGTTGGAATGTGTTTCTAGCTTTGTTAGGTTTCTACAAGCGTTGGAATGTGTTTCTAGCTTTGTAAGGTTTCTACAAGCGTTGGAATGTGTTTCTAGCTTTGTTAAGTTTCTACAAGCGTTGGAATGTGTTTCTAGCTTTGTTAAGTTTCTACAAGCGTTGGAATGTGTTTCTAGCTTTGTTAAGTTTCTACAAGCGTTTGAATGTGTTTCTAGCTTTGTTAAGTTTCTACAAGCGTTTGAATGTGTTTCTAGCTTTGTTAAGTTTCTACAAGCGTTTGAATGTGTTTCTAGCTTTGTTAAGTTTCTACAAGCGTTTGAATGTGTTTCTAGCTTTGTTAAGTTTCTACAAGCGTTTGAATGTGTTTATAGCTTTGTTAAGTTTCTACAAGCGTTTGAATGTGTTTCTAGCTTTGTTAAGTTTCTACAAGCGTTTGAATGTGTTTCTAGCTTTGTTAAGTTTCTACAAGCGTTTGAATGTGTTTCTAGCTTTGTCAAGTTTCTACAAGCGTTTGAATGTGTTTCTAGCTTTGTCAAGTTTCTACAAGCGTTTGAATGTGTTTCTAGCTTTGTCAAGTTTCTACAAGCGTTTGAATGTGTTTCTAGCTTTGTCAAGTTTCTACAAGCGTTGGAATGTGTTTCTAGCTTTGTCAAGTTTCTACAAGCGTTGGAATGTGTTTCTAGCTTCGTCAAGTTTCTACAAGCGTTGGAATGTGTTTCTAGCTTCGTCAAGTTTCTACAAGCGTTGGAATGTGTTTCTAGCTTCGTCAAGTTTCTACAAGCGTTGGAATGTGTTTCTAGCTTCGTCAAGTTTCTACAAGCGTTTGAATGTGTTTCTAGCTTTGTTAAGTTTCTGCAAGCGTTTGAATGTGTTTCTAGCTTTGTTAAGTTTCTGCAAGCGTTTCAATGTGTTTATAGCTTTGTTAAGTTTCTGCAAGCGTTTGAATGTGTTTCTAGCTTTGTTAAGTTTCTGCAAGCGTTTGATTGTGTTTCTAGCTTTGTTAAGTTTCTGCAAGCGTTTGAATGTGTTTCTAGCTTTGTTAAGTTTCTGCAAGCGTTTGAATGTGTTTCTAGCTTTGTTAAGTTTCTGCAAGCGTTTGAATGTGTTTCTAGCTTTGTTAAGTTTCTGCAAGCGTTTGAATGTGTTTCTAGCTTTGTTAAGTTTCTGCAAGCGTTTGAATGTGTTTCTAGCTTTGTTAAGTTTCTGCAAGCGTTTGAATGTGTTTCTAGCTTTGTTAAGTTTCTGCAAGCGTTTGAATGTGTTTCTAGCTTTGTTAAGTTTCTGCAAGCGTTTGAATGTGTTTCTAGCTTTGTTAAGTTTCTGCAAGCGTTTGAATGTGTTTCTAGCTTTGTTAAGTTTCTGCAAGCGTTTGAATGTGTTTCTAGCTTTGTTAAGTTTCTGCAAGCGTTTGAATGTGTTTCTAGCTTTGTTAAGTTTCTGCAAGCGTTTGAATGTGTTTCTAGCTTTGTTAAGTTTCTACAAGCGTTTGAATGTGTTTCTAGCTTTGTTAAGTTTCTACAAGCGTTTGAATGTGTTTCTAGCTTTGTTAAGTTTCTACAAGCGTTTGAATGTGTTTCTAGCTTTGTTAAGTTTCTACAAGCGTTTGATTGTGTTTCTAGCTTTGTTAAGTTTCTACAAGCGTTTGAATGTGTTTATAGCTTTGTTAAGTTTCTACAAGCGTTTGAATGTGTTTATAGCTTTGTTAAGTTTCTACAAGCGTTTGAATGTGTTTATAGCTTTGTTAAGTTTCTACAAGCGTTTGAATGTGTTTCTAGCTTTGTTAAGTTTCTACAAGCGTTTGAATGTGTTTCTAGCTTTGTTAAGTTTCTACAAGCGTTTGAATGTGTTTATAGCTTTGTTAAGTTTCTACAAGCGTTTGAATGTGTTTATAGCTTTGTTAAGTTTCTACATGCGTTTGAATGTGTTTATAGCTTTGTTAAGTTTCTACAAGCGTTTGAATGTGTTTATAGCTTTGTTAAGTTTCTACAAGCGTTTGAATGTGTTCAAAGCTTTGTTAAGTTTCTACAAGCGTTTGAATGTGTTTAAAGCTTTGTTAAGCTTCTACAAGCGTTTGAATGTGTTTAAAGCTTTGTTAAGTTTCTACAAGCGTTTGAATGTGTTTAAAGCTTTGTTAAGTTTCTACAAGCGTTTGAATGTGTTTAAAGCTTTGTTAAGTTTCTACAAGCGTTTGAATGTGTTTATAGCTTTGTTAAGTTTCTACAAGCGTTTGAATGTGTTTCTAGCTTTGTTAAGTTTCTACAAGCGTTTGAATGTGTTTATACCTTTGTTAAGTTTCTACAAGCGTTTGAATGTGTTTATAGCTTTGTTAAGTTTCTACAAGCGTTTGAATGTGTTTATAGCTTTGTTAAGTTTCTACAAGCGTTTGAATGTGTTTATAGCTTTGTTAAGTTTCTACAAGCGTTTGAATGTGTTTAAAGCTTTGTTAAGTTTCTACAAGCGTTTGAATGTGTTTAAAGCTTTGTTAAGTTTCTACAAGCGTTTGAATGTGTTTAAAGCTTTGTTAAGTTTCTACAAGCGTTTGAATGTGTTTAAAGCTTTGTTAAGTTTCTACAAGCGTTTGAATGTGTTTAAAGCTTTGTTAAGTTTCTACAAGCGTTTGAATGTGTTTATAGCTTTGTTAAGTTTCTACAAGCGTTTGAATGTGTTTATAGCTTTGTTAAGTTTCTACAAGCGTTTGAATGTGTTTATAGCTTTGTTAAGTTTCTACAAGCGTTTGAATGTGTTTATAGCTTTGTTAAGTTTCTACAAGCGTTTGAATGTGTTTATAGCTTTGTTAAGTTTCTACAAGCGTTTGAATGTGTTTATAGCTTTGTTAAGTTTCTACAAGCGTTGGAATGTGTTTATAGCTTTGTTAAGTTTCTACAAGCGTTGGAATGTGTTTATAGCTTTGTTAAGTTTCTACAAGAGTTGGAATGTGTTTCTAGCTTCGTTAAGTTTCTACAAGCGTTTGAATGTGTTTCTAGCTTTGTGAATTTTCTTCAAGCGTTTGAATGTGTTTCTAGCTTCGTTAAGTTTCTACAAGCGTTTGAATGTGTTTCTAGCTTCGTTATGTTTCTACAAGCGTTTGAATGTGTTTATAGCTTTGTTAAGTTTCTACAAGCGTTTGAATGTGTTTCTAGCTTCGTTAAGTTTCTACAAGCGTTTGAATGTGTTTATAGTTTCGTTAAGTTTCTACAAGCGTTTGAATGTGTTTCTAGCTTCGTTAAGTTTCTACAAGCGTTTGAATGTGTTTCTAGCTTCGTTAAGTTTCTACAAGCGTTGGAATGTGTTTCTAGCTTCGTTAAGTTTCTACAAGCGTTGGAATGTGTTTCTAGCTTTGATAAGTTTCTGCAAGCGTTTGAATGTGTTTCTAGCTTTGTTAAGTTTCTGCAAGCGTTTGAATGTGTTTATAGCTTTGTTAAGTTTCTGCAAGCGTTTGAATGTGTTTATAGCTTTGTTACGTTTCTGCAAGCGTTTGAATGTGTTTCTAGCTTTGTTAAGTTTCTGCAAGCGTTTGATTGTGTTTCTAGCTTTGTTAAGTTTCTGCAAGCGTTTGAATGTGTTTCTAGCTTTGTTAAGTTTCTGCAAGCGTTTGAATGTGTTTCTAGCTTTGTTAAGTTTCTGCAAGCGTTTGAATGTGTTTCTAGCTTTGTTAAGTTTCTGCAAGCGTTTGAATGTGTTTCTAGCTTTGTTAAGTTTCTGCAAGCGTTTGAATGTGTTTCTAGCTTTGTTAAGTTTCTGCAAGCGTTTGAATGTGTTTCTAGCTTTGTTAAGTTTCTACAAGCGTTTGAATGTGTTTCTAGCTTTGTTAAGTTTCTACAAGCGTTTGAATGTGTTTCTAGCTTTGTTAAGTTTCTACAAGCGTTTGAATGTGTTTCTAGCTTTGTTAAGTTTCTACAAGCGTTTGATTGTGTTTCTAGCTTTGTTAAGTTTCTACAAGCGTTTGAATGTGTTTCTAGCTTTGTTAAGTTTCTACAAGCGTTTGAATGTGTTTCTAGCTTTGTTAAGTTTCTACAAGCGTTTGAATGTGTTTCTAGCTTTGTTAAGTTTCTACAAGCGTTTGAATGTGTTTCTAGCTTTGTTAAGTTTCTACAAGCGTTTGAATGTGTTTATAGCTTTGTTAAGTTTCTACAAGCGTTTGAATGTGTTTATAGCTTTGTTAAGTTTCTACAAGCGTTTGAATGTGTTTATAGCTTTGTTAAGTTTCTACAAGCGTTTGAATGTGTTTATAGCTTTGTTAAGTTTCTACAAGCGTTTGAATGTGTTTATAGCTTTGTTAAGTTTGTACAAGCGTTTGAATGTGTTTATAGCTTTGTTAAGTTTCTACAAGCGTTTGAATGTGTTTAAAGCTTTGTTAAGTTTCTACAAGCGTTTGAATGTGTTTATAGCTTTGTTAAGTTTCTACAAGCGTTTGAATGTGTTTATAGCTTTGTTAAGTTTCTGCAAGCGTTTGAATGTGTTTATAGCTTTGTTAAGTTTCTGCAAGCGTTTGAATGTGTTTATAGCTTTGTTAAGTTCCTGCAAGCGTTTGAATGTGTTTATAGCTTTGTTAAGTTCCTGCAAGCGTTTGAATGTGTTTATAGCTTTGTTAAGTTTCTGCAAGCGTTTGAATGTGTTTATAGCTTTGTTAAGTTTCTGCAAGCGTTTGAATGTGTTTATAGCTTTGTTAAGTTTCTACGAGCGTTTGAATGTGTTTATAGCTTTGTTAAGTTTTTACGAGCGTTTGAATGTGTTTATAGCTTTGTTAAGTTTCTACGAGCGTTTGAATGTGTTTATAGCTTTGTTAAGTTTCTACAAGCGTTTGAATGTGTTTATAGCTTTGTTAAGTTTCTACAAGCGTTTGAATGTGTTTATAGCTTTGTTAAGTTTCTACAAGCGTTTGAATGTGTTTATAGCTTTGTTAAGTTTCTACAAGCGTTTGAATGTGTTTATAGCTTTGTTAAGTTTCTACAAGCGTTTGAATGTGTTTATAGCTTTGTTAAGTTTCTACAAGCGTTTGAATGTGTTTATAGCTTTGTTAAGTTTCTACAAGCGTTTGAATGTGTTTATAGCTTTGTTAAGTTTCTACAAGCGTTTGAATGTGTTTATAGCTTTGTTAAGTTTCTACAAGCGTTTGAATGTGTTTATAGCTTTGTTAAGTTTCTACAAGCGTTTGAATGTGTTTATAGCTTTGTTAAGTTTCTACAAGCGTTTGAATGTGTTTATAGCTTTGTTAAGTTTCTACAAGCGTTTGAATGTGTTTATAGCTTTGTTAAGTTTCTACAAGCGTTTGAATGTGTTTATAGCTTTGTTAAGTTTCTACAAGCGTTTGAATGTGTTTATAGCTTTGTTAAGTTTCTACAAGCGTTTGAATGTGTTTATAGCTTTGTTAAGTTTCTACAAGCGTTTGAATGTGTTTATAGCTTTGTTAAGTTTCTACAAGCGTTTGAATGTGTTTATAGCTTTGTTAAGTTTCTACAAGCGTTTGAATGTGTTTATAGCTTTGTTAAGTTTCTACAAGCGTTTGAATGTGTTTATAGCTTTGTTAAGTTTGTACAAGCGTTTGAATGTGTTTATAGCTTTGTTAAGTTTGTACAAGCGTTTGAATGTGTTTATAGCTTTGTTAAGTTTGTACAAGCGTTTGAATGTGTTTATAGCTTTGTTAAGTTTGTACAAGCGTTTGAATGTGTTTATAGCTTTGTTAAGTTTCTACAAGCGTTTGAATGTGTTTATAGCTTTGTTAAGTTTCTACAAGCGTTTGAATGTGTTTATAGCTTTGTTAAGTTTCTACAAGCGTTTGAATGTGTTTATAGCTTTGTTAAGTTTCTACAAGCGTTTGAATGTGTTTATAGCTTTGTTAAGTTTCTACAAGCGTTTGAATGTGTTTATAGCTTTGTTAAGTTTCTACAAGCGTTTGAATGTGTTTATAGCTTTGTTAAGTTTCTACAAGCGTTTGAATGTGTTTATAGCTTTGTTAAGTTTCTACAAGCGTTTGAATGTGTTTATAGCTTTGTTAAGTTTCTACAAGCGTTTGAATGTGTTTATAGCTTTGTTAAGTTTCTACAAGCGTTTGAATGTGTTTATAGCTTTGTTAAGTTTCTACAAGCGTTTGAATGTGTTTATAGCTTTGTTAAGTTTCTACAAGCGTTTGAATGTGTTTATAGCTTTGTTAAGTTTCTACAAGCGTTTGAATGTGTTTATAGCTTTGTTAAGTTTCTACAAGCGTTTGAATGTGTTTATAGCTTTGTTAAGTTTCTACAAGCGTTTGAATGTGTTTATAGCTTTGTTAAGTTTCTACAAGCGTTTGAATGTGTTTATAGCTTTGTTAAGTTTCTACAAGCGTTGGAATGTGTTTATAGCTTTGTTAAGTTTCTACAAGCGTTTGAATGTGTTTATAGCTTTGTTAAGTTTCTACAAGCGTTTGAATGTGTTTATAGCTTTGTTAAGTTTCTACAAGCGTTTGAATGTGTTTATAGCTTTGTTAAGTTTCTACAAGCGTTGGAATGTGTTTAGAGCTTTGTTAAGTTTCTACAAGCGTTGGAATGTGTTTATAGCTTTGTTAAGTTTCTACAAGCGTTGGAATGTGTTTATAGCTTTGTTAAGTTTCTACAAGCGTTGGAATGTGTTTATAGCTTTGTTAAGTTTCTACAAGCGTTGGAATGTGTTTATAGCTTTGTTAAGTTTCTACAAGCGTTGGAATGTGTTTATAGCTTTGTTAAGTTTCTACAAGCGTTGGAATGTGTTTATAGCTTTGTTAAGTTTCTACAAGCGTTGGAATGTGTTTATAGCTTTGTTAAGTTTCTACAAGCGTTGGAATGTGTTTATAGCTTTGTTAAGTTTCTACAAGCGTTGGAATGTGTTTATAGCTTTGTTAAGTTTCTACAAGCGTTGGAATGTGTTTATAGCTTTGTTAAGTTTCTACAAGCGTTGGAATGTGTTTATAGCTTTGTTAAGTTTCTACAAGCGTTGGAATGTGTTTATAGCTTTGTTAAGTTTCTACAAGCGTTGGAATGTGTTTATAGCTTTGTTAAGTTTCTACAAGCGTTGGAATGTGTTTATAGCTTTGTTAAGTTTCTACAAGCGTTGGAATGTGTTTATAGCTTTGTTAAGTTTCTACAAGCGTTGGAATGTGTTTATAGCTTTGTTAAGTTTCTACAAGCGTTGGAATGTGTTTATAGCTTTGTTAAGTTTCTACAAGCGTTGGAATGTGTTTATAGCTTTGTTAAGTTTCTACAAGCGTTGGAATGTGTTTATAGCTTTGTTAAGTTTCTACAAGCGTTGGAATGTGTTTATAGCTTTGTTAAGTTTCTACAAGCGTTGGAATGTGTTTATAGCTTTGTTAAGTTTCTACAAGCGTTGGAATGTGTTTATAGCTTTGTTAAGTTTCTACAAGCGTTGGAATGTGTTTATAGCTTTGTTAAGTTTCTGCAAGCGTTGGAATGTGTTTATATCTTTGTTAAGTTTCTGCAAGCGTTGGAATGTGTTTATAGCTTTGTTAAGTTTCTACAAGCGTTGGAATGTGTTTATAGCTTTGTTAAGTTTCTACAAGCGTTGGAATGTGTTTATAGCTTTGTTAAGTTTCTACAAGCGTTGGAATGTGTTTATAGCTTTGTTAAGTTTCTACAAGCGTTGGAATGTGTTTATAGCTTTGTTAAGTTTCTACAAGCGTTGGAATGTGTTTATAGCTTTGTTAAGTTTCTACAAGCGTTGGAATGTGTTTATAGCTTTGTTAAGTTTCTACAAGCGTTGGAATGTGTTTATAGCTTTGTTAAGTTTCTACAAGCGTTGGATTGTGTTTATAGCTTTGTTAAGTTTCTACAAGCGTTTGAATGTGTTTATAGCTTTGTTAAGTTTCTACAAGCGTTTGATTGTGTTTATAGCTTTGTTAAGTTTCTACAAGCGTTTGAATGTGTTTATAGCTTTGTTAAGTTTCTACAAGCGTTTGAATGTGTTTATAGCTTTGTTAAGTTTCTACAAGCGTTTGAATGTGTTTATAGCTTTGTTAAGTTTCTACAAGCGTTTGAATGTGTTTATAGCTTTGTTAAGTTTCTACAAGCGTTTGAATGTGTTTATAGCTTTGTTAAGTTTCTACAAGCGTTTGAATGTGTTTATAGCTTTGGTATTTGGCAAAAGCTAATTAGATTCATAAATATGTCTTTGGTTATGTGTCTTTGGTTATGTTTCTTTGGTTATGTGTCTTCGTTCAGATATTTTACAAGTTTCTGTGTTGAATTAAACAATTTCTTGAGCGTATGATATTCCATTTCTACCTTCTGCCATTCACAGCCAAACAATGGTCTACTAAACCCGTGATGAGTAGCAGCATGGATCTTGTTTCTAGCTGATCTTTAAATAATTGCTCCCTAATTAGATTGAAATCATTTTAATTATTTAAGTAATATTCTTTTGTTATAATATATTATTGTAAACACACTAATCGCTGGGTCTATTTAGCACCATCATTTTTCATTTTTTTTTTCTCATCATCCCAGTGTTTTATAAATCAGTCAAGCGGCTGACCTTCATTACAAATTACATCAGCGCTGCTAGAAATGGGAAAAGTAAATATATAAAGGCTATGTGAATTGTGAATCCAGATCTATAACTTCGGAATATTTGATATGTGACGGGGCTTTCACAATTAAAACAGCACAATTCATTAGATGTACATTACAAAACGTGAATTATCCACATATCTATTAACACGAATTCCATTCAATTTTAATATATTTTTTACATTAGCATATAAAATAATATGTAATAAATATTGCTGTCATCGAGAAGAATTTTTTAAAAATGAATATGTGATCCAGATAATTAGCCAGATATGTACTATTTGCTGTACATTAGTTCTCATTGGATCTGGTAACATTCATACATCTGAATAAAACATATTTGTGCGTGATATATACGTGGATGTCACTTTTACATCAAACGTTTTAGTGTTATAAACATCAATTAGAACACTAGCAACCCATTTTAATTTCATTTCCTACTCAATGGTTGAATGAGTATAGTTCTTAGAACTATACAGATATTTTGTTTTCTTTATAAACACCTCATTACCACCCGATTTTGTAAGACATTTTTGTCTCCTTGTTTCAGGAATAAACATGTAACGTAACCAATAAATGACTTTAATTAATCAGGTCTGGGTTTAAAAAGTGAATCAATTTGAAAAAGATAACAAACTTCAGGTAACATGCAACCCACAATCAAGCAAGGAAACAGGGACAAAATTTACTGAATTTCGGCACGAATAATATTCAGCCTTTTGATTTAAACAAAATGCTTACAGCCAGGCCCGACTCTAGTGCAAGGCGAGTGAAACAACTTCACTTTTGCCCCGTGCTTTCAGGAAATCAACTCCGCAATGCACTGTTTTACTTGGGGAACCCGCTCATTGCTTGCTGCCTGTGGGCCGCGCATGCTTCGCTGCGCCCCGCACATCATATGACCAGGCCTGATTTAAGCTTTTGGTGTATATTTATTTGCATCATTTTCTTTGTTGCTTCGTGTGAAACACTGCTTTGATATATTTGATTTTGTTTCCAATCGCACGTTACCTCTCCACTCACCTACGTTGGAATTTCTTTGTTCTTGTTAGTTTCCATTGTTCACACATTCGGCTAGCTTTGTGTGCGATGCACGTGCATTCCGTAATGATGCATGCTCTGCCGGTTTAGGTGAAGCGTTAATAATCAGGGTGGCTTGGGTGTTGGATTCATTTAATAGCAGGCATATGATTGTGCAGTCAACCAAAAACGGTGACGGCCGCGCCACTGATTATACTGCAGTCATTGATGTTATTGTGCTTTGTCGGTTTAACGCGATTTTCCAAAACGTGATTGCTTGTTCATCGTGGGCAAATATATCTGCTGGAGAAAGAACCCCGAAAAATGACAGTGTACTGGGAAAATAGCCCCTTAAACCATTCGACCAACGATTCACTTCGGTTCGTTAAAGTATTTGTAGTTGTTTTATTTCAGTATTCTGTAATTTCTCTGCGAAATATAGGCTATTCATGGCTGAGAGAGATTCCAGGAAAATCTGAGTACGAACCATCAAACGACGGGAAGCTACTGGCGGCTTTGTGACATTTCCACATTGGCCGAGCCTGTGACTCGAACACTGGCAGATAGATTAAGATGGCAGCGATCAATAAAACCATGCGCTTTAGACTACTCGGCCACCCGGTTTCACGTGCTTGTTCAGTTGATGATAATATGCATCGTTACATTGTACACCAATTTCTTCATCAGAGGGTGTGTCCGGTACATAAATCAAACTCTACATTATCTCTTGTATCACCTCCATTTCAGAATCACTTGGAAAAATAAATAATCACAGGGGTTCTTTCATTCACGTGTCTAGTTTGTGAATCATTCTTATGATAAATCTCGCCTTTCCCTCGCCGTATACCGCTCAGCAAATGAATCAGCAATCAGTCAGCCATTCGGGATCCAAATGGCGTATTACGCCGATGTACATTTTGCACTATTGTTTAAAATGTCTTCTTTTTTTTCTCCTTTTTTAAGTGGTTTTCATCATTCAAAATTTCTTTCAGGCAATCGCGATTTATGCCATATCCAGTTCCCTTGAGCACTGGCCAAACTTAGTACATTATGTCTGGCTGATCCCCAGCTAACACACAACATTTTCACAACGTTGTTATATGTTTGTGTTATGGTTACGTGGGAAAATAATGTTTTTTGCAACGTTGCTAAAACTTACACATGAAAATGATCTTAAATAGTCCTCTGATTTACAAGCGATGAGAAATGTGTGGATTTGTTTTTTGCTCAATGTTGGCAACTTTATTTCTGATGTCGATAGCTTGCAAGCTGCAAACAGATCTCATCCGTCTGATTTCAAACCGTTCGCTTAAGAATGCTTTGATCATAGTTTTGCATTTATCAACAGCCATCTCTCAACTGCCTCCGTCCCACTCCTTATTGAAAAGTTCAGATTATTTGGAAGGTGAACAGTTATGGTTATCAAATGATCGTTAAAGAACTAAAAGATCCACGGCACACATGACAATATTTATAAATTTGAATTTGTTTTCAAATACAAAAACTAAGGCGATGAAAATCTTTTGAAAGAAATATTCAAAGATCCTCCACCGAAGGATTCTTATTTATCTTCATCGCACAATAGGCAAGGAATAGTTTAAAAAGCGCATAAGACACATTATTAATCTTTAATGTAAGACAACTAGAGTAATTGTAAATATTACACATTAAACATTCATTCAATATTAAACATAAGCAATTCATTCCATATTAACTTTATCAATTCATAACATAAATTGTCAATGCATTCCGCAGTCATTTTATCCCAATGATAAGAATTTAAACAATGAACTCAGAGAATGATGTTCAATTGATTAGGATGATATGTCGAATAACCAAACGTTTACGATTAGCATATTGTGTTGTTCATGAACTCGTATCGATATTTAGATGGGAAAATATATAAAGAATTGTATTGTTAAGCAAAGCACCAGGCGCAAACACCACTAGAACGGTTTGCGTTTTGTCTTACAATCTCTTTTAAGGACTTGCAAGTGAACATATACTCATGGGAAGAGAGTTACATGAAAACCCAATCAGGTTAGGCACTGACCTGAACTAATGCTGTTTTTTTTCAAGAGCACTCCATCAGCGTTGAATCAGGTCACTAGAGCAAATTCCTGTGTTTTCAAACAGATACCAAGGCCACGTTCTCGCCAGTACAGGAAACACTTAATTCAAGATCATTGATTCATCAACGGACTTATTTGCCCAGACGTAACGCAATGTTTCTAGATCAATTTATCTTTGGTTGGTGTCAATTTCTTAACAGTGAGAGTAACGTACATAAAGCTGCACCCAACACGGAAACACAATTCAGAATTGAAAGTTTAAGCGATTACTTCGTTTTATCGTTAGAAAACCAAACTATAAACGTATGACCATACGATACATTTTTTATTATTAGACGATTATTTTAATGATTGAACATGTATACTAATTTCATATAGTTATCCCTACGTACATAAGCATGTACGTACGATTTTTACCTACCAAGGTATACGCGTACGTCCAGAACCAATGTTTATAGTTCATCACGTTTCTAGTAAAGGCACGACATTTTGCTTGCATAAGAGATAGCGGTGAAACTTGGCATGTGGCTTCCATATAAGATTTAGATTTGCAGTAAGGCTTCAGAAAGCATTTTCTATCACAGAATCACAAGGAATGTTTAATGGTTAAAAATCCATAAAAATTATTTCTTCTCTGTGGTAATGGTACTTTTATAATTTGTTTAGCCCATTTCTAAGATAACTATAAATCTATGATGCATGCCGTTCAAATTCGACCCATGGGTACCGTGAGTGGAGGAGATGTGACATAGCTAGCATTAGGAGTGACGTGTTGTGTGTGTGTGTGTGTGTGTGTGTGCGTGTGTGTGTGTGTCTTTTGTCTCATTAAACTTTGTGGAGGGATCAAAACTGGAAGCCACATCATATTCGTAGCGATTGTGATTGCTTGGGGCATGAGAGGAAAGGATACGTGGGAATTTACGAAGGCGAGCTATTGAAGAAGCAAGTCGATTACATTATTTCAAAAGTGAGAGGATTTCATTGAAGGGGTGCGCTCGATTCATCTGGTTTTTATTTATAATTTAAGATATAATTCAACTTCGATTATACGCAGATTAGTTCATCAACTATAATGCAACAGCTTGAGTGTCCAACTGTATGTTGTGACATGACTTATTTAGAAAACAGCACGTGGATCAGTAAAGTTCATCACCGAAACAGTAACAATTTCCATTTTTGGAATAAATTAAACATACCTAATATCGAACTTCGGTATTAAACTACAATGCATTTTGAGATTAGTAGCTGCATCTGGACGCGTAAGAACGTAACAAGGCTATTTTTTGTTAATTACACAAAAGGAACGCCAACATAGCTCAGTCGCAGAGTCCTCTGTTCGTTCAACCCGATTATGGCCGTGTATGCTAAGATCCAACGGAATGCTCTCGTTGTGCCAAATGGTATCACTTGATACATTATGAGATTGGCCACTGGTTGGGGTTCCAGATTTGATTAGCATTGTATGTGTGGGGTAATTGATGTCAGAAACTGCACATTATAATTTCTCAATCTGACCAGAAGGAAACAGATGGTGGCAATTTTATAATAGGGAATGTCTTGTTTGAATTGCCAAAATGATGAGGTATATTTAGAATCGAAATACACGTATTACCAGGAACTAGTATTATATGGGAAGATACATCAATGTCATATTATTGCAGTAATTTCCCTCTTTTGACCACCGTTTTGATAAGCATTCCCGTATCAAAAATGAGATAGGTCATCAGCACAGAAACATATAAAGATCGAAGTAGAGCCGACATGAGACTTCTTTATGTATCTTCCTGGTAAGAGATTCGGAGAAGATCAGGAGGTAATGGATATGTCTGACCTGTCAAAAAAGCACATTGACCAATCAAACGTTAGGTATCGATTTCACTGTGTAGTTATGGTTATGTGTTGCTATCTGCCCCAGGTAAAACAAATCTTGATTCCTTTCTTATTACATTACAGACATATTTGAACGATTGCACAAAAAATCACTAACTATTTATCAGAAAAATGGTTCGCCGTTGTGCTTCGGGCACATGCAATGAAGACTGTCGTTATTATGAAAGAATTTAAACCAAAGTCCCAAACCAAAGTTCAACATGGATAAATATCTACATTGGAATTTAAAGATTATAATTATATTTCATAAGTAATAGAGGATATTTGCTTGAAACGAGTGAATAACGGATATATTTCATCGAGTGGATGAAAAACTCAGTATTTTCACGAGTGGCGAAGCCACGAGTGAAAATACTAGAGTTTTTTTTTATCCAAGAGATGAAATGTATCCGTTATTCACTCGTTTCAAGCAAATATTCTTTTTATTTTATGCTCACATACGTTGGCTACCTCAAATATGCTCTTTCACTCGTTTATTCCCTCGTTTCAAGCAAATATTCTGACCCAAAAATGTAATTCCTGTAGTTATTTTTTTCACTGTTATTTTTTCACTGCAGTGAAATATCAATATTATTTTAACTAGAAAATCAAGTAATTCACTGCTGAGCATAAAATAAAATACAATAATCTGTTTTTAAATAAATATTTACATTTTGATTGTGCTTGGAAAAGTGTTGAGTACAAGTATTTTCTATCTGTATGCTTATGTTTGAATTGTATATCATATCTGAGTCATGATTGTACATGCAAAAAGAATATATGTGCATACGTGTTAATTTGTTTTTTTTTTCTTACTTTTTGTATTTTAATTTTTAAAAAAATAAAACTATTAGAATTGTGCATCATGCTTCAACAGTGCTGATTTTATAAAACAAGGTCGAAATTGCGCATTTACCTGCAACTAATACCGACTTGACAACACACGACGTTATATTTTAAATCTGGATTAGTCTAAATCCTATTCATATCGATAGTTACAAAATCGAAATTGACATCAGTTGTTTCGAAATGTTAAATTTAATTATTTTGAATACAGTTGATAATGTGGAAGTATTTTGTCAACATTTTTGTTTTAAAATTATGAAGTGGTGAAACTGTAATAAAACATGTCTTTTGTCTTTATAAGGCTTGAGACTATAAATAACATCCACATATGTCCTGCCGTTCATTTAACATTTTGTCATACTGAATAGAATAACACTGATCTGTGGCAAAATTACTAATTTTATAACACCTGCAAAATGTTATAACATCAATGGAGATGAAATGAGTCACAATCATTAACGAAGAAAACTTGAAGCGGGGATGTAAATATATACCCCCTCCACGTGTCTCTAGGGCTTATTTAGACGTGAAATTATTTCCTTTATTTTAATAGATTATGATATATGATAGTTATCAAAGCTCTGATACAATTACAATGTAATCATTTGTCATTAATACCCTTTACAAAATCTTTGATACGTATGACTGAAAATACACGTTAACGCGGCATAAAGAACGTAAATATTCCATTCGGTGTGTTCGGGCAAACTTGAATAAACTGTTTATTTATTTATTTTAATTAAATATCTGTTTTACTTAACATAATTAAATTATTAATTCTAGATTTAACAAAAACTTAATTGATTCTTATATGACGATCGACATATACGATATAAAGTTAACGGTTGCAAATACATAATGAAAACATTGATTTAACTTTTGTTATTAAAAATGAAGTCATCCTAGAAATTCTGATAATTAAACAGTATACATAACTTTGCAAGGAGAAAATGATTTTCTTATTTGTCCTCTTCGCCTTCAAGTTTGGATATTTTTTCCTCTTCATAGAGATCAGAAGTTTCGATTGCGAAAGTCAGATCCATGTTGCAACACTATGCGTGCGATCTAAAGGAAATAATTTCACGCCGAAATAAGGCCTAGAGACACGTGGAGAGGGTATATATTTGCAATGGGCAATTCATTCCGGGTTGCTGGTCCTTAGTATGCGAAAAAATGTTGTCCATATGACTTCGTTTACATAATGGAAATAATGAGTATACGATTGTCATAAGACGAGCGTATGTATATTGCTGGTGTGTACACATGGTGGAGGCTAGTGTTTGATTCTGGATCTAATATATGTTCAGTTTAACAAGAAAACCGGGTGGGATTTATGGGATTCACAACAGAACACTTGTGACGATGATACAAATACAATGTTTAATAATGAATGACTTTAACGAGCAAATAAAATTAAATCGTGTTCGTGTACGTATCAAACATTTTGTAAAGGGTATTAAAGATATATGATTACATTGTAATTGTATCAGAGCTTTGATAACTATCAAAAATCCAAATATTGTATTATTAACATAAAGACGCACTGATGTTATGAAGAAAAATACAAATTACTCTACAAAAGACAAAATACAAGGACATTCCAGACACTCGACAATACCGAACAACACCAGACATTATGGACATTGCCAGACGCTGGACAGCTCAAAACATATCCAATACCGTGTATTATTTATATGACAAGGGCAGAAAAATGTAATAACGTTATACATATATTATTACCTGCACAATAATTTCAAAAGAAGTTCAGTAATAAACCTAACCTTGCTTTATAAGAATCCTACTGTATTAAATATTTCTTAAAAGTGTAGCCTTATATTATTAATACAAAATACTTCGCTGAGTCGCCAACAAGAATATAAACGTGTGCATTATTCTGTGTAAAAATAGGCTATAAATCATGCAGAAATTTACCTGTTAGTAAAATAGCGTTATCGTATATACGAGAAATAATTTAAAATTACCTCCCTCTATAGCTGGAGATGTGCGAGTCCTTATAGTAGACCGCCGACTGACAATACACTTCATAATGTAAGGGGTGTTACATGCGGTCAGGTATTTACACACAGGTATTGTCTGTGCATCGAAGGCATTTGCTTCATCTCATCAAAGGCACTGCGCACGTGCGGCATATGATGAACCGAACTCACTTTTTGAAATACGACACAATATACATTAATCAGCCTCGGGCATGGTTCTACGCCAAATATGAAACTCTAGTACACGAAATTAATAAATAAAAAAAAGGATTTATACAATTCCGTGATAGCTAGTGTAGAGTACAGAGTAGCGGGGAGGTGTGCTCTGGTCGTACTGATCGTTTTACTTTAAGGGTGATCCGAGCAGCTGTGTTTTTGAACGTTTTGACGTTTCTGGAGTAGATATTGAGGCCAGCCAGACTTAATGAGTTACAATGGTCCAGTGTTGAAAGTACTAATGAACACACAAGTGTTTTAGTGGCATCAACGGAAAGATATTTGCGAATCGAGCTGATGTGTCCCAGCTCAAGATATGCAGCCTTGCGTATGTGCGTGACATGTTGGTGCAATGTGACAGTACTGTCTAGAGTAACAATGTGACAGTACTCTCTAGAGTAACACCTAACTTTCGTACTGACTGTGTGAATCTGATGTTGGTGTTGCTGATATTTTATTGTTTGAGGTAACTGATTTGAATGAAAATTAATTTACTTTGTGATAAGAAGGCACTCAGTTTTATCATCATTCATCTGGAGCTTGCTACATACAATCCATGATTTCATATACAATTGGCGAGACACTAGATGATGATCTGTGACACTTGAGAGCGGCTGAGTGTATATAATGAATAGAACAGGTCCTTGAACAGACCCTTGTGGAACACCCCAACATAAATCAACTTGGTCCATTGTGTCAAATGCTGCATACTAATCAATTATTCATACTATTATTATTACTTGTATTACTACGTATATTAATTATGTATTGCAAGAGATCAAATAATGAGAAGTACCTGTCTTAAGCTCTGTGTATCATAACGATTTCATGCGTGGTATGGAGTATACTACGAATTGATCTATCTGTGTCTAAAAATGCATGTCAATTAATCGTGTTTGTCAAATAGCGTAGATCAAGGAGTTAAGTCCATTAATTCATGTGTAAATCAGTGATTTGGAAAGGACAAGTGTTACGTTTCTGCGCTCTTAAAAAAAAATAACAGAACAGAGTGATGACAGCAAGCAGCGTAAAATTTAATAAGTAATTTATTTCCCTAGAATGCAAAGTGAAAAATGAGAACAAAAGAACTTGCAGTTTTACTAATTAAATCCAAACATTATCCAAAAATTAAAGACATAAATCCCAGAAATTAAAAGTTCATCTCAGTTCAAATCGCGATTAAATTCATGATGGAAGGCGATGACTTCAATAATCCCCCAAACAGGTCACAACGTAATACAACTTAACGTGTCAAATAATTTAAGCCAGACTGGCAACCATTTACCATGACATTAGTTATAATACTAACTAACACGCCGCAAAACGGATTCACGGATATTGGTCAAGAGTTCATTCTTCTGGAAAAATAGAAGTTTGTTTGCCAATAGGCACATGTAAAATGACACGTAGTCTAGGTAGGACCTTGACTCAACTTGGTAACTCTTACTCAGAGAAAGATAATTTTTAAAAAACGCAAGTATTTGTGTACCAACACTATCAATAATTTTTAACAAGGTCAGAAACTAGATCCGATGTTTCTATTCTAGACAATGTCAAATCCAGTAAATAATGTTATGTTACATTTGCATGCTAAGGAATAAAAACGATTAAAACAAACTAACAATTAAATTAAATATACATAAGACAGGAGGTACCAGATGATACGGTCATGCTTGCAGTATGAGTTCGATCAGTCACTCAATGATATTATGAAGCTTGTCCTCTCAGTACAACAAAATGGTTAATTGAATTTTACATCATTTTCTGACTAATTTCCGTGACAAAATGAATCATTCAAATGGCATCTTAGATTTAATTTTAGTTATTTATTTGATTAAATGGATGTAGTTTGCATATGGCGAGGTCAGATCTCTGTTATTCCATCCTTTTATTTCATATTTTATTTAACTGTTTACTCGCTCCTCGCAATAGCACCGTTGTCAATCGTCTCTTAGATAACGATAACCAAAACAATAAGAAGTTGTGGCGATCACACACGCACACATCATCACCGAATTCAGACCAATATAATATATAGATGAAGGACATCCACGTATTTGCCTCTTTCCCATGCAAACATCTGCTAATAAAGCGGCATGTTTAGCTCAGCCATTTCTAAACTTCTATATTTAGCCTTTCCTTCTTCGTGCCCGTAAATGATAACATACTACAGTTTTCACCCCAAAATGCTGAATATTACTTCAACATTTATATTCTCAGCACACGGGTAACTGAAATAATCGCTACAATCAAAAAACCTCTAATTACACCTTGTTTAAGTTTATTTCCCAAAACCTGTAATTTCACCTTGTTTAAGTTTATGTCCCAAAACCTCTAATTACACCTTGTTCAAGTTTATTTCCCAAATGCTCTCCTTAGCCTCATTGTACAGAGTTTATAAAGAACACTGCTGGAAAGGTTATACGAAATTTCAATGATAATACTTATACAGGTTAATTAATTAAATTAATTAGTTGGATGAATTGTTCAGACAATTCCGGGGCCTAGCCTTTGAAATTAAATTTATAAATACGTGCACGCATCGACAAGACGGTCCGAATATTCAGTAATTTGTGCCGAAACAAGAAGTGATGGAAGGGGAATAATTTCTTTCAAATCTGTCAGCGTCTCCTTGTCTTGTGGAGTTCTTTCCCTTGTTCCAATGTTACCACATTAATAACAAATAGTTTTCGCGTCGTCGATATTCTGATATCCTGTATTCTCCTGTCATTCTGTATAGTTGTCTATATTTCTTCCTACACCACAATATTGTTTTCTTTTTATTATAATCGATTGCAAGAAGACAATCGTTTTCGAGGGTCTGTAATGATATAGCTAAAATTTAGGCATGATTTGCTTTTAAAATGCATAAGAATGTACAAAGGTGAGGAATAAGTTAAAGGAATAAAGGAATAGATTAAAGAAAATAATAATTGCTGATTAAAAATATATTAAAGGAATAAATCAAATGTATATAATGTTTAAAATGTTGCACTTTTTTAAAGTCTTACCTGCCAAGGAATGGGGATATAGTGACTCATGGAGCTTTCTTGTTAACAAACCTAACCCATACGTACCCAAGTCATGTAAAACTATCGGTGTCTTTTATTGTATTTAATATCATTAATAATAACAATAATAATAATAATAATAATAATAATAATAATAATAATAATAATAATAATAATAATAATAATGATAATAATAATATTACTACTACTACTACTACTACTACTACTACTACTACTACTACTAATAATAATAATAATAATAATGAGGACTTTGTATAGCACCTAATTTTTAGAAGCTCTAAGCGCTTTACAGCATCTATAATGATATGACTACACTACAGAAAGACCAAAAAAAAACAAAAACCATGAAATTGGAAAACATAAAAACATGCTGAAAATATATAAGATACAAAATATTATTAGATCTCTAAGTTGGTTCCATCAGTCGAGAAAGGTGAGGTTAAATAATAATACCCCTTGAAAATTTAAATAAAATCAAAAACATTTTAGATGAAAAATTGATAGAAACTAAACATATAACTACACATCGGGAGGATAACAACACTACAGAATTTTGTTTTTTCTCTTTTTTTAAAGGGGGGGGGGGCATCTGTCTGGTGCCCCTAAAAATATAGAAAACGTAAGTATGCTATGCGACCCGGTGAATATTATTTACAGGTAATTGTTTAATTTTATTTAATGTTTGAGAAATAAGAAAATATATGCAGAATGCAAAATTAGATAATGACAAAACTCACAAATATAAACGCAGTCATAATAGCTTACAACAATTTATTGACATACCATTTTAATAAGAATTTGTACTTCGATGTGACTTGTTTTCGCTTATGCCGATTATAGAGCAATTTTATTGTCATACCGGGTACTGTAATAAATATATAAGTCGTAGCAATTTCAATGACATAATCGAGACTATTCGGAGTATTAGACGAAGATCTGACTTTAAAGTAAAAATGTATCGACTTATAGGCCGGAAAGTACGGCTGTTGCCAGGCACATTATATAAAGAAAAAAATGCGATCCTACCGTAACGGGTACACTGGGAACAAATTTTGCATATACTGGATCAGGGCCAGTTCCTTTTAAGATACACTTTGCTTCAGAGTCATCATACGCATATATTTTATCGCAAAATTGGCTAATTATAAAGTCCCGTGAGATATTGTCTAACACGTCTCGTAGCAATATAAAAGCAATGCAAGAACACGTCCCATTTTTTACAGTCTACCTTAGTCTAGTTACCATGGAGAGGAGTACAACACCAGTTTAATACAGCCATACCAATACTAGTTAGCATGTAGCGCTACAATGACTGTCTATAAAAAGTATTGAATTTGTGTGGTGGAAGAGAGGTCGATAGTGTGACACCATGGGTTAGCGCACTGGATCACACCAACCCTACTGACGTCACTGTATAGAATGTCACGTTTTATCGACACGTGTTTTATATCCATCATACACCGCTCTCATATATGTATTAAAGGCCAACTACTCGTATGATGTTGTTGAGTAACAATCTGGACTACATTATTTTAAATGAGAGTACCCTACCCTGGTTCAGACAATAGTTGGACATTGTATTTCTACCTCGTCCATTTCTCTTGTTACCTAATCGTTTATTATATTTGTCGACTACAATAAATAAAAAATATTTACAGAAAAGATATTCATGGCTCACCATTACTTTAATTTGATTAATTTAGTCAATTTAGTATTGATAGGTATTGAGTTAGACAATAGGTACTTAGAACCGAAATATGAATACAAGACCATTCCGGTGGCATAGCAGTTCTTGCGCTCGACTCGGATCCGGGAGGTCACAGGTTCTATCCGAATCATACCGAAGACTTGTAAAATTAATAAGAACAGCTGCCTCGTTAGACTTTCAGCACTGAGAGGTTAGTGTTACGATAGGTCTGCCTGGTGTCAGGATAATGTGACTGGGTGGGACATCATGCTACATGTCTGCACTATGATACCCCAATGTTCGACATCGTAGCCATATGACTATTTTTTTTAAAGCTTCGTTACAAATCAAAAAATAAAACACACTCACAAACACATAAATATGAATACTGCCTTTGAAACAATACAAATATCGGCCTAACAGTATTAAAGATAATACAATGACATTAAACCTTATCTTGGAATCTTTAAAAGAGAATAACCCAGACTCAAACTATTCTGTGTCAAAACTGTCAAGTAACTGCACAGTTTACATACGGGGATAATGTGTATCCATTATCTCAAAAGCCAAAAAATTAATCAAGAACAGCTAGCTACTCTTGGCTGTTTCAGCTTGAATTATTACTTTAGCTACTTAACTAGTCCAAACAGCACTCACACTGGAACAAAGATCAGCCCATTTCGTCTGACTCTACCGCCCTCCTCCTAGTACAATCAACAAGATGACTTAATCTTTCTTTTTGGAGCAGTTCCCGAGTCTCCTTGAGTGTTGACATTCGATATGTGGCAACCTGATTATTCTTGGAGATTTCAACTTTCACTTTGACGTTCCTGCAAACTCATACACGTCAAAACGCCTAGATTCGATTCATGTTTTCAACCTTAAACAGCCAGTTAACCATCCCATCACTGGATTCTTAATAGACCTGATGATAATATTTTGCGATCCTCCCTTGTATCCCACAAACTTGCATCAGATCACATCTGCATTATATGCCATCTGGACTTATCCGTCCATAACCCTACACCTTTATGTTCTACTAAGAAAAACCTGCCTATGCAAAATAGAACAACATTATGGTAGGACATCCAAGCAAACCATATAACCTTCTTACCTCCTTCAGCAGAATAACTCTATAACTGCTTGCGTTCATTGCTTGAAAAACATGCCCCAGCCACCAAGTGTAGAGTATAATTTCAAAAGGGTTCTCCGTGCTTCACACTGCTAAAAGAGACCACCATAAAGCAGAGATGTTTTGGCTTTCCACCAGACTTACTATTCATTAACAAATCTATGAAGCCGTTAAGAAGAACGTCGCAAACGTAGTCCATTTAGCTAAATTATCTACTTACGGTGCTAGGATCACGGAGAGTTCCAGCTGCAAAGAGCTATTCGAGATCATTAACAAAATTTATGTCAAGGAACAAATGTACACGATTTCCAACTACTTTCTCTCCAGTAGACCTTCCGGACCTGTTTGCAAAGTACAAAACATTATAGATACTCTTGACAACAACATTGACTCGTCGTCACCATACAGTTACGATACAGAATTTCAGCGACAACCTACAGGAGCATTTGAACCTGTCTATATGGAATTAGTACGGAAAAGAGTGATGAAGAGTGCACCAACATGATGTGAACTTTATCCAATTCCAACATCACTCCAGCAGATCTGAATCTATTTAAAATTTCTTCCGTCGGTGACATAGTACAAATCATTAGAGATACGCTTGACAACACAATTTCAATTGTCTCGTCGTCACATTAAAGTTACGATACATAATTTCAGCGACAATCATTAGGAACATTTGAACCTGTCTCTATGGATTTAGTACCGACAATCGTGATGAAGAGTTCACCAAAGTCATGTGCACTTGATCCAATTCCATCATCACCACTTTTTTTTTGTATACTGTGAATATGTTAGTGTTTGTGTTTGTATGTTTAGATTTTTTCTTATTGGGTCCTTTTTCCAACTCTTTCATAGGCCTGTCCACTTCGCAAAGCCCCATGATGACATAGCCCTATTACGTCCTCATTATGTGCTTCTCACAGTAAGGGTTCCAATTCCCCTGTACACCATTAAAGCATGTTTGTTGTTAAATGAAAGCCATAGTCAGAAGAAAAGAGAAAGGTGTATAATTAAAGTTTGCCTAGTCATTCTTATTTCTTTATATTAATAGCTAGCCCGCAAACTAACATCGTCTCTGTAATATAGTCCGTTGTCTGTCGTAATAGATGTTTGTCGAAATTTCCGTCAAGGAAGAGTATTTGTCATCTGTTGTATTTGTCCACTTAAAAAAATTTTCTTGTAGCAGTTTTAGTATCTCTTATTTTGTACCATCGCATTGTTTCATCATGTGGTATTTCGTAAACGGGGCTTTTTTTTTGCATACAGGCAATTCACATGGGTTCGTATCATGTGTCTTCGTATAGCAAATTCTCCTGTTCACTAAGCGTTATGTAGATATTTGAATAGTAAACTTTGTATGTTTTTGTCCATGGCATTTTCGACCAGTGCCTCCAAACTCTGTCCCAGTTAACTGCAAAAAATTCCTCCTCGATTTTATTTACGTTTTTTGTAATGTTCTCTTTGATCCAGTCGTATTCCAGGTCCCCATAATTCCGTTTGGTTCCTATATTTATAAAATTGTTTTTAAATGTTCATTAGATGTGTGTGTCCTTCTAACTACTTTACTTAATTTGTTGTTGGTGTCTTGTTTATTCCTCATTCAGAATCCAAACCAAAAAATGTATATTGCTCCCCAGGGTGTTTGTGGTGTATCATTTAAGTTTTTAAACCTATTAATTATTTTGTTTACATTTAATTAGGATTGGGTTGGGTAAGGCTAGCCTCCGTATTATTTACAGCTATATAGTGATGCTTTTTTATGTAACGTGTTTATAAATTCCATATGTAGTCAATTATTTCATTATCTAATATGTCTAGTGTTTAATTTGTTATGTGCACCGAGTTAATACTGTATGTCACATTTGAATTCGTATATGTTTTGCAACCCTGTAACGTTCTATTATACATATTATACATAATGGCGTTATTTCCCATATTGGGATACTTTCCTTTTTTTTCGTTTTAACTTGTTTGCAGTTTACCTCCTCTTCATTTGACCCGAACAATATTCCCAGGGATTTTACTCTGTCTTCAATCAATTTCGGGGCAAACCAGGATGACTGCCCCTCCATTTTCCTATTTTTAAGATTTCCGTCTTATCATGTTTTTTTTTTTTAAATCCCGATGCTTTTCCCAAAAATTCGTATTCTTTTTCAAGGTGTTTGAAGGAATTAGAGTCTTTGATCCAGTTTGTGCAATCATCAGCAAGTTGAAGCATCTTGAATTCCTCCCTCAAATTTAGAATTTGTATACCTTCTATGTTGTTATTCCGAATAATGCTACTTAGAATTTCGATTGCTATTACATATAATAGCATTGATAGTGAGCAGCCTTGCCTCACCGATCTTTGTATTTCAAATTTTTCCGTGATCGCTCCGTTTACCTGTACCCTTGCGGGTAGTTCATTGTACAGAATCTTTGTCAAATTAAGAAAGTTTAATTCAAAGCCGAAATTATCCAGTACATTTTGTGTATAAGTAAGTTATATTCTGTCTAAAGCTTTTTTACTTGGTCGAAAAGTACCATAGCACACTTCGCTTCTGATCCATTTAAGCAAAATCCTCTAATTAGGAGTACAAATTAGTACACATTATTGAAACGAGATATTAACATGCTCGTGTTGTCCATGCTTAACACTCATTGGACGCCACTTACATCGCTATGTCGCAACCATTCGTCAGGATCACTTTATTTGGTGGATTTTATCCTCGAGGTGGACTCTATCCCCCATGGATATAATATCAAAGAAGGATTCATCATGTCAAAACAGTACAAAGAGGTGACGTAAAGTCCCAATAGTAAACGCAATATATAATCCTAAGGCACGTGTTCTGCTTGGTTACCTTTATCTAACCGCTAATTTCTCGAAATCGACTAGACGAAAACTTTAAACTCTTAGATTGGGTTGTTACTTTAGTACTGTCCAGGAGACGTTGAAATCCAATTCCTCTGTGTTGGAGCACAATCAGTGGAAACTAGTGATACAATGTATTAACATCTGCGTGCTTATCATAACCAATACTTACGTTCGCCTTTTATTTCGTTCCTATCATTAGAACTCCCTTCGTAGATGGACTCTATCAACTAGAGATAAAATATCAAAGAAAGTTCCATGTCAAAACACTTCCCCTATCTAACCGAAAATTCTCAAAATTAAACGACGATTTTTCTTTAAACGTTTCCTACTGTTGGAATTTGTGCCCGTTTAAATACCGACCAGGATACACAAAATCATCTAAGTTGTACCCATAGGTGCCCCTTATTTCGCTGTGACTTTTAGATGAAATTCGTCACGACTTCCTTTGTGGGTGGTCTCTATCCCCGAGATATAAAATATCAAAGAATTGTCTATTTCAAAACTCAATGGAAAAGTGACGTAGTGTCCCAAATATAACGTAATAACTAACCGTACGGCGTGTAGCAATTTCGCAACTCTAGCTCCACCATTTTCTTCTGTAATTTTCAGCTGTTAGAACGGGTCCCTAACGAGTCACCACAGTTTAAGTGGAGTTATATCAAAATGCTCTAATTGTAGGTTCCATTAGTACAAACGTTTGATACAATCTATGAATATTTCAGTTTTTTCACACCCAGTACCCATCTTATACCTCTTACTTCGCTCTTACGACGAAATTAATAAAAACTTTATTTGTGAATGCAATCTATCCCCTAGAAATAAAATATTAAAGAAGGGTCCATATCAAAACTTTAAAGAGGGGACATAATCTCCCAACTGTACAACGGTATATGTTGTACTCGACCTCCGTTCTCTAGCAGCGAATTTCTAGAAATCGGCTCTGGGAACTTTCTTCACAATTTTCCTGCTGTTAGAATAGGTCCATTTATTTAGATACTCTATGAGAGGCTTCCAAATCAGAATCCTCTAAGTAATGGGTCAATTAGTACAAACTATTGATACAATCTATTAGCAGTTGCCTTTCTTTATACTCAGTACCCATCTGGCGTCCCTTATTTCCCTGTATCCTCTCGACGATATTGATCATGACCATTTTCGTGGATGGACTCAGTCCTTATATAGATAAAATGTCAAAGAAGGGTCTCAATGGACCACTTATATACATAAAATGCATTTTTCATACGGAATGTGTTTAACCCGACCGTGGCCGTGACACTCACGAAATCGACTGGACATATTATCTTTTTAAAAATTGTAATTACTTTTAGCATGTGTACCTCACCAGGTAATGACCAACAGGCGCTGAAATCAGAATCTTTTAATCAGAGGTTCAATTAGTACAAACTCTTGATTCAATCTTTTAATATTCTTTTTCATACCCATTATCCATTTAACGCCCCTAATACCATGGTTTGCTATCGACGCAATTAGTCAGGACTTCCTTCGAGAGTTGACTCTATCCCGTAGAGATAAGATATCAAAGAAGATTCTTTTCAGAACTGTATAAAGTTACAATGTTCTTAACTGGCCGCCATGTATAGCCTATCGTGTGCTGAAAAATGGCGTTAAACCCTAAATAACAAACAAACGATCAAATGCGATGGAAGTGAAACCTTTGAGTTGACTAACAACTAAGCTCATTAATCAAAGGTACATCTTTTTGGATTCTAAAATAAAGAAATTAAATATATACTCGTATATATTCTACACGCCTGATAACAAACTGGAGATTTATTTCCAAGCACACATTAATATTAAATATATCATAAGGCTAAGATGATATCTTTCCTTTAATTAATGAAATTTAAATGACTTAAAATATCACAGCAACTGTTCCTTCGTTAGGTAATATAAAATAAGATAAATATCACCAAGGAATACGTGTAAATTCATTTCATATTTCTTTCATCTCAAGTGCGTAAGCAATGCGTGTTGGCTTCAGTCGCTTATCAAATATTAGCCAT
Organism: Unio pictorum; assembly: GCA_030141615.1. Lineage (NCBI taxonomy): Eukaryota > Metazoa > Mollusca > Bivalvia > Unionida > Unionidae > Unio > Unio pictorum. The sequence goes on from JARLTB010000221.1 coordinate 7,019,313, forward strand.
GTACCGGTTCCTCAAGGATTCAGAGACCAATTGCCAAGAAGTCAAGTCACACATCTACTCTTGTAATCCCTAAAAAGTCAGAGGATCATTCTAAGCCTGAATTTCTATGTTTACACAGATTCTTCTTTCTCAGGTCATTGTTGTTTTTCTGCACAAGTTTCCAATTCTTTCTCAAGTTCAAATATTGTATCTAAGCTCATCATTTTGAAATAGATGATGGATCCTGTCTCAAATCCAACACGAATGAGAAGCAGCAGGTTTTTTTCTCGTTGGCTACACGTCAATTGCATTAAATCAAGGGTGTTTCATGGGAAATGTACTAGTATTTAAATACAACTTGGCTAGATAGGGTCATACAAGTTTTAATCACCTATCCTGTCTCAACGCCAGGTAAAACACAATTTCGGTCTCACATCGTCTTGAATCAGATGCTAAAACGCAACCAGATCACGTGGACTCCCTCAGAAACCAATTTTGATTCAGAATATCCTCTACATAGGTTTATTTGATCTGACATATCGTATTTAAGGTAAAACCTAAGGACACAATGTCTTAAAAGTACACGATAATCGGTTGTGGAACACCAACATAAGTGTTCCTGTAGGCTTACACGTGAACTTTATTCTCGTATCAACTTGGTATTTTAATTATTTCTCTGTATTTTGGATTCACAATTTCCAGTTGAGAAAAAAAAAGAAAACTAGAAACTCGGACGCCAGATGTTAATTTTTGACATCAGAAGGGACTTCCAACAGGCTCTTTCCCATGTAGAGGTTCCCATAGAATAGCTCTTTTAAAATACGTTAAGTCGGAATGCGGACGATGTATCCATCTTATGCGCATAATTTTTTAGATATAATTCACGTGGAATTAATTGAGTTGTTGGGAATGTCTGCAATAGACATAGTGTTTTGTTCACTGCAGCACAGTAACCTTTCAGATTTTGGTTGTAAGACTGATTCTTATGTGGTCCCACACATTCCCGAAGCTTGACCTGCTGTTAACCTCAATGTAAATGTTAATTGCTCTTGAGAGGTTCCTGCCCAGACACTTTAAACTGTTGACAGCCTGGAGTTTCTGACCATCGACTGTGATGCTCGGTTCACAATATGACATCCCAGGAGTAAGTTGCTACATGCCTTGAGTCTTGAAGGTGTTGATCATGAGGCCCTAGTTCTTGCATGCCTCATCGGTCCTGTCCATGCTAGACTTTTCTGCGCTGGCAGTGAGAACGCAGTCCCTGTTGACTGTTTCTTCACCTTGGTGACTGCCTGACATTCAGTGGGCTTCCAAGTATCACCTCTGATTCAGTCAAGTTGTAAGCGACTCATTGCCATTAGCCGCATATGTGCAGATTCAGCCTGCAGTTTAACTGCTTCGCAACTTGCCCATCGCCGCAGGGCTTCTAGTTGTGCGGTATGGGTTTGAAGCTGTGTATTGCGCGAAACTTGAATAGACGTGAGGTAGGAAGGGGCAGTTCTTCATCATCACTACAGAGTCCTGACCAACTGTGTCGGTGGCCGAGTGGTTAGAGCGTTCGTCTCCGATGCCGGAAGTCATGGGTTCGAACCCAAGCATAGTCATACCAAAGAATGATAATATTACTAACAGCTGCCTCGCTAGGTGCTCCGTAACAAGAGGATAGTGCTTGGACTGGTCGGCCTGGTGTCAAGATAATGTGACTGCGTGAGACATCATCCCACATGTATTGGCTATGATGCCCTGGTGCTTGACGTAACTGTAAATGCCACACTGCAGACATCGGATCAATATGACTCAACATTTGTTAAAGCTACGTAATAACTCCAGATCACACACATAACATTTCTGGATCCAGTAGCATGCTTAGGTATATAAACCCTAATTGATTTAAGGTTTGGGACATACATGTTGTTGCAGCCTGTCGTAACAAATTGGCGGAGTGTGGCCGCCGTTGCATGCTATCGGCATTTTGGAACCGGGGATGAGAGCCAAGTGGGCGAATTCTGCTTTGAGGACCCCTTTCTGACCCCATGACATCCATTTTGCTTGCATTTTATTAGAAATATACACTATCATAGACTATCAGGAGTCTTAAATAAGCATTATTTTCTGCATCATTAATCCCATTATTTTATATTTATTAACATATAGTTTATGTTTTGGCCATATCACCGCCTCTTAAAAAAAATACCTAAAGTTTGAAAGCAGTGAATATATGCAAGACGTCATTAAAAAACTGTTGTATTATGATATAAATTGTGAAAACTGCGCTATATATTACGATTTAAATTGTGAAACCTACATGAACTTACACTGAACACTATTTGATATGGAATTTAAATTGTGAAAATTTCATGATATGGGACGTAAAAACAATTGTGAAATGGGACTTAAATTGTGAAACCTACATAATATGGGACTGAAATTGTGAAAACTACATGATATTGAATTTAAATTGTGAAATCTACTTGATATGGAACTCAATTTGTGAAACATACATCAATGGGACAAAATTTCAAGCTTAAATTGTGAAAACTACATGATATTGAATTTAAATTGTGAAATCTACTTGATATGGAACTCAATTTGTGAAACTTACATCAATGGGACAAAATTTCAAGCTTAAATTGTGAAAACTACATGATATTGAATTTAAATTGTGAAATCTACTTGATATGGAACTCAATTTGTGAAACATACATCAATGGTACAAAATTTCAAGCTTAAATTGTGAAAACGACATGATATTGAATTTAAATTGTGAAATCTACTTGATATGGAACTCAATTTGTGAAACATACATCAATGGGACAAAATTTCAAGCTTAAATTGTTAAAACTACATGATATTGAATTTAAATTGTGTAATCTACTTGGTGTGGAACTCAATTTGTGAAACATACATCAATGGGACAAAATTTCAAGCTTAAATTGTGAAAACGACATGATATTGAATTTAAATTGTGAAATCTACTTGATATGGAACTCAATTTGTGAAACATACATCAATGGGACAAAATTTCAAGCTTAAATTGTGAAAACGACATGATATTGAATTTAAATTGTGAAATCTACTTGATATGGAACTCAATTTGTGAAACATACATCAATGGGACAAAATTTCAAGCATAAATTGTGAAAACGACATGATATTGAATTTAAATTGTGAAATCTACTTGATATGGAACTCAATTTGTGAAACATACATCAATGGGACAAAATTTCAAGCTTAAATTGTGAAAACGACATGATATGTGACGTAGATTGTAAAACCTACTAGACGTGGGACTTAAATTATGAAATCTACATTAAATGAGACTTAATCTGTGAACGTTACATGATATGGGATTTAAATTGTGCAAACTACATGATATGGGACTTACAATATTACTGGTTTTATAAAGTGCTAACCTAATAATATACGATTTAAAATGAAACCTTCATGATATATGATTTAAAGTATGAGCACTATATGATATATGACTTAAGATATGAACATTTCATAAGATATAACAACTACATGATATATGATTGAAGGTATTAAAACTATATGATATATGACTAATATATGTAAATTACATGATATATGACTTAAGATATGCAAACTACATGATATATGATTTAAGGTATGAAAACTACATGATATATGATTTAAGGTATGAAAACTACATGATATATGATTTAAGGTATGAAAACTACATGATATATGATTTAAGGTATGAAAACTATATGATATATGATTTAAGGTATGAAAACTACATGATATATGATTTAAGATATGCAAACTACATGATATATGATTTAAGGTATGAAAACTATATGATATATGATTTAAGGTATGAAAACTATATGATAGATGATTTAAGGTATGAAAACTATATGATATATGATTTAAGGTATGAAAACTATATGATATATGATTTAAGATTTGAAAACTACATGATATATGATTTAAGGTATGAAAACTATATGATATATGATTTAAGGTATGAAAACTATATGATATATGATTTAAGGTATGAACACTATATGACATGGGACCTACCATATTATGGGTCTTAAAATGTGTTAACTAAATGATATATTAATTAAAGTATGCAAACTACAAGATATATGACTTAAGGAATGAAAAATATTATGTAATGACGATAACGTTACAACTTTTACAGTATAATCTGGTGTTTTGTCAAACATTGATTAATTTTACTTCCTTCTTTGCTTTTGAAATTTACAATAAAGAAAGGTTACAAAACAATTCCAACTGGGTTACTGTTACTTATGCAAAATTCCTCATTTGTCTGATATACAGGTGCGTCTATAATAACTTGTATTTACGACATATGCTCAGTAAAAATTAGTACCCATGTAGTTCAATGCAATGCAATGCTTATATATATATATATATATATATATATATATATATATATATATATATATATATATATATATATATATATATATATATATATATATATATATATATATATGTATGTATGTATTACTGATTTTAATAAATATAAGATTGTAGAGGATATCTCAGTCATCTTCTATGTCTCAAATGTGATGTTATATGAATGTGATGTTCCATGGATTTTGACTGAATATTGTCTTTATTATATGAGTATTATGTACAGGGTGCTTTGATTAAACACTAGTTTGTGATACGAGTGTGATTTATATTGGTTTTTGATTGGATATTGGCCAATTTATATGAACGAATGTACGAGGACTTTTGATTGGATTTTGCCATCGCTATATGAAAATGATGTACAAGGACTTGGACTGGACATTGGCCTTGTTATATGAAAGTGTTGTACAATGGCTTTGATTGGGTATTTTAATTAATGTGTGATTGTCATATACCAGGCCTTTTGATTGGCTGTTGTCATTGATATTTGTGTGTGTATTATGTACAAGGTTTTGTCTAATGGATATTAGTCTGATAAAAAGTAGACACTTCCCTTGACACTGAATATAGGATACTAATAATTAAATTAATCTTAATAAATAATTAAACACTTTTGTAAATTATTGCAAACTTTGTAATAATAATACACATTTTAAAAAAATGCTATTTTTATGAGCTGATATGTGCAGCATGATTTTAAAATTATTTTAGAAGGCCGCATAGATAATTCGGAATCGTTTATTTCCATATATCATGATATTGTATTGTTTTATGTGGGGCTTAATGGCATACTAAAATCGCACAACTGAAACACGTGTTTTTTTCTGAACGTATTTATGACTTGCAAGAAACGTGTTTTGACTTGCCATGCTATTATAAACTAAACCATATTTATTTTACGGCACAAATGTTTGTTTAGTCCTTATAGGTATTTAATATTTAATATTGCATACGAAAACTCGAATTTATTTACTAACTTGTGCAAAACATGTCAATATCACCAAATTATACTAGATGAAATCGAACAAAACTTTACAGTTATGCATTAATGTTGCTATCGAAACCTAGGAGACAATTGCATTAAATTATTGCAACTTTTGTCCTCTCTTCAAGTAATGTTCTCTTTCTCTCTCTCTCTCTCTCTCTCTCTCTCTCTCTCTCTCTCTATATATATATATATATATATATATATATATATATATATAACTACTACTTAAACATTACAAATGCTGAACTGTTGTACAACAACCAGTCAGCATTCAGACATAAACATGCGTCACGCACGCTTGTATCGACTGAATTTGAGAATGTTTTAAATATTGTATTGGATACCTTTGCTACGAAGTAAATTGCTCCCTAACAGTTTGCTTACGAAGCTCCAGACTTGTAATTTTATCTTTGATGGTTATTTATGGAGCAATCTGAGTTGGCATTATTACACGACGTATCCACGGGAATACGCCACACTGTACTGACCAAAATGTGCATGGTTCTGAACAAATCTGATTACAGACCTTTTGATAAAGAACTAATTTTGTAAGCTAGATATATCAGGTAAAGATTCAAACCTAATCTTGGATGACGCTCGTAAGCGGACTGTCTGTGTAAGAACTTAATTGAAATCAAAATATGAAATTACTGCGCTTAAAATCACACATACCACAGTAGCATAGGGCTCGTATCGGGTATGGACAGTATCAAAATCATTTCAATCTTTAATTTATTGAATGCATAACTTCAAATGTCGGTATAAATTGAATAAATATTAACAAGGGCTCTGTAATTATTAAGCTGAGGGGCATTGCTGTGATAAAATCAATTTTAAATAGCATAAATTATTAAAAGGGACAAACACGCAAAAATGAAATTCGCTCAAAGTTTTAATATAATTTGCTATATGTATGTTATTTACTTTCTGAAAATTTGTACCTTTTATTCTTACTCGTTACGAAGAAATTGATGAAAAACCGATCGTAATTCCAGATCCGTCTTGAAGAAAACAATACGCTTCCCTCCCCCTCATAAATAGCGGAAATGACGTTATTTGAGACACTGTACACACCAGCGTGTTGATAATGAATTATGAAGAACTCGCCCCATAGTAGAACTAGGAGAAGGATTCTATATACTAATTGTGAGATGTCGTTACAAGGTTTTATTTATTGTTGTCTTTCTTCAACCTAATAACTTATTAAAGCTAAAAAAAAAAATTGTAACTTTTCAACTTTTCCATTTGATCAACTCAGCTTCTGTAATTAACGAAACAGAAGTGGCATCTATCCCTTTTGCTCTGCTCTTCAAAATAATTCGATACATTTTATTTGAGAAAAAAAATCATGATGTGAAGTCTGCAGTTTTATATATTGAAAGGGCTCCAACCTAATAATGAATGATACTTGAAAAAACAGCATTGACGCCTCGCCTACTCAGGCAATGCTGTCGCTACTGAGTTAAACATAGTTTAGTTTATTTCTTCTTATTTTTTAGTGTTCGTAATTTGATTTTTTTCTTATAAAACAAACTATTTAATTAAAAAATTATTTCACTACTAAATTGCCGATGCAAAATAATCAGGTTTACGTTATTTTATTATATATAACAACACCATGATCACGCACACTAACGGGATTTTGTTACCTTAAATACATATTTGAACTGCTCGACGTACTTAGGACATAATGAGAAAATCATCTTTACCATTTTATATTTCACGTTTAAATCCTGTACAAAACTGAATAATATTTCAAATGGTCCAAATCAGCTTGGTCCGAGTTTGAGAGTAATTACCACCTTAATGAATAATGTTAGTATAATATTTGTAGCAATTAAAAAATTTAACAGCAACATTTGTTTAATTTTTTTATTGTGGTGTTCCGGGATGTGTTGTTATAAGAAATGTAATGAAATTATATGAACATACAGACTTTCAATTATAAGTGAGTTATTTAGAAAATGTATTCAACAATGCACATACACTTAGTTCTTCCTTTTTGAACAAATCTCACAAGTGAAATATTCTTCTTTGTTTTTCTTTTCTGTTTCCGGTCTGACTTCGTTTCAGTTTCCCTCCGAAACTTTCTGGAGTTGCATAGGTATGTAGTACTCTTCCTTGTACAGGAAAGCCAATACCTGATAATAAGAGCCAATACCTGATAATAAGAGCCAATACCTAATAATAAGAGCCAATACCTGATAATAAGATACATCATTCTTGTATTCAAATAATGCGGTAACCTCCACGTTGATACATCTTTGTTGATTAACAGTATAGCTCTAAGGTACACATTTTTATCTTTAAAATAATCTATTTATTTGAAAGATAAATATTAAATAGATTTTCTGGATGACAAGTTTTAAGGTGACTTCTCCAACCATTTGGGGCGACTTCTCCAAATACGTTGGGGCGAGTTCTCAATGGGGCGAGTTTTTCCAGGGCGAGTTCTCACCAAGGGGCGAGTTCTCTCAGTGAAGACAGTGATGGAGATGACATTCCAAAAACGGGGCCCCAAGTGACCGAGTGGCCTAAAGCGCTATCCGTTACGTGCGCTGAAAAATGGCGTTAAACCCTACAACAACAACAACAACAACAGCAACATTCCCAAAGTAGAATATTCCATTAACATCCATCCTTACATGATAGATTCGTGGGACAAAGAGGAACAGGACTCGTCAGATTCTGACAATGGTTCTACTCTAGGGTCTTTAGAGAAACATTCAAGATCGAAATGTCTCTGCCACAACCTGCCAAACTAATCTTCTGTCCGGAACTTTTATTATTCACACATCTGTTTTTTTTTTTTGGGGGGGGGTGGGGGGTGGCGGGCACCAGACAGATCCCCGACCCCATTTTCGAATGCAAAAAGAGCAAAGTTTTCATGCGTTGGTGTATTCCTCCCTATATGTAGCTTGGTGTTTTTTTAATATATTTTTTCTCACCTTTCTAAAATATCCATTTATATAGCTTAACTTTGTGGGTTATTGTATCCTTAGTGTTTCTATAGAGTTGATCATCCGAGTACGTTTTATTCATCTAATCTCAAAAATTCCTTCCCTAGTACATTTGATCGACCTTGGCGAGAAGTTACCTGTACCCATGTATGCTATTTATTTTGGTGCTATAGGTATGTGATATATATATATATATATATATATATATATATATATATATATATATATATATATATATATATATATATATATATATATATATATATATATATATATATATATATATATAAAGAAAAATCATAAATTATTTTAAATTCATTTATTTGATTTTTAATTTTGAATTTTGAACGAAGTACGGTGTACTATATTTGTTAAGGGGAATAAAAAAGAAACTGTTTTATGGCTTGTATTTTTCCGTGACGTTCTTCGCATTATCTATTTGATATTGGGTTAGACTGTGCTCGAGTTAGGGTACATACATTTTTTTAAATTTAAATTGTACTTCTCCATACTCGAGTTTGTTTATTTATTAGTCCGTTTGAAGATTTTCCTAAATTGGTTATGGTACCCTATCATATGGATTCTCTGTGCTGTACGGGAGCTGCCCAGCGGTGGTATAGAAGAAGAATAAAGTATTCTATATGTTCCTAGTTTGGTTTTTTCTTCTTCCTAAAAGATTAATTCGCAAGGCATATTTAGAGACACTTAAATTATATATTTGATTCACACAATTTAGAGCTGCGTATTGAACCGTCTCGTTTCTACTTGACACTTCGCTGCACAAACTGAATACGACTAATATATGTTAATCGGCTCAAATGGCGTCACATCCTGTGTATATGGAAGGGAGCTAACAAATTCGCGGCATTGACTTTCCGTATGATCTCGGAAAACAGGACAGTATTCTTTTATGAAATTGAAGTGCAAATACATAAGATGCAAATAAAGAAATAGTTGGGATAGATTAAATACACAAACTACTAAATATCCTTCTAGTTACAATAAAATTATGCAGGTCCGGGTTTTTGTCCCCTTTAAGCTGACGGGCATTACTGTGATAAAATCAATTTTAAGTAGCATAAAATTCGGAATGAAAGAGTCATCCCAAATTTAATAGCATAAAACTCGGAATGAAAGAGTCATCACAAATTTAATAGCATATAACCAACGTTCCCTCTCAGGTGTGCGGCTGCGCGGCCACGCAGCTCATTAGAGAATACCGTGCATCAGTTTCAAAATGCTGTACACAAGTTTTTATAGCAAATACATATGCTGCGCAGCAGTTTCAAAATTCCGCGCACACAGGAAAAGTTTAGAGGGAACGTTGCACATATCTCGGTCAAATAGAGGCATACCAATTATAATAACACATAACTCGGTCTAAAGGAATCATCCCGAACTCACACAAATAATTCCATCGTTAGTTAGTGAGAGTGACTTTCATTACGTTACGGTAAAAAAAAGCCTAATGGGGGTATGAAATACAGTTAGGACCACCATAGTGTTCTATTGTCATAGTGTCCGATATTGTGACCACATGATGCAGTGTTACTGTAACACTGACACGATGTCAATGGTGTGATGGGAGTGTGTCACAGGATGCATTGTTACTGTAACACTGACACGATGGCAACGGTGTGATGGGAGTGTGTCACATGATGCAGTGTTACTGTAACACTGACACGATGGCAACGGTGTGATGGGAGTGTGTCACAGGATTGTGAGTTCCAAAAGAAAGTGTCCTAATGTGTGTGGATGCAAAATAACAAAACTATCATATCGATTTCAATAAATATATATCGTCACAGGATAATCGATTATGTTTCATCAAGCAACTGGCCATACTTTATGTCACGTTGCCCTGTCCGTGACTGCGTAAGTCAGGAGAACAAAGAAATGATTAGAAGCCATATGTGTTTGTTAGACACCGCGGCTTTAGCGGGTTTTCCTTCGCAAGGGTACAGTAAGCCAGCTGTGTCGGGTGTGCAAAGTCGTTGACAGTTTTGTTCAAGAACAAAGGTGCCTTATAGGGGTTGTAAAACTCACCACGCTGACAGACCGCCCAGATGCATTCTATTTTAAGTTGAATATAACAGGCAGGCTAGGACGACATCCAGGTGGAATTGAGATAGGGTGTAGTCGCCATGTCAATAAGGAATTTAATTTAATATTTTCGAGCGAAGAACTTAGTAATGTAGCCGTAAAATGTAGAAGATTTTAAACTTTCAGTACAGTAGAATGCCACCAAAACAAGCAAGATATTACAAATAATTATCACGAAGAAGAAGGAGAAATGGCAGGGTGCAGGATAGGATTTGTTTGTTTAGGATTTTTAACGTAGCTTTAACAATTTTTCAGTCATATCGCTACGATGTCTGCAGTGAGACAGTTTATAGTGATGTCTACCACTGGGGCATCATGCCGCAGACATGTAGCATGATGTCCCGCCCAGTCACATAATCCTGACACCAGGCCGACCAGTCCTAACACTAACCTCTTAATGCTGAACGTCAAGCGAGGCAGCTGTTAGTACCATTTTTGTAAGTCTTTGGTATGACTCGGCCGGGGATCGAACCCACGACATCCCGCTTCGCGGCGGACGCTCTAACCACTAGGCCATTGGAGCGGTTCGCAGGATAGGAAATACTAAAGAAATCAGGAACCTTTAAAAATTCTTCAGGTCAAACGTGTCGAACACAAGACGGGAGCTACTTACAATATGCCTACAAGGAAGGAGAACAGTTTCTGAATATGACAAGGATACCCAGAAAAGATTTTCCAAGTACAGCAGAGGTGATGGTAGCTATCAAAATTTTAGATCCATGGTATATTAAAAAAAACTCTTCTCCGTACACTCTATGGGGTACTAAGGCTATATTATCCAACCTGAAGGGAAAAAAACTTGAATTACCATATGGTGAAATAGCAATATCAAACGGATTATAATTGTGTAACAATCATCGCCCATGCAACGCATGGTCAAAAAGAGAACAGGAGAGTTAAGCATATCCGACATTCCTCTAGAGATACCACTTGAAGCAGTGGTAAAACACGTCGAAGACAAATTTGCAGTAAAAGTGATTACATCAAGAATGGCAACTATGCCAACATCTCAAATCTATGACGGAATGCGAATACTCGAAATAGAGAAATTCGTCTCAAAACAATCAAATAGTCGTTTTAGATGCACGGTTTCCTTGCAAAATCGTGTTATAAGGGTTGTATTTACGACAGGAAATGTAGCAGGTGCAACGAGACAGGACACACCGCCTTTCAAGCAACGAGGAATAAAGAGAGAGACTACAACAGAAACAACAACAGGACCAAGGGAGAATAGAAAAACAGCAACATACACATAATAATATCCCCCACCCCAAAGAAAAACAACAACAAAACCACCACAACAAACGGACAGGTATTACTTAAATAACTCGATAAAATAATCAACATCAGGCACCACACTGAATAACTGAACAGGAAGGGAAACCAGAAACAGCGAATGTAACAGAGACCCACCGGAAACAACATACAGATAAAAGAACAGAGTTGACTACAAGTAACAGTACGTTGGAACAGTAGATAATAACAGACAAGCAAAACACAGAAAGAAGACCCAAGGAAATACCTTTAACAAGAGAAATGACAACGTCGGAACTGAGAGAGGACAGGATGAGGAGGAAAGCGAAAACAAGAAGGGAACGAGAAAAACAAGATGAAGAAGACTACAACGTGAGACAGGATTTTTATTGTTGTTATTGAAGGGTTTACCGCCATATTTCAGCACACGATAGGCTATACTTGGCGGCCAGTATTATTGGTGGAGGAAGAATCCGGGAATGCAGGATTTTTGACGATCAATTTATATAATCTTTTTCTGTTTTAAATTAATTTTATTTATAACAAAATAATAGTTTTTTCATCAAATTTAAAATAAAATAGAACCCAAGAACTCATAGCAAACACTTAGTATAAGGGCAGGATGGCCTCTCCATATGGTCTGAAAAGATCAACGTGGGCACTAGCATCTCCCCCTCCCCCCCCCCCCCCCACAAACAAAAATGAATGAAAACCCAACAGAAAAACGTAGAAGAATTTAAGAAAGACAAAGTTTCGTAAAGGAAACTTTATGGGGACAGACTTCTGGTATAGTTAGTCCCGAGTCTTAAGGAGGGAGACGGAATAAAGAATAGTGGAGAAGTCGATTCTGAATCGAAGGCTAGTCTGGAAAGGAGTCGAATGAAGAGCAATTGAAGTATAGAGAGGTGGAGAGGAGAAGGAATTAGAAGAACAGGATAGAATACCGATATGAATACAATACAATGACAGTGGAATGCTTTCTCACACTAAGTATCAAGTGATGCAATAGGCAGTTACAGGGTCGAAACGAAAAAGAGGGACTGGAGAAGTATTATGATTTGACTATTGAATTATATTACATTTGTAATATTACATTGACCTCTCTCTATCACTAATTTCACTTTCTACAAAATCGAGCCTGGTGGGACTTGTATAGTAATTTAACTAAAATATTGGAAGCACACCACCCCAATCATGACAACACATCTACTCTATTTTTGTTGACACCCTTAAGTCCCATCCCAGCATATTTGGTTAGCGCTTTAGAGTAACACCCTGTTTTTACTCTGGTGGCCGCCACAGTTTACCTATACGTACACTGGTAATCGAATGGCCATGGTAGCCCTTAGATGAAATCCAGCTTGTAAACGCAAATGCGGACTGCACAATACAACATAGTGACGGACAATGGAAGATATGGACATTTCTAGGCGATGCACAGGCCCTTGCTAACGACAGACATAGATGGCTAAATATGAATGATGTCGTATGTCCCAGACAGGACGATGATGACTACTGAACTTCACTGCTAACGGTTTGGAGAATTTTCTGGATCATGTATATCTTTCCTGACAGAAGTGGTGGAGTTACAATGTAAAGCACTCCAGTGATTGAGATTTAATGTGCAGACTACCTTTTCAATTGTGAAACAAAGTTTCCATAATAAAATGGTACGTATAAAAGTGAATTATACACTTGACAACAGCACCTAACTTAAAGAATAATCTTACATCACTTATTACGTGATGGTGGTTGTTTGGATTGGTTATCGTTATCTAGAATATGTTGGACTACATTGTCATCGTTATCCTGAGGATGATAGACGACATTTGTTTTGTCCATATCAAGTAATGAATATAATAAAAAAAGACAACTTTGTATGGGGAAATACATAAGTACGAAAAAGACGTAGGAGTATTTTACTTCTGCAATTGAACTATAACCCAGACACTATAGTTACGTCAGATATCGTCTAATTGGAATTCAACATAACCCAGGTTATTATGGGTCAATTCCCAACCTGACAGCAGATGCACACATTCGTATTGCAAGAAAATGAATGATTTAAAAATTCCTCAGGCCCGTACATAATAGAACAATAATTAATTGTTCTATCTTAAGCGTTTATAAAGCTATATATAAATCCTAACCAATTGTCAGAGCCGAGGTAATCGTGTATAAATATCTAAGAGCCTGAGAAGGGTCTGCACGTGCTAGACTGCAAATACAAGGCGGCTATCAAACAAGAATTTTTGTTCTTGTGCGATAGTCTGTTACGTAATCTTTGTACCACGTGTAGGCTGGCGATCCTGCGGAAGTATGCGTTCGAAGCCATTTACACTTCCAAATATTTTTCACCGATTTAAAAATTCCTCATGCCCGTACATAATAGAACAATAATTAATTGTTCTATCTTAATTGTTTATAAAGCTATACATAAATCCTAACCAAAACTTCTTAATAAACTACGCTCTATTGTTGGCTATAAATCACTACGTGGACTTTATGTCTGTCGGCAGGCGTTTTTAATGTTAATATCATGTATTCTCGGTTAAACGAATTTACAACTTAATTACATACAATAGTTTATGCCATTCACGTATGGTCTTAATGTCTGAAGTTGCTAATTAACATAATTCACTTCTTTTCTTAATTGGATTACCTGCTAACTTTCAAATCATTGAAATAAGATAATATAATTTAAAGAAACACTTAATTCATAGCGTCCATAATTAATATAATTGCAAACTGTACCCAATAATCACAGTTCGGATCTTAATTACAAACTGTACCCAATTATCACAGCTCGGATCAGAATTACAAACTGTACCCAATTATCACAGCTCGGATTAGAATTACAAACTGTACCCAATAATCACAGTTCGGATCTGAATTACAAACTGTGCCCAATTATCACAGCTCGGATCAGAATTGCAACTGTACCCAATTATCGCAGTTCGGATCAGAATTCCAAACTGTACCCAATAATCACAGTTCGGACCAGAAGTAATGCATGCATAAATGAGTCTTATTACATATAAGCTAGCATTCAACCATCAAGTGAAACAAGTTTTACAATGAATTAAACATACAAAGTCAAGATAAATGAATCCAAGCAACCAACTTCTGAAATTTTCAAAGAAACATTGATATATGAATTTGTTTCGATTGCCAACTTATATCACGACAAATCTATCAGACTGAGACCAACCGTGTACATTCCGAGACTCGCATTTGTTGATGCACCAACATATTCCTGTTTCTTTAAGTTCAATGTTCGTCAACGTCCAGATACCCATCCATTGCCAAACTTTTAAAACGAAAAGATGCGTGCCTTTTTCAGGAGTCAATTTCGTGTCTGATCTCTAAATCTTATATTGACTAAACGGTCGAGGGCGAATACCAAAACATTGAATTTCGTCTTAACCAAATAAAGTAAAATTTATCTCACCGCCGATATGAACCCACAATTATCTAGGTTTTGAGTAGCACCTTATATTTCTACCTTTTCTTAATAACTAATTCCGGTAAATCTTATTTAAAAGCAACCATTTTCATTGACGCAATTTTCTCTCAAGATTATTTCAACTTTACATTTTCTCCGTGGTTAAAACACCAATAACATTTCATATACATGTATATGAATCGAATCATTATCTCAGTTAAAAATGAATCATGCTCCAGCACGAATATTATATCCATCGCATGCTATAATTTACTTAGTCCATACGTAAATGTTAATTGTTACGTGTCACTCTGACCGCGACAAGATTCATTCAATTGTGTTGCAATTGTTCAAAATTCACTCTGCTACAAATGTAATAGGCAGAAAAAAGAGACAATTATTGCAAATAATGGTCATAATTATATGAAATGTAAAGTTACTTACAACGATGACGTATCAAACATGAGCTGAACATGTTTATTGACATCATCACGCAACAGTGACTATTCCATTAGATTCCCACAGAATTTAAGCTACTGTGAATTAACTCACCAATAGGCTTAAAAGGTTCCACCATAAGGCCAAACATACATAGTTGCAAATAAAACCAGTGGTGTTCTGAATGAATTTCAATTTTGAACGTAATATTGATAGTATATATATATATATATATATATATATATATATATATATATATATATATATATATATATATATATATAAGTAGTTTCCGGCGAGACATATATTGGTTCCGTCGCTTGTCTGGAAAAACATCTGTTCACCCTAGATAGCGTTGTACGCATACACAACACAAATAGTCAAATATTTCTCAGGCATAACAAAAGATTTTTGTTTAATTCTGTTACAATACCTCCCCCATGAGAGAAAAAAATATGTACGCATTTTTAAAAAAAAATAACTTTCAAAGAATTAAAGAAAATAACTCCTAAAGATATGTTACATTATTTAGACTGGTTATACTGCAATTTGGATTTTCTAAACTGGTAAAATGTTATCCAAATTTTCAATTATGCCATACTCAGTTAGTCTGCCATAATATTTTCAACTCCTCTTATTGCTTCTACACGGACACGATACGGATGTATGCGTCAGCGCCTAACGAGCGTTAGCGACCTTTGCCTTGTTTATATACAATAGGGGTTGGTAATCAGTCTCGAGAACGAATCTATCCCCAAAAGATGGTCTATTTTGTAAAATTATATTTGTTATAATACTAGTAGGCATGTTATCCCTTAAGGACTTGGTCGCCTTAGGAAAAGAGCTTGGGTATGAGGAAGAAAGTTTAAGGACATTTATTCAGGAAGAACAGGCAAGTGAAAGGGACCAGAGGAAAAAAGAAAGGGAAGCTAAGCGGGAGTTGATGTAACTAGAAAAACAGGCCGGAAGGGAAAGGATAGAATTAGAGAAGAGTAAGATAGAACTAGAAAAACAGCCCGAAAGGGAAAAGGTACAGCTAGAAAGGGAAGCAGAAGAAAGGAGAATGGCTTTTGAAAAGGAAAAAGTAGAATTAGAAAAACAGGACGAAAGAGAAAGGATAGAATGAGAAAGGGAAGCATAGAGGTATAATATAAAAAGGGATAAACAGGCAAAGTTAGAAGCTTTGGAGATAGAAGAAAGTTTTAAACAACGAGATCATGAACGTAAGGTAGAGTTAGCATCAGCTAGAAAAGGAGAACACGATTCTGCCTTTAGCAAATTAAAGGGTCCTAAAATAACCCCCTTTGACGATGCAAAAGACAACATGGATACTTATCTTCATCGGTTTGAGCGATATGCCGAGAACCAGAAGTGGAGTCGAAATGACTGGGCACTGCATCTTAGTGCATTATGAAAAGGTAAAGCACTGGATGTGTACTCACGACTTCCTAGAGACGATGTGTTTAATTACGACGTCCTGAAGGAAGCACTTTTAAAATAGTACGAGCTCACTGAACAGGGCTTCCGTAAAACATTCAGGTATAGCAAGTCCGAGAAAGGAGAAACCTTTGGTCAGTTAATCGTAAGAATAGCGAACTATTTGCAGTGGTGGATTGAATGCGCCCAAGCGGTGAAAACGCTTGAAGGGTTGACCGATTTCTTGCTCAGAGATCAATTTTTGAACACAGTTGGTCGGGAACTGAGTCAGTTTCTGAAGGAGAAAGTCTTCTCAAACGTACAGGATATAGCTAAGCAGGCCGATTTCTTTGCCGATGCTCATGTGGAAACCCAGAACGTGGTTTCAAAAGATTTTAAGTCTGGAAACCAGTCTACAAGACCGATGCCAAGGAGCTTGTGAAATCAGCTGATGCAAGCAGGTCAGTTAGGGATACAGGTCTTCAAAGTATACAATGTTACTTATGTAAGGAATGGGGTCATGTTCAAGCAAAATGTCCTAAAAGAAAGGGATTTGTACATAAGGTAGCCGTGGCTATACAGAGTAAATGCATATCTGATATCTGATAATCTTGTGTAGGTAGAACCAGGTATTCATTCACTTGGCACGTGTCATTTCCCCGAGGCGCGAGTACCAACCGCGAGAGGTTATGTGAATGGACGAGAAGTAGTAGTATTACGTGACACTGGTTGCACGGGTTTAAGGTGTAGCGATCAAACGTAGTCTCGTGCAGGATAACCAAATGCTCGGGTGGGAGTCCCCATGTATGTTACTCGATCAGTCGATCGGTCGCATTCCCGTAGCAAGGATCACTGTAGAAGCACCTTTCCTAACCGGAACTGTTGATGCCCTTTGTATGGAAACCCTATTTACAACTGACAATCGATAATGTTGAAGGTTCCCGTCTTCCAGCAATGGCAGATTTTAAGATACATTTGATCCAGGCAGTCGAAACTCGAGCGCAAACCCGACGAGGGAAAAACGCTTTTCAGAAATTAATAGTCCTTAAACCGATCTCCGGAATTTCGCGTGACGAGTTCAAACGAGAACAAGAAAGTGACGAATCTATCAAAACTATTGTTGAGAAAATCGCCTCCGGCGCAATGAAACACTGCAAGGGTGGGGGAAGCTCGAGATTCTTTCGGAAGAACGAGCTAATTCATAGGGAGTTTATCACTCCGGAGGGTAAGAGCTATTGGTTAGTGGTCGTACCCTAGAGATATAGATCTCAATCTATGGTGAACAGGTGTTTTTCCAGACAAGCGTCGAAACCAATATATGTCTCCCCGGAAACTACGTGCGTCTACGGACATTATAATCACGACTGTACAAGGGTCAAGAAGCATTATGTTTGTTCCAATTGTTTTTTCAATTGGTATATTTGTATTTACATGAGATTATTTTGAATCTTAGTTGAATTCCAGAAAATTTGTGAATTTTTTGGTCTCCGGTAGGCTACTACAGGTTTCGTAGAATCATCGGATACACTAAAGTTAATCCTCCCGAACAAACCTGTAGTAGCCTACCGGAGACCAAAAAACCTCAAGGTCATCCTAGTCAGGGCGAAGCTAGCGCCAATCACTAATCAAGACCACCTTAGTCAATCTGGCCCCTGTCACGATAAAAGGTGCAAAACCTGTCAACACATGATAGAAACCAGGACTTTTTCTAGCACAGTGACGAGAGAAAAACTAAACATACATGGTCCAAACAAAACGTGCAAAACAGAGAATGTAATTTATCTCATCACATGTAAGATCTGTAGCCTGCAGTATGTCGGAGAAACTGAGAGGCTACACAAAAGAATCAACCTTCATAGATCTGATTGGATAACAAAGAAGCTATACAGAAATCCGGTCGCAGAACACTTCTCCTCCCCTGACCACACCTTCAGTGATATAACACTTATTGCAATTGCTCACAACCACAACTGGAGTTCCGAAACCAGGAAAGAAAAGGAGTCTTACTGGATACGACACCTTCGAACATTGAAACCAAGCGGTTTAAACCAAGAAGACTAGAAAAAGACAGCCATGCACAACTGTAATTATTTTTTCTAGCTGACACATTTTCTTTTAAATAATTCTCTAAATTTGCTTAATAACCTCTAACTACTAATATAAAATATCTGGGATATAATTTGCGTATACATAAATTTGCATACAAAAACGTGTCGCTTTGGCTCATCGATTTCTAAGTCAACACATTTTACAGTATCCGCAACAAGTTGTTAGAAACTAGTTGTAACAATAAATTTCAAGGTTTAATTCCTGTAGAAACAGGCATTTAAAGTTTTGTAAACACGGTTTCTGTATTTTACTTGTTTGTCTTGTCTATGTTCTGTTTTGCCTTTGATAAAGACTCATTAAGAGTCGAAAGCGCTTAGGCTAGAGTGATTCTAGTTTTGCACTGTTGCGTGTCAGTTTTTTGCATTTATATATATATATATATATATATATATATATATATATATATATATATATATATATATATATATATATATATATATATATATATATATATATATATATATATATGACTTCCGGAAAGATGGCCGCCATTGCTTAACTGCTCTAGAAAGGCTCTCGATTTTGTGCTATTATGATATTTGTGCTTGTTGTCTTATCATCGTCTACATTATTGTGTTTCATCATGCATTGGCTGTTCCGTTCGTATGTGTTACTTCATCTCCTTGTTTTGAAAACGAGAACAATTAGATTTTTTTCTCAGCTGTTTTATTCCACTGTTAATACGTCATTTGTTTTTTAATAAACCGCCGTCACGTGACCGCTTACAATATGACGGACCCTCATTAATTACAAATTAGATTAAATGACCACACTTTGCTTCTAGATACTACATTGTGCTCAAGTCTGAACGCTGAACGAACGAACATTATTTAAATATAAACGGAAGCGAGAAGAGAAACGTTCTTTCAAAGCTGGTCGGCGTAGAACAGGAAGAAGAGTTTCAGTTATCTCACTTTCGCCCCTAAGAGATACATAATTAAAAAATTCTGCCGTTAATTTTAATAACCTGGTTAAAATTCCACTTATATCGTCAACTGTTGTGTCAAATGTACCAGGGATACCACTACGTATTGCATTATTCAACGCTCAATCAGTAGGATCACTGGAAAACCGCACAGCAATTGTTAATTTTATCAGCGACCATAATATCGACGTCTTCCTGACCGAAACATGGTTACAATTAACAGGTGAAGAACATAAGTGTGCGGATTTAACACCCAGCGATTACTCCATCAAGTCGTTCCCCGCAACTCTCGCGGAGGTGGAATTGCTGTAATTACAAAGAATTCCATGATCAAATGCCGTAAGTACAACACAACCTTTAATTTCTGCCACACATTGTTTGATCTAGTCCAAACAACGCTCACACTGGAACAAAGGTCAGTCCATTTTATCTGTCTCTACCGCCCTTCTCCTAGTAGGAATAACAAGCTCACGGAATCTCTCTTTTTGGAGCAGTTTCCAAATCTTCTGGAGTAGGGAAATTCCATAGGTGGTAACCTAATTATTCTTGGAGATTTCAACTTTCACTTTGACTGTCCTGGAAACCCATACACGTCAAAACTCCTAGATTCCATTCATGTTTTCAATTTTAATCAGTCAGTTAACCAACCCACCCATAAACATAGTCACATTTTATACTGGTTTCTTTATAAACCTGATGAAAATATTCTGCAATCCAGAATTGTATCCCACGAACTTGCATCGGATCACCTCTGCATTGTATGCCATCTCGACGTATCAGTCTTTAACCCTCCACCTCTATTTGCTACTAAGAGAAACCTCCGTATGAGAAATAGAACCAAATTCATGCATGACATCCAAGAACACCTATCATCTTTCTTGCATCCAACAGCGGAACAACTTGATAACTGCCTGCGCTCATTGCTTAAAAAACATGCTCCAGCCACCAAATGCAGAGTATCAATAAAAAGTGTTCACCATTGTATAGCAGTGTTAGGGACCAGCTTCGCACTGCTAAAAGATATCGTCGAAAAGCGAAGAGGCTTTGGCTTTCCACCAGATTCACTATTCATAAACAAATCTATGTCTATCTATGTCACTTTATACCTGGTTTTACGTCGGTCTAATTCTGTGTTTAGAAAAGTTTTTAAAACTTTGTGACAATTTATAAATAAAATGTTCTGCCTTTTATATATTTTTCTAATTTAGTCAGAGCCATATTAGTGTTTGAGAAATAATTTGTAACAACAGAGATAAGTTTTGAGTTTTCAAGTCATACGCATTGAAAAATGCTTCTTCGAGTACATTATTTACCATGAAGAATGAATAATGAATATGTCCTGGACATAAAATTGCAATTATGTGAAGTGTAAATTATCTGCTGTAACTGTTGAATCACCTTACCATTGAATGACAAATGTGATTAAGAAAATCTAGAGATATCTGTCTCTCCAGAGACTGATTAGTACGTTGTAGAAATGAGAATATTCACAAATGGCTTTCAGAAATTCCTAACACATATTTTGAAAGGGAAGTGTGCTCCATACAATTCCGCTGTGTGGTATCTAGCTCATAAAAACATAAAGAAATTAAAGTATGTTAACAATACACTAATTTACATGATATTAATGCTCCCTTTATCTTAGGAACATGCACGATACCAACATCCGTCTAAGTTCCATTAGACAATATAGATTCATATTGGGGAGATTTTCGTTTCCAAAGGACACGAAGTTTGTATGTTCAAGTATACAAATTGAATCCGATCATTAACTTATATGTACCTTTTCATTGCGTGTAAAAGTAGGGGTTTAAAAAACTAAATAGTTCTGCGACATCTGATATATAAAACAAATAATCTTGATTTGCAAGGTTGTAGTTCTGTTGTAATTCGTATTTACAAATGACGTCTTTTGTAAAAGCTGACTAATAAATGATGCTGAATAGCCATTTTGTAATATAAAAGGTTGAGACGTTGACTTCGTTCTTAGAGTTGCAAAGAGGATAGTCGGAAACTTACCATGCACTATTTTTGTGTCACAACTGCCATATTTATGTCGTCAAATATCTAAAAATAGATGTGCAAATACATATGTACAGTTTCCATTATTTTTATATCTACTCTTGGTTTTAATCTTTTATTCATCTGCAACTAAACCTGAGATATAATCGTATTAATGTCCATAAGTGAACATTTGATGAGAACGAAAGTCTAAGTAACTATTCTAGACATCTAAGGTATTCGAAGCTCTTTAAACACTTATAACTGAATCATGATTTTATTAGGAACAAACATTCATCAGTTTATTCACCTTACATGAGTTTGTAATCATATGCATATAGTATCGATTTAGTCTCTACAACTATGTACATTATTTAAGAGCAATATTTTACCTGTTGAATTGGGTATGTATTTGTCAAGATGCTTCAGCAAAGTTATTCACAAGCACTGAATATTATGAAGAAAAAAAATAAATAAAACATATTAACGCATTAACTCTATTCCAAAACACTGAGAACTTGATAGGAAACATATATTCTATTAATATTTGACAATGTATTTAACTTTTCAAATACATACATGAAAATAGAGCACGCTAGCCTGAAACTTTGGCAGTACGCTAATGACTTCATTATCAGACTGAGGTGATCTCTACTGACTGTCAACTTTCACCAAAGTATACTTAATTAAGTCTGTCTCTTACGTTAGTCGTACACTTTATCGCCGAAAGTGAGCACAACATATGCTCGTGTTTACGCCGTGATCATATGAATTGTAACGACACAGAACTACTTTCAATTTTAGCATGTGTTTATCAAATGGCTAAATATTTCAGATAAAACATATAACCTCTGATTTTGATGCACATAATGAAAATAAACTCAAACTACACAATCATGCGCTGAAGATCTAAGCATATCATAGCTATTTTTGGGGTATACGTTTGATTTAATGTGATACTTATGAGGGTTTGATGCTATTTTAGAACACTTACTAATTGGTCTGACACTCAGAATGACGGTAAGATAATTGTTCAAGAACATCGATTGCCGTTACACTATTAAAAACTCATTATTGACATCCTCCATCCTTACTGATGGATATCTTTTCATCGGAGTATGATTGAATCCTCGTGCTACATTGCCATGCAAAGTCTAACTTGCACAACGTTTTACGACCGATAGATTTTGTCTACTGTTTCAAACAAAACTATTTATTCTTTTAACACTTAATGCTTCGTCTTGGAGGGCGGTCCATCTATTTATCTGTCCTAGGAAGCTAGAATCGCTTGATGTTCAGCAGTGAAATTTAACACGTGTATATGAATATATATCCATCACGCGATACGAATTTCATGCAAACAGCACTTTTGTAATTTTTATTACATTATTTACTTTCATGTTTTTGCGCTTGTTGCCAAAACTTGTTTGGTCCGGGAAGCGAAAATCTGGCTCGTATCTAGAAGATCTAAATAATCCGATTTCGTTTGTGTATTATAATAAATAATCCTATTTCGTTTGTGTATTATCGAACTATACTATTTTTCTCAGATGTATGTTCGCCAATGAAATATACCATTTATTTCAGATGATTGCACAATTCTTTTTAATTTTTCGGCAATGTCAACACAATATGTATTGTACAAAAACCTTGTTTAATATAATTATAATATTATTTATTTTTAATATTGGGGTATTAATGAATGTCAAAGCTCAAAACACAACATAATAGAATAAGTTTAACAGCAACGCAACCAAAGCCTATATCAACACTTAACTGTATAATGTGAATGCGTCAACCCTCACCCCCACCCACCCACCCTGAATTTTTTTTTAAAGATCACAACTTGGTAGCTTTATCCACAGACGTTTTGTCAATGTATTCGACATCGTTCAGGTTCCTATGGGTGTCATTTCTGCGTTCGAGTTTGACAAAATACACATGATTTTAAGACTTCATTTTTAAGGCTAGAGTAGCCTAATCCAATGGTAACATTTCTATATGACCTGCTATTTTTGGTGAATGGTCGGTAAATATAGTAAAATCTAGAATAAAACATTCTAGAACAACGTGTGTGTGTGTGCGTGCGTGTGTGCGTGTGTGTGTGTGATTTGGATTGTTAACGTAGCATTAACAAATTTCGGATGAGTTAAGTTCTGTATGAAGTGAAAGCTACTCCATAATGTCCAATGCATTCACTGTTTTAATTCCAATGTGGAGATTCAGAACAATTTAGCTGCATTTTACCAAATATCGATGTGAAAATGTGAATAACAAAGTATTATCATTGATATGACTGCAAATATGTTCAAGCTACGTTAACAATCCAAATCACACACACAAACACACACACACCCATACACCAACACACACACACTCACATTGCTCTAGAATTTTTTTCTCTCAACTTTATCGACTTTACCAACAGATCACGTTTTATGTGTGTGTGTGTGTGTGTGTGTGTGTGTGTGTTGTGTGTTAGTGTTTGTGTGTGTGTGTGTGTGAGTGTGTGTGTGTGTGAGAGAGAGAGAGAGAGAGACAGAGACAGAGACAGAGAACCAAAAGCTGTTGAAAACAACTGATTTGAAATGTATACATCATATAACTGTATTGGTTGATCATATTGTGCAGCAAGGGGATCTGTCAGGGGATGTATATCATTATTGTTTAACAGCTGACATACGTTCATATTCATGGATGAATTACATTAGTGAAAGAAAAGCTATTTATTTCTTTTTAAAGAACCAGCTGTCACCCTGAGAGAAATTTCGAAACGCAGCTTGCAAAATAGGTTTGTTAATTTACACAGGGAATGTAATTTGACGTGCAGCAGATGTGTAAATTAAAATTCAGATCGTTCTTGCGGGAAATAAATCAATGTTATAGGTGTGAACGTGTAATATTATTATTCAATAAATCGTTTTGTTTTATATTTGCAAAGGCACTTATAGACGTGTATTGTATATTCATAAATTTGTCAATGAACAATTTGAAATAGCCGCTAAGATTCCTATAAGTATATAAGTAGTTTAAATCAGCCACATATTTTAGTTGCTTACATTGAAAGTTTTAAATTATAAAGCAAAGGAAACATCCCAGTGCAAAACTGGAACCTGTTTTTTTTTCTCCGGGTTATACGGTTTTCTTCAGTCTAATGTTTTCCACCAAAGCCTTCAATTACTTGGGTTAGTAGAGCGACGATAAATGATTGCACCAAATGTATATAAAACTAATTTATAATCAATCAAACAACATGTTTTTCAAACACATAATTTTCCGAAGCGACTTAGCCTTTAATTTACATTTCAGATTTAAATTCAAAGATAGCAAACTGATCTCTTTCCAACTAGAATGAAACTAGAGCAAACTACATTTTAAACTCTAGAAGGACCATTGGACCGGCGATACGGAACAAACATTTCAGCAAATGGATTATTTCTTCTCGGGCTGTTTAATGACCACTTCGTTTTACCAGATTACTTTGTAACAGAAATAGCGAGAACACATAATTGAATATTGTCATGACAACTCTCAACAAAACAAGGGTTTAGATCCAGATTATCATAATTAGACGGGCAGGAAACGTAAATAGCATTGCATTATTCGTATCACTACAACATATAATGTGTAATATTCGAGTCGAAGGATACATATCGGGTAAGATGTACTATCAATGTTTGATAAACTTATTGAAAAGCTCAAATTCGTAGTTATCGATGTTGATAGTAGATGGTAGATGACTACTCAGTGACTGGAACCATCACTACCATCTATTTCAGCCTGACGCCAAGCCCAAAGTCATGGCATGCTTGTGAATATCAGTCAAAGATGGTTTGGTTCCGGACTGATGTGTATCTTGTCACTGCAGCTTCGTAAGATAAGAGCAGGTCAAGGATATTAGTTTTACTTTTAGCTTTGAGACATGCAAAGTTCTGAATTTGTTCATCTGAATTTGTGTTAAGGCAGATTTCCCCGGTTAATGAAGCAAAAGATTATTAAAAGATTATTATAGTGGGAGAGAGATGACTTCCCGAACAATGTAGGGTCATGAACATCCTTGCTGGACTGCACTGTTAATTTCAAAAGCCTCTGAGGCTGAACCATGCATATTGTCAAGGATCGACTGGATCCTGCTTAGGTGTTTTGGGAGATATCCGAAGTTGACTAGCAGCTGAAACTATCTCCATCGAAATCCTTTCTGAGGTTAATGATAGCTATGTAGAATAACCTTTTCTGTTTCCTTCGCTTCGCTAACACGTGTCTGAATCAGAACGCGTGTGGGTTAGTAGACCTTTTCTACTCGGAAGCCGCATTATTATTCAGGGTAGTCTCAATTCACACGTTTCTGAGGTCTGTTCAGGACATTACGTGCAAACAGCTTGCATGTGTTGCTTAGCTGGAAGATGCCGCGATAATTGATCCAATCGCTTCCGTCGCCAATGACCTTAGCTTCTCTAATATCTTGTGGTACTTTACCTTCTTTCCAGTATAGGCAACGAAACTCGTAACGGAGCTGAGTTGGAAAGGTTTTTTAACATTGGGCGGCTTCTTATGCTATGTCACCTTGTAAATGAGACTTCTCGTTTACTAGGCTATCTATGACTTTGCTGAGGTTATCAACATTTAATTCATTGCCTAGTTCGTCCAGTACTGGCATGCTCACCTGGCGTTGAGGGCTGTATCATGGATACTGTTTTCCAGGGAGTAAAACTCAAAGTTGTGTTCTAGCCACCGCCCCATTTGCTTGTGATCACCACTGTAACTGATTTCACAGGAATTTTCTTTATCTTAATAAAATGTATTTTAACAGGAAAATCTGGGTTGGGATTAGATTACAGCGAAGACATTGAAAGCAATTTCGTGAATCAGAAGTTTATTTATAGTGTAATTGAAAAATTCATCAATCTGTCATCAGACAACATGAAAGTCGGTATACCGACACATCATTTTATATTCTTTCAGCTGCTATTGATACTGATGCGTATATCTACAGATTTTCGAATTTGTTCAGGGAAGAGGTCGAATTATATTCATAGTATGTCATAATGCTCTATCCTCAGTCCCCGTACACGCAAAGAGTAAGTGTCCACCAACCAATGGGATGATAATTGATTGTGTTGTCATGTTTCCTTCACCTCAGAAAACATATTGTATCAACATTAAAGCCATCATTGCTAAAAAGTTCGTACATATGGCAAAACAAAAATATCTAAATAAAAGACACATGCCCATAAATGTCACATTTGTCAGCAATTCATAATACCTAACTTTGTATGATTGACCGTTGATAGAAATAACGTCACAAACATAGAGAAAGGACATTGTTTTGATTCCAATATCTATTCGCATGAATTGATCAAATATATATTCTCTTGAATTGATTCCAATATATATTCTCATGAATTGATCCCAAGACATATTCTCATGAACTGGTTCAAATAACTGATCTCGCGACTTTATTCCTAAACATATTCTCGTGAATGTAGAATACCATGCAAATTATATCGAAAGGAAAAACTTGTACACAAAATACCTTTAAAGCTATGAATGTATTTGACCTCCATTTGTTTTTAAGCTAAACTATCTTAATTCAAACAGTACATCGGCTGTTGATTTGAAAAGGTTAGTACAGCAAATATTACAGAAATTAAAAAGCGCAAAACTTTCATCAAAAGCATCTCTTATCTAAAGTCTTGCTTCCCTTCCATCAGATATGCTTTATGCCTATGGCGACACGATTCTATGTCTCTCCATCTTTATGTATGTCTGTCTATTTATGTCTGTTTGTCTGACTGCCTGTATGTTTGTTCTCGCTAATAATGTGGAAAGCTTTACTTCAAATCATCGCCTATCTAACGATCTGCTTCCCTTCCATTAGATACGTTGTTGTCTGATACGGCAAGACTCTCTCTCTCTCTCTCTCTCTCTCTCTCTCTCTCTCTCTCTCTCTGAAACAGCTAATAATTTTTTGATTATCATAACCGATAACCATGCGTGAAAGGACAGACGTAAGCAGTAACAGATATGGGGTTGTGGATTTCGTCAACCTCTCTACCCGCTCCGTATATTTCCAGCTAAAACACTACACTTTTCAGTAGACAGCAGAGAATACTACTACTACTACTAAAACTATTAATACTACTACTACTAATAATAATCATATTAGTAAATTAAACATAAGCTGGATGTGCTCAACATACCATTCGAGATACAAAAAGGTTAAATTTGATGATTTGAAAATATAATGAACGACGTAATTAGTCATTGGAGGAAGTTGCGGATTCCATTCAGTGATGATAACACAGTGACACGTTACATCTGCTCTGTTATCCAGATGACTATACCAGTACAATACGATGAATTAATAAATTCGTATGTGAAATCATACATTTGTAATGGGCCAGGTTAGATAATAATTATGTAGATCTCATAAACCTGACAATGCCAGTTTAAAGCATTCAACATAAACTGAGATATAATTTATTTTAAAAACAAAGTTTCATTTAAAGGAATACCCAGTGACTTAGAATGGACGAAATAAGTGTATTACATTCAGACCTTGTAATGGCAAAGTGTACATAAATCTAAACTCCTTCATGTGTATTACTTCACAACTTAAGTTATTTATATAATGTCTTTAATTTCCACATGTTTGCTAAAATCCTCGACATAAATGAAAAGTTCAGAAGCAGAAAGACTTCAGAACTAGGTTATTTATGTCAGGCGGCAGTAAACTAGACAAGTCATAGCAAACGATTACCATATAATAATTTGCTTTTCGTGAACATAAGTTGCATTTAAATGACCTCGCTCGAAGATTTGGCATAAGTAACCACTTCAAAACCATTTGCATTTGTTGTGTCACGTTACGCAGGGCCTAGAGGCCGAATGCAATAATTATACATATTAATGGAGGTTAACACTGTAATGATTCGTTGTAGTAACACAATATTACAGTCTTCACAGGCATAACGCTAAGAAACTCAGAGAGAAAAAGTATTAATGATGTTTGCAAAGCTTAATATGTAGGACAAAATAACAAATAACATCTGATTGCCCAAATCAGACTAATAGTACTTATAAGAGATTAAACGTTGGACCAATTTAATACAAAATGTCTCTTTGTTCTTTATTTGTAACCATACTGTAGCTATACTGTCAAGTTCCGTTGTCATGAATGGAGTTAAATAGGTCTAATCAAAAGTAATTTATGTGGAGAGTACTGTCCGGTTAAAAATCTAATGTTCACATACAACGACTCATGGCCAAACTTACTCGAAGAACGATGCTTTCAAATGTTCGAGATTGTTGCAATACACTCTAAAGAACAAAACCAAGCATTATAAAACAAAAATACGCCATTATTTAAATAAATTGTAGAAATGAGGTTTAGTCAAATTATGTATATGTTATAAAACTTAATACGTTTCATAACTGATAAAATGTTACCACTTTTGGCCACAACGTCCACCCAGACTACTAGATGGGAGCGAATGTGTCCTAAAAATCTTTAAAATGACCTGAACATTGTAATGAACAATTGCAAATAAAAACGGTATTTAGACTCCATCGCTTATTGATTTCAATTAATGAAAGACAATTTCACTGTGGCAATTGAGAATTTCCTTGATATGTCCAAATGCTTCATAAACTCGAATACATTAGTTGCAAGTTAGATGCATAATGACACTAGTTCGGACACCACACATCAATATATAAACATA
This sequence comes from Unio pictorum, assembly GCA_030141615.1. Classification (NCBI taxonomy): domain Eukaryota; kingdom Metazoa; phylum Mollusca; class Bivalvia; order Unionida; family Unionidae; genus Unio; species Unio pictorum. The sequence goes on from JARLTB010000221.1 coordinate 7,049,065, forward strand.
GGTTATGGTGCATGTTTTAGTTCGAGAATGGCGATTGAATGAATTAGCTAGAATTTATAGTGCAATGGATCTTTCTCAAATCTCAATGGACTTACTGGTTTGGCTGGTTAGGATTGGTTAATAATATCTTTAACTAATAATATCAGTTAAGTTTTAGGTATCGAATCTTATGAAAGCATATTCAAATTGTAACTGAAATATAGAGACAGTATTTGATTGATGGAATTTCAGTCCTTTAACAGTATTGGGTTTGGAACACTCATTAGGAAAATTAGCACCCGACTCTTTGGTGCGGAATCGAAAGCACATGTTTCAAACCCATGCTGGTCGGGAAAATGTCGCGGCTCATATCCTTTCCTCAACACCAAATATGTCATCGATGTTTCATTTTATATTGATAAATATTGGTTAGATCATACCCGCTGAGAATTTTTAAGTTTTACAATTTGAACAAAATCGTGTTTGCAAAGGGTTTTCTTTGGGAACAAAGATAGTACCTTGAGTCCGACATGTATACCCACCGATTTCGATGTTCCTTTCGCTTTTAATCCTTTGAATCCTGCATTATTAAGATTTGTTCTTAAAGTTTTCATACCAAGCGAATCTTTATCAAAGTAAAACACTTTACTGATAGGAAAAAACTGCAAGACACCGAGATTTCACACTGCGTCAAGAAATAAATAGTAAACACTCAACATTAACCGTATCTTAAATGATGCTGCTTAAGCAATTAATGCAGTTTTAGTAGGTTGTTCAAATATTTATTAAAGAACAAGAAAGTACTTGGTCGTAGGACAATAAGTTAAGAGATCTTAAAACGTGGAAACACAAGTTGAACAAATCAATCTCTATTGTATATAATACAAATAAAGTCTTGAAACTGCAAACACAGATTAAGTGATGACCACATTTTGTTACATGACCAAACTTTGTCTGTAGGACTATTTCATATATAGGCAATTGTTATACAGACCTTGAAAGCAGTCTAAAAAGACAGTATGAAGTATCTAACGTGGAACAATAAATGTTGCCAGTTGACGGAATAAGAGACAACAGTGGTATATATGCTTGAAAATATACATGGAGAAGGTGAACAATCTTGTTAGGACCGGTATCATTACAGCAAGATTTACATAATTAATTGAAATACAAAATCAGAGTAATTTTTTTACTTTTGGCCAATTATATTGGTTTCACTGCATTATTGTATTTTGTTTCCATTTGACTAGCACAACCTCAGTGTCACTAACTGTTCTCATTGTAAACTATACATTGGTATGGTAGTTACAACATTTGTTATTTTCTTTAGACTTGTGTTTAAAATCTCGTTTTTGTACATTAGAATCATAAAGTCTTTCTGAAATTCATAGTTACGTCTTTGCCTCAATTCATATTTAGTACTGTGTGGGAATTAAGCTACCGTTAATGATTAAACACTACCGAACCTGGGTTTTATTTTCGTTATTTAAATCAAAACGTTTATAAATTCTTAAGCTCTGCTGTGAACTGCATATTTGTCTTTCCTTCTTCAATGCATATTATACTTTTGTTCAAATTCCTTGTAATAATTAATACTTTACAAATAGCAACGAATAACATACGAAACATCCAAATGGTATTGATAGTTTGGGGCTCATTCTGAATGGTACAACCAAGACTTCGTCTAGCATTAAAATACATACTTTGAACTCCCAAAACTTTAATGTTATAACCAAGACTTCGTCTGGCATTAAAATACATACATTAAACTGCCAAAACGTTATGTTATAACCAAGACATCGTCTGGCATTAAAATACATACATTGAACTGCCAAAACGTTAATGTTACAACAGAGACTTCGTCTAGCATTAAAATACATACTTTGAACTCCCAGAACTTTAATGTTACAACCAAGACTTCGTCTGGCATTACAATACATACACTGAACTGCCAAAACTTTAATATTACAAAAGAAACTTCGTCTGGCATTAAAATACATACATGAACTGAATAAACTTTAATGTTACACCCAAGAATTCGTCTTACATTAAAATAATACATTGAACTGCCAAAACGTTAATGTTATAGCCAAGACTTCGTCTTGCATTAAAATAATACATTGAACTGCCAAAACTTTAAAGTTACACCCAAGAATTCGTCTTGCATTAAAATAATACATCGAGCTGCCAAAACGTTAATGTTACAACTATGACTTCGTCTGGCATTAAAATTGAAATGCCAAAATTTAATAGCGATCATGTTGTTTGCATATAAAACATTTGATAAACGTTATACAAATTCATTTTCTCATTTCATGGCTGTTTGCCTGTTCTGATACTAATCGTTAAAATATTTGTCTTAGAACATAATTATAAATCCCTTTATTTTAATCATTAAGACCAGCGTATTGAAACATGAAAAGCATTTCAAAATACCTGTTTTTTTATTTCAATCATTCTCAGTGGTTGGATATATTTTCTCACGGTTCTGTATTCTTCACCCTTTTTATTTCACACACATGTCACATTCATTTTGAAACCCACATCTCTATTTTCACCGTAATGTATGTATATAGGCTGTATTCGCATTGTTAAATACATTGTAAATGGATGTGTTCAATACAGATTCTTGAGCTTACAGAATTCTTTATTTTTTCACATTATTCACAGCATGTCTCTCTCAAACAATTAAATAGAATATATTAACGAACTGCTTCTTACCGTTTCTCATATGCATATTTCAAATGTGTCAATTTAATAGTACTTAATGCAAAAGTTAATAAATATTATGCAACTAGATATTCCCAGTGTAAAACTGTATAATTATTTAAAGACTTGTGTTGAATATCACATGTTCTATTTGCAACAACGTCACCATTCTGCTAGTTAATATTCGTGTTACATTTTCAATGTTTTATGTCCGATGTGTGATGATACAAGTTGAAATCATGTTATTATTAATATATTACGTATTATGTTACTTTTAAACTGCAACGACTACTACACCATACGATATGTTCACCGAAGCCGATTTCTAACAATACAATAATTGTCTTCTAATTACTATTACTGCGATTTGCATATTTACAGCATCTGATTTTAATTTAAGTAAACAATACACTAAAACGATATATAATTTTAATTATGGAAATAACTGGAATAATCAACGTATGAACATATTCTCAATTGTACAGGTATATATTGCAACTTGTCAACGGTCAAGGCCTAAATAAAATTGAATATATTGACAGCTGACGCATTTGTTCAGTTACTAGATATCTCCAGTGTATTGTAGTGTCAGGAAATGGTGTGTTTAACAAAAACGTTCTTTATAGATCATATTAGAACATAAGAAAACAAATAGAAATAGTCAACACAGTTTATTTTGTGACCTTCACGCTTGTATGTGTTTTATTCCCAAACTTTAGTGCTCAAAATGGTGAATTATAATTTTTGCAAGCATGCAGAATATGTTTGATAACGTATGTTGAAATGACTATAATGTTGTTACACGCACTGGGTCATTCACTTGACCAAGTCGATAGTTGTACATTTTGGTTCTACATTTGTGCATGTTGGGTTTTCATTTTTAAATACTTTCCTGAAAGTATATTTAATAATACATTATTAAACTTGTATCCTTCCGACTAATATCATTTATACCAACCTCGTCCCCGCGATTATTTGATGATGTAAGAGGAGATAATTTGTTTACTTTTTAATATTTATATTATGTACAATGTAAGATGCATTCTGTGAATGACCGTCATCAATAATTGCAGGAGATTGGAATTACAAGACCAATGCAATGTTTTGTAAACAATAAATTACATAGCTAGTGTTGTCTGTGATTGTAGTTCGTATATAGATTATATTTTTAAAAATGCGTATTACTTGTAGGTAAACAAGTTGAATTGGAGTTAACTTAAACAAATCGCATATAACTGTCGTCAACACATGTCGCATCAAATCATCTCAAAAGTTCTGTTAACACTCAGTCATTACTTGCAGTGTCGATAAATTTGTTCCCTTATGGTTCTTCACTAATTTAATATACTAGAAAATGAAAAGCTTTTAAATCTGAGGAATCGTTTCACAACGAAAATAGAAGAATTTCGTAACTGTGCTACTTTACGGGAGCACCCATGTTCCCCTCCTACCCCATCTCTATCTCTCTGTCTCTTTGTCTCTATGTCTGTCTGTCTCTCTCTCTCTCTCTCTCTCTCTCTCTCTCTCTCTCTCTCTCTCTCTCTCTCTCTCTCTCTCTCTCTCTCTCTCTCTCTCTCCGGTCGCTTAGTGGCTACATTGTTCGACCAGGATGCAGAAGGTCGTGGGTTTGAAACCCGGCTGAGGCATACCAAAGACTTAAAAAAAATGGTACTAACAGCTGGCACTCTATGCTCTCAGCATTAAGAGGTTAGTGTTACGACTGGTCGACCTGAGGTCAAGATTAGTTTGGGAAATGGGATTATTTAAATTGGAGTATTAACACTACACCACGTAACGATCCTCCAAAATAGTACATAATGATTACAGGTATTTAATACAATAAATGTTTACAATCGGTAAAATATTGTGATTTACGACAAATATTCAATGCTAATTATATTGATATGCTTTAATTACAAAAGTATGACCAAACAATGATGTCATTTTATCAGACGTATGTTAGTAGATATTGACCTCAACATGAGTTGGTGATGCGGGAAATTTAAAACAAGCAACATACACATGTCTCATCTTTGCAGGAGATGGTAAGTGCATTAGCCTAATGTAACGTATGCTACGTAAAAACCCATAATATACATAGTTAATTAATGTTCTGGTAAGCTCCAAAGTTAAATGGCGGTCATCGTAAAATGCATCGAACATGGCACGACGTAACATAAATCGCACTGGACATTCTTCGCCAAAACATCGTACTTAAAATAGTTTCAAGATACCAATCTTTTCACAAAACTCATGAAACTATCAAATTAGTGATTTAAATAATGCAAATAACCTGCATATATATATATATATATATATATATATATATATATATATATATATATATATATATATATATATATATATATATATATATATATATATATATATATATATATATATAATTTCTATTCACGATTCTATGACGAAACGTATGATGCTGCCACGACTTTTTGTAGGCTAAATTTGAACATTTTGTTCTAAAGGAATAACTCATGTTCTAGTCCAGGAATCTTCAGAATCTTACAGTCAAGGTATGCATGACTCAACTATATGACTTCTGTCTTCTACGTCAAGTTAAAATAAGAGTTAAATGTTTTATTTCAGAGTTTATCGTGGTGTAATCTGTCAGCATCAAATTTAAACACCAAAAGATAATAATTGACCGCTCCGGTGGCCTAGTGGTTAGAGCGTCCGCCCCGGAAGCGGGAGGTCGTCGGTTCGATCCCCGGCTGAGTCATACCAAAGACTTACAAAAATGGTACTAACAGCTGCCTCGCTTGACGCTCAGCATAAAGAGGTTAGTGTTAGGACTGGTCGGCCTGGTGTCAGGATAATGTGACTGGGTGAGACATCATGCTACATGTCTGCGGCATGATGTCTCAGTGCTAGACATCACTATAAACTGCCTCACTGCAGACATCGTAGCGATATGACTGAAAAATTGTTGAAGCTACGTTAAAAATCCTAATCAAACAAACAAAACCAAAAGATAATTGTGAATCGGAAACGAAAATTTATACCACGATATGGTCCATATAAGTATAGTAAACGTTTATAATTGCATTCTTAATAATTTGTTTAAATCTTTAAGTTTTATTTTGTTTTCTTTTAAAGATACTTCCTTTCACTTTAAGAGCTTTACCCGTAGCAAACATAATTCAAACAATATTGGACAATCTAAGGTTTAGTACATTCAATATCATTTAAAAAAATATTTTATCTAAATTGGCACATGTGTTTTTAATATAAGTTCCATGTTCAATGCTTTGTTTGGCATGCAAATGAAAATTGGATGCTTTCGTCAATATTTTGGTGACTTAGCATAATAGTTATTGAGTAGATACGCGAGTAACCCAATTTCGTTTCTTTATATCTACTTTTAGTTTGTTACATTTTAGACTGGGCTACTAACAATGGTAACGAAGAGTACTAGTAAATAAAATAGTGATGGGAACAAGTCCAATAGTCGAACAATGAACCAATCGACTTTGCCAGGAAACTTTTTTAGATCTTTAAGTTTGTTCTTGCAGTCAGCAAAGGTGCGTTTTAAGAGCATGCATTACTGTTTATGTATAATGTGAACGGGCAATTCATTCCACTTTGCTTTGCCCTGGTATACAAACGAACGTTGTCCATATGTTTGGAATAAAAAGTATACGATTGTCAGAAAATGAGCGTAAATCTCTCTTTGGTGTGTACACATGGGTGAGGTACAATAGGTATGTTAGACTGTAGTCTGTCAGTGACACGTATCACAGAGAACGAATTTTGTGCTTGATTCTGGATTGAATGAATAGCTAGTGTAGGGTACAGAGCAGTGTGGAGGTGTGCTCTGATCGTGGTACTCTAAAGATGATCCTATCAGCTGTGTCTTGAACGTTATGAAGTTTCTGGAGTAGATATTGAGACGAACCAAATATAATTTAGTTATAGTAGTTCAGTCTTGAAAGTACTGAGCTCAACATATGCAGCCTTGCATATGTTAATCATATGTAGGTGCAATGTGATGGTACTGTCCAGAGTAACATCTATGTTCTATACTGACTGTGTGAAGTTAACGTTGGTGATGCTGATATTTATTGTTCGAAGTAATGGACGTTGATGAGAAAGTCTATGTGTTGTGATCATAATAGCCTCAATTGTATCATCCTTCATCTGCATATTGTTACATGTCATCCATGATTTACATCAAATATGCACCTCTCTATTCTTTGGATGGTAGCATCAGCTTCAGTTGGGTGGGTACCTGTGTATATTTAGGTGTCATCAGCGTACAATTGGCGAGACACTGAATGATCATATATGACACTTGAGAGTGGCCGAGTGTAAAGAATGAAGAAAACAGGTCCAACAACATACCCTTGTGGAACCCTACAGCCTAGCTCAACTTGGATGCAAATTATTCCATTTGTATATACAATTTGATCCCCGTTGACGGTGTATCACTTGAAACAAATGAAGGCTGTATTGTGAATGCCAAATACATACTGGAGACAGTGAAGTAATATATCATGGTCTATTGTGTCAAATGCAGCAGACAAATCAAGGAGGATGAGCTCTGAGAAGGTAGCTGGACTTGGTGCACATTTGTTTCTAGACATTAGTTTGTTACTAATCTCGAATAGCTCTTTGCAGCTGGAATATTTCATAATCTTAGTACCGTAGTGGAATAATTCGGCTAAATGGACTCTGTGACGTTCTACTAAGCGGCTTCACAGATGTGTTTATGAATAGTGAGTCTGGTGGAACGGCAAAGCCTCTCTGCTTTAAGGCGGTCTCTTTCAGCAGTGCGAAGCTGGTCCTTAACTTTGCTAAAGTATGGAGAACACATTTGAATCGAAACTCTGCACTTGGTGGCAGGGGCATGTTTTTCAAGCCATCAACGCAGGCAGTTATCGAGTTGTTCTGATGTATGAGGTAAGCAAGTTGTTAGGTTTGCTTGGATGTCATGCCTTTTTTAGGTCGTATTTATCATACGGTGGTTTATATTAGTAGCAAATGAAGGTAGAGGGTTAGGGACTGATATGTGATATAATACATGTTCTTGTGATACAGGTGTGGACAGTAGAATATTATCATCCGGTCTATGCAGAATCCAGTCTAAAATGTAACTATATTTATGGGTGGGTTGGTTAAATGACTGTTTAAGGTTTAAAACGGAATAGGATCGAGGAGGCTTGATTTGTATGGTTTTCCAGGACAGTAAAAGTGAAAGTTGAATCTACAAGAATAATCAGGTTGCCACGTATCGAATTTTCATACTCCAGGAGATCCTGAAACTGCTCCAAAAAGAGATATTTTCTGTCAGCTTATGTTTTCTACTAGGAAGAGCGTGGTAGAGTCAGAACAATTGACTGAACTTTGTTCCAGTGCGAATGTTGTTTGGATTAGTTCAAACACTGTGTGGCAGAAATTGAAGGTTATCTTATAGTTTAAGACATTTTATCATGAAAGTCTTTGTGATGACTACAATTCCACCGCCGCGAGAGTGGCTGGGGAATGACTTGATGGAGTAAAAGGTGGGTGTTAGATCTGCGCACTTGGGCTCATTGTCTAAACGGGTTGACAGCAAATACGTTATGGCTGTTTATTTAAAAACCAAGGACGTTGTAGAAGTTGAGCAAGACAGTTGAAAAAATTCTAATTATTATCGCTTCTAAACAAGGAGATGACGAAACACATACGAACTGAACAGTCAATGCATGATGAAACACGATAATGTAGATGAAGACAGACAACAAACACATATCATGAAAGGCAGCACAAAAACGGAACATCTAATTCAAGCGATAGCGGCCATCTTTCCGGAAGTCATATATAATCTAAGCTATGATGAGGGAGTAGCGGTATCTATAGCCCACTCCGACCCACATTGTAGGACCGTGAGTCCAATTGTTATAATGTTATAATGATATTATATTAGACACCCACTCCTCCCAACACCTATATATATTTGCTTGTAGTTTTAAGTTTATTTGTAACGAGCGTCATTGAAAGTATTGCGTCCCCAATTTTCTTCTTGGCACATTTTGAGCTTCCCAGCAATATTTATTTATACATCCAAGATAGAATTATTAATCTTCAGATTTGATATTCGAATGTGTCAAACCAATTTATTAAATTTGCTAAATAAATATAAACCTACCATTTGTATTTATTATAAAAGGCATGCGGTGTGACTGCCTTCTGATTATAAGCTTACATTAGTTACTTTGAGCGTGACTTTATAGAAGTTAGTATAAAGTAATTCTCTATACAGCTTATACAGACATGTATACAACTAAGCCTGATCACATGGTAATCCTCCCTACATTTACGAAGAGATGCAACTGAAATATAATGACTATGGATTCAAGAGCTTTACATCATTGGTTCCAATATATACAGTGGAATTGTTTTATTTCAAGGTCTGAAAGATAAAGGACATAGTCAGTATAGACCCTGATGGCTGAAACAGTCTCTAAGTACTTTATTGAGTCTAAGTTAGAGTCTATGCCGTTACTACAATTTAAGAGTATGTTATCAATAGGCACAAAGAGTTGCCAGGCCATGGTCATTTTAGCAAAGCTTTGTAAAATTGCTGTTTTAATTGCTTTACACTTGCATTAAATCCATTTTCAGCTGAAGCTCCGACAAGCCTCCTCTGTTTCAAGCTGGGACATACATTTTAACTATTGGAGTTTTCTAAATTACTATGCATTCTTAGGTTTATTATCCACACTCCTCTAGATTGCCTCCAGACTTACTATTATCAAGACAGACTAAATCGATTCATTGAAAACAGTTAAATCAAAGAGACCTTCCATTTACGATGATACAACGCTTGTCAGTAGATTCTGTATGCTTACTGTTAAAACAAAATGCATTATATATCGAGTCCCAAAGTCATATAATATGTGCAATAGGCATAATTTTGTTAGTAGTGTTCTTCACGTACTTAATACTTACAATATCCTTTCATTATTATTGTTTCGAGTTCCTTTTTGTTCCGAAAATATGTTTCTAAACGCTTTAATTATAATGATAATAATTATCAATTAAAGAAAAATATGTGCGACATGTATGAGCAGTGAGTTACATCTCGACCCACAATTATACTTAAACGTTACGAGGTGGTAACTATTCAATGGGATGAGGGAATAGATTGTGTTATGGGCAGGTAGGGTATATATTTTGCGCCTCAAACATCGTAAGGATACATTTTTGGTAAAAGAAAGTAAATCAAATGACGTAGAATGATCATTTAAACGTAATGTAATCAAATTATGTTAAATATGATTTGCACCCACGCATAGGGGTGAGGTGAGATTAGGTCTAAATAGCAGAACTTTACGAATCTTAATGATCGTACTGTGTTTATTATCATTAAAACAAATTCACATCGAGTAATCGAAGTCATGGGTACATTGTTCAGTATTTGTCTCACTGGATATTATGGGCATTTGCGATTCACTATGCCTAAAGAAACAAAACAGAACATAACGCACATTCAGTACAATAAATAATATATAATCGATATAATTGCTACACAAATGAATAAGTAGTGATGCTTAGAAAGATTGGAAACACGAACACCAGAGAGAGAGAGAGAGAGAGAGAGAGAGAGAGAGAGAGAGAGAGAGAGAGAGAGAACTAAGCAGCAAGAGAAGGTACACTAAGTTGACATGTAGTATACACATATGTATGCTGTATCAAGGTATATTACTTTTGTCAAATCTTAATTTTTACTTAAATTGTAAAGACATTTAATGATTTGGTTTCTGAAAAAGGTAAGGATCAATATACTTTTTTCTAAATGAGTAGTGTATTGGCCATAATATGACAGAATAATATGCGACCTAGGCAGCACTTTTTGCGAAACTTTCAATATTCCTTTCTTATCGTTTGTTAAATCGTTTGTTAAACATATGTATACTAGTGCCGATACTTACTTCGTGTAATGAAACCATCATTTACTCAAATGGAGAATTATCAATGATTATAAGACAGGAAGCCGTTTCGAAGATATTGATTATATCATTATGCATATATGACGTTTCCAAAGCGACGCCAGAAATTCGAAATACAGTATTATCTATATATTTGGTTAATAAACTATTAAACGGAAAATAAACTGATTAAATCATTGTACTAATATACTTCTACAATGACCGGCATCAGATATCTAACACTATCACCCCAGCTGTTCGTTATTTTCTTATCAATCAGTAAATATCACCTTTCATATTTTTGGAAGAATGCGCTTGTTTCTGTTTAGCAATTTGAACCAGTACTTAATAATAGGTACATATCTATTAGGATAAAGTTGATATCGGCCCATCTCGCCATGTAACACATACTGCTGGCAAAAATAAGATTAACATCCAGTACTCTCATTGCTTTAATATCTGTGCCAGCACTAGTATCTGAATCACATCGAAATGATCCTTTGTTGGTAAAAACATTTACTAAATTAAAATAATAAAGAGTATTTACTATGTCGAGTAACACGTCTCCATCGTTGAACAAAATGTCTAGTCTTCTAACGCTTTTAAATAGAACGTATCACCTTTGCTTTACCAATTAGCAAACATTTACAAATATATTACTTCTTACAAGTTATATATCTACTTTTCTAAGGGAGCGTGTAAGCTTTCGGTTGTCTCTAAAAAAACACAACGTGTCATAATCAAACAATACAAAATAAAAATTTATTTCTAAATGATATCAGCCTGAATGTCTGATAGTAAAGCTATTTCAAGATCATTATCATATCAAAAGAAAACAGAAATAGCAGATTGCAATCTGATATAAAAAGATATCGTATTATCGCTAACCTTTGCTCAGTCATTCCGCATTTGACACATTGGTCCTATAGACTTGGCCTTTCTACATAATTACATGTTATAAAAATAGCGGCATATAAAAGCATGTTCTTTAACTGAGTAACTTCCGAATTAAATAGGTTAGTAAAAAAAAGTAGCGTCTACTGTAGTACCATTCTTTAAACACGAATTTGTACTTCTGTAATTATACCAAATTCATTGGAATAGCGGCGATTCTTTGATTAACCTAGCCTGTAAAAACGTTTCCTATACAGATTAATAATGTTATCTCTGCATGATTATTTGTATCGAACGGAGTAACTTCTAAACCTTTGTATTACAAAACCTTGTATCTGGTTTGAAGACTAAATACCGCAAGTTGAAACCACCCAGTAATATATTTATTCAAAACTGTGTCAAGACCAAGTGATTTATTACTGGCATTGGTTTAGGCAAATAAACTATGTCGGTTAGCTGTAATTGGAGTAACGAACTCTGCAAATATTATTCGCTAAAATAATATGTTCCACCTTCGTTTTGTTTGTTTATATTATACTCAAAATGGCCAGAATTAGTTTCAGGCAAAGCTGTTGTGACTGTCTTAAAATATTTGCAAGAATCACAGTCATCATTCGAATAAATACTGAAACAGTTTGGATATTTGAAAAGGTTCCATTGCTCTCGTGGATTTCGTTTTTGGTAAATCACGCAATGTTTGACCCTGTCGATCTTTTTCCGTTTAACTTGCGGAGAACCTTTCGTTTTCATTCTCCTTCAATTTGTAATTCCGTCATTTTACGCCGGTTTAAAAAGAATTGTAATTAAATATGGGCCTTTCATATAGTTTTGTTTTCCACTACATGCACTATTAAATCCAACAAATTAGCTTTAATATGAACGTTATATTTCGCGGCACTGAACTTTCTACTGTGTCCAAATCCTGGTGAATCATACGTTGACTTAGATCCTTAAAAATGAACTCGCTGTAAAGTTCTTGTCATTTGTTAGCCGTTACTGCATGACAGGCTGTACAGTAATTAAAGCAGCGTGCAATGGGCGACATTTTTCACTTCCGGGAACGGCATTAGTGCCTCCTTACACATTGTACACTGTAGACGAGATACACTCCGTCAACCATACCATAATGCTATAATTCTAATTAATAAATAATTACCACTAAAGCCATGGCAAGAACGCGAAAGTATAAATGTTGTATCACAGATAATATGTAAGAGGAACAGTTGCTCTAAAATAGATTTGGACTAAATTCATACTGAACCGGATGTAATAACTGAGACCTGAATTCATGATAAAACCACTGACCCACGGGAGACAAACGGCACGTTTTCTCACTTACCCACGATGGTTGAGCACGAGACTCGAACATACACGGGCAGAGGTAAGATCACTGATCTTTAAAGGCAATCGCACACTCGGCCAACCAGAGTCACCACAAATTAAGTGTGATTTGCGTTATATGTAATGGTAGAAAACCTGGGTACACAAAGAAGTTGTGCTTATTGTGTTTAGATTTAGGTTTTCAAACTCCGAAATAATGCATACATATAATTAAAGAGAAATATAGAACTATTTTTGTTGCAAACAAAGAAGCGTGATTGCTAAAACCGTCTCTTCTAGCTTGTCACTATTCATGATACCGTATCTTTATTTCTCTACATATGTAGGCTGGCTCCTAATTTCGAGTATAAAGTGCATAGCACTTTACTGAATTATAATGCATGCAAATGTCACGAAACTATCCGATTTCAGCAATTTAAAGCTTCTCTAACTCATATCTCTAAGTGATGTTTTCATCAAAGAAAATTACCCATATCGGCCATAGCATAATGCATGGTCAAGTTGTGATTTATACAGGCCGTATGAAGCAAAACTGACACAACAAACAGTCCAGACCCCGACATCTCTGTACATCATGAAACACTGATCTCAGCTGAGTGTGTCGTACACATGTGCAGATACGATATTTTTCGTCTTATTTTACAAGTGCGTGCATGAAGCAAGTATGATTTAATATGTTGATAAATATTGACTACAACGCATCTAGTTTTGCAGTTGAAGATGTATAAGTGCCCTGTATTAAATCACAGTTAAATGACTATTGGTGATACATACGTTTGTAAAGATGGGTGGGTGGTGGTACTTTGAGTGTGAAGAAATGGCAAATAATTATGGTAATAGTGATGACCCTTTTCTTTCAATCAAATATCCTGCAAGATTTAACATGAATTGTTAGACAGAAAAACGTATAAAGACTTATTCTTTTTATCTACACATTTTGATGTAGTAAACTGAACCATATACGTCTTTGACACTCATGAATAATCCATATACGTCATTGACACTCATGAATAAACCATATAAGTCATTGACACTATTGAATAAACCATATAAGTCATTGACACTTATGAATAATCCATATACGTCATTGACACTCATGAATAATCCATTAGCGGTAAGGAGAAGTTGATTTTGCATGAAGAAATTGAACATCCAATTTTTTTAGACCTATACTTGCAAATAATATGGATTTTTATCTGTCCTGTACAGTTTTGACAACAGTGCCTAAAACAAAGCTGTGGAGGCGTTTACTGGTCATAAGCAGTATTTTATAATGAAGACAATGACACAACTGTTTATGCATTTTGGTAATGATACGGACATAATCAATATTCAGTCACAAACATTACGATGTTTCTCAAGATGAACATGATTTTGTGTTTAATTTTATCTGCTCACATGTCTTCGTATATCTGTTGTATTTCACTTTAATTGGTAATTTAATTTTCTATACTTAATTAAGTACTATACCTTGAGTTTAAATTTCTACCGACTTTATTGCTATGCTTGTAATGAGTAAAAGGCAACATGTCAAATATAGAAGAATTTGGTTTAATAACATTAAGTAAATACCCAGCCAAACCAAACTCCATCTTTGTATCCTGCATTCCTAAACACCGCTTCCTCCCAGGTATTTACAACTGTAAAACAATAAAAGCTAATTTGTCCGCTGTTAAGATTTCACTCACAAAACAATACCAGATAACTCTTTGTCACAAATACAGTAAACTCTCACTACATCACCACTTATATATATATATATATATATATATATATATATATATATATATATATATATATATATATATATATATATATATATATACACCCATATACATATACACATACACACACATACACACACATATATACACATATATATACATATACATATACATACATATATATATATATACACATACATACACATACATATACACATATACACACATACATACATACACATACACATACATACACACACATATACACATACATATACACATATACACACATACATACATACACATACACATACATACACACACATATACATATATATCATCAGTTTCTTTCAAAAAAATATTGTACCTGAAGAAGCATAAATGCGAAACTAGTCGCACAAATTGTTGTTTTTTTATCCCAAATTTATATATATATATATATATATATATATATATATATATATATATATATATATACATGGACTACAGATATAATTTCCGTGTAAGTATGCGGACTATTCTAGTTGTGGTATGTTTCAGCCAGTGTGTGAAGGCACTTCCCTCAAAACAAGAGTGACGTTCAAACTAAGAAAACCTAAACAATTTAACAAAGTTACAAACAGATCTACAAAGACATATTAGCAGTTTAATACTGTAGTAAAGAATACGTCGTACAGTTTATGTTGTATGTTACGATTTTCACTAATCGTGAATGTTAAACTGCGTTTTGTGCAACGAGATTAGTGACGACGATACAAATGACCATCTAAATGTATATTTTGATTTGTTTATCTGCAGAGTATTACATTATTTTTTTATTATTGTGTTTAATAGGCAGCATGTAGAGAAATAATTGATTATATATAGTTTATTTAGGATATTTGGCAGGTGTCAAATCCTTGGATTGTCTTTCGATGAGTATTACGAGCGAACGACTGGTAATACCTGGAGATGTACAGTTGGACTAATAATATTTACAGAATGTCTAACTGTAATGAAAGAGATGAAGATAATTAAACGTAAACAAGCAAAAAGGTGATTTCATAGTATATATTTCAGAAATGTTTTGGAGTCAAAACTTACGACCAGAACTCCACTTTCAACATGAACAGTTTGACATTCAAAATCATCATTAAAATTGTAATGATTACTATTCCCTTAATGGTGTCATTTTCTTTGGCCATAAAATGCGATATCAAATTGCCTATTTTAACGCATATAATACATTTTACACAAAACAGATTGCACCTGCACAACATAATAACATTATTTTTTAAAGTAATACCATATAACTTTGTCACATTTTAAGGCTGTACCTGACATCTGCCTATACAACACCCACCCACGCTAGTAAACAT